>REGM01000108.1:667886-1003029 GCA_004194415.1 Aurelia aurita | reverse complement strand
TGATTTGCAATGGGTCGTTCACATGGGGGGGGGGGGGGGAGGGGGCACAATTTCCGTATGAACACGCTAAGATCGGATAGCTGTCTTTCATTTATTGTTCGCTTTCCCGACATGCTCTCTGCCTCGCTTCAATGCCGTTTTAACATTCTTTGTAAACCGAGTCTGGGCTGAGGTATATTAAGAAGGCCGCGTTTTATGCTATAAGCTGTTGCTACGTCAGCTTTCTTCGACTAACGTTTTGTACAATTATACCGGAACCTAATTGGGTCATTTTGGCAATGTGGCATGGCAAACGAGTTAGCGAGCGCTAAGGGAATCCAAGCTTTGGGCAGTAGCCCCAATTGCGCCAATTTGGTCTCCAACAGTCGTTACCAAAAGGTAGGAAATTGTCAGTAAGATGTGAAAACGTGAAACTGTCACAAAAGACAATACTTCAAAGATCAAATTCATTTTTCGTCCTCCATTATGTGACTTCATGAGATCTGCTTTTTTACATTGAAGGATTTCCAAGAAACGCAGGGCCGCTGAAGGAATTCCAAGAAAAAAACAAGGAATGAATCTCGATATGCGTCCAACACATTATGTTCTACATTACATACATTAAACTGCAGCCAATCACATATGGCTATCTATATAATGGCATAATCACATATGGTTTATGATTATATAATTATTGACATGAATATCATATTTCTTAGATGCGTTAGCTTTGTATTTCTAGGTTCCATCTAGAGCTCGTTAGGGACCACAAATAACAACGACTAACACCTCACAGCCCTCTTGGGGGGGGAGGGTTGGGGTGGGGGTCTACCTTAGATGAAAGCAACACGTTGCCGGCCGAAAGAAACATTTCAGGTCCTATCCTGGAAAAAATGTTGGAAACACAATACCAGTCCTGGAACAAGGTTCAGGAAGATCGATCGGGTGGATCGGTTCGTAAATTTTGTAGTTTCTCCATAAATTATCGGGCATGCCCCTTATAGCACCCCAAGAGAAAAGGCGAAAGGGACTAACTTATTTGTAGGCCCTTTAACGTGTGTCATAAGGAATGGTTTCTTTGATCTTGGTCCTAACAACAGACCTTGGCTTTGAATGTCAAATAAAAACATCAATTTACGGATCTAACAATCAACCCATAGCTAGCATGGCCACATGAAAGACAATTTTCCAATTAATAGAATCAGTTTACTGATTGATTGATTGATTGATTGATTGATTGATTGATTGATCTACTGAACAGCTTCTGTTGGTCACAATACATAAACAAAACAAACAATCAAATAATTAAACTGGAATACCCATGAAGAATCTTCTCGACCTCGGACCCCACAAGGCTGTAACTTTTTCATCACCAAAGTCCTTGCTCTGAGAGCGAATTTGTCAGATTTCTATAAACTAACAAAGATTTACACACAATTATAAACAACTCACTAAAACTACTAATTCTACTTAAATCAATGGTCTTGCATCAGCAATAATAATTAGATCAAAGTCTTATAAACGAATAATAGCACTTAGACTGTCCAGACGCTTGCAGCTTTTCTCCGTTCCTCCAATCATGGGTGGTGGGACACTGCAGGTGTGCTTCTATGGAGGAGTTCCTCAACTAATATGCTTCTGAGTTCTATAGTGCTGCGGAGGAGGCGCCTCCTCCGTAGAAGTCACCTTAACAACAGAGCTTTCAAAATGGCGGCTGACACACAGTTAGGTCTTCGAGCTCAACATGCGATTGTTGCAGAATAGGAAACAGAAAAAGCACACCTGCGGTGTCTAACCACCCATGCTTCAATGCTACAAACCAGCTACGAATCAAACTTTCCTTATAACTTTGCAAATAAGCAGGCAACTGTTGACAGAGTTCTGCAAGCGAATGTAAGATGGAAAGTAACGAATGCAAAGTAGCTAACGCATTAAACATCAACTAGCCTCCTTTCAGTTCTGTTTAGTTCAAGTTTCAGCTGTCGCCATTTTGAAAAGAAACGCATCGCCAATCGCCAAACGCATCGAAACGAAACCCATCGCTAATTATCAATAAGTCTGAAGTCTGCGTTTAAACTCTGGTAATAACCATGATTATGATTATCCAGTTTTAAATTATTTTTGCCAATTCAGCTGGTTCTCATTTTCTTGCCTCCACGAACGGGTCATTGGAAAGAAATGGCCTAACCATCACTGTCCATGAACGGTTCATACTTTTGAAACCAAACGACCTCACCATCACCATATAATTATTTAGTGTTTTGAAATGAAACAAACGGCGAGATGCAGCTTGTCCGAATTGATCGGAAACGATAAATTTGCCATGAAATTGTACTCCTTATATTTTATGATAACAACTGTGAATAAATTTCCGTCAGCAGCGACAGCACTCATAATCAAGGACGAAGTTAACTAGTATTGGAATGTCATAAACTGTTGCATCCCGAATCTAGTAAAGTCACTCAGAAACCTTGACAAGCAATTTATCGTGCAACAGTTCGTTCAGCACGATATTCGTGTTTGATATCCGTTCTGTGCGTGTTTTGAAGCACACTGTTCTTCACAGAGGCATATTGCATTGAAACAAGTGCCAATGGACCTTGCTATCCCCTTGCCATCTTGATTTTTATCTTTCAGGTAGCACTGCTGATGCTTGTCCTGGAACAACACAACATCCAAGGAAAGGCCTAAATTTTAACTGAGTCTAAACTATTTGTTGTGAACTCTTTCACAACAAGAGATGAGAAGGGGTGGGGGTACAGTTTAAGGTTATTGGGAAGCAATTCATTATTTGGACGTGAATTTAGGGCATACTGACAATTGATGGTAACGTGATGGTAACGTGGTGAGTCAGCTTCCTCTAGATGTGAGTCCGACAAACGTGGCCACCAGGGTTTGATGGCTTTCTGTTGATTGCTATCTTAGGTGAGCCTCCCTTGGATGTGGATCTGACAAGCTCAGCAGTGTTCTGTCGGGGTTGATGGTTTTTGTTCTGATGTTTGATGCGGGTTGTTGTCGTCATCATCATCTGCATGGGCAGCGGCAACCACAGCGGCAGTGTGAAGTTTATTACGCCTCTCTATCGAACAAAGTCCTTTGAAGCCTCGGCGGAAATTCGGATTTAAAATACAGTAAATAATAGGATTGTTTGCGTGGTTAAACATGGCCATTATTACACTCCACGCATCAATGCGATAAGGAGTGGTATAATCATTACCAATGCCAAGTTGAATGAGATTCACGGTTGATGATGGCGAGTAAAATATAAAGAAAAACACTATTATACTTGTCAGCATAATCGAGATCCGCGTTTCGTACTTACGCCTTTGTTGCGCCATTCCAGTCGAACATGCGATTCTTCTACGGCTGAGTCGCACCTCCTTCAGAATCTTGTATGTAGAGAAACACATAATAGCGAACGGAGTGAATATAGCCAAGCACATTAGCGTTAAAGTATATGAAATGCTCTCTGAAAACTGCAATGTGCAAATCAGCTTGCCAGGTCGATACGAGTACTTGGCCCAACCATATATGGGTGCAATCGAAAACAATGCTGGAAAAACCCATGAAAACGCGATCAGAAACAACGCATTCCTCTTTCTAAACATAATGTGACTGCTCTTCCTGATCACAGCAAAATATCGATTGAGGCTGATCAAAGCCAAGTTCATCACTGAAGTGATAATAAAACTCATGTTAGTCCACCCGCAAAGTTGACACAATCCATAACCCAATACCCAGCCATTGCTCATGATGCTTATCATTATGAACACCATGTTCAAAGATTGCAGCACATCCGCAACCGCGAGGCTCACAATAAAGTAATTAGCAGCAGTTCGAAGAGATTTGTTCTGGCAAAATATAACACATGTCAAAAAGTTACCAATTGTTCCTGTCACGGACAACATGACCAACACGGACATCATGATGACTTTTTCGTAAACGTAGAAATGAACAATAACGGATGGCCCAGGTGCCGCTGTGTCGTTCGGGCTCGCCATCTTCACATTGATTGTACGTCAACAAAAATTCTTCTTGACGTCAAGATGTAGCATCAACGTTGACCTGCGAGAATGATAAAAAACGAATTATAAAAGATCAATTTGAAAGCTTGAATTTTAATCACGCTATGCATTGCTTTTATCTGATCTAATGATGTAAAATTATGTTCACTGAGATAAGTGATGCCGACCACGCAACGACTATGATTGGGTCAACAAACCCGACAACGCACACGACCACGAAAACACACACGACCACGAAAACACACACGCTCATGAACACGCTAAATTAACATGAACAAATCAATCATCAAGGATAATTCGATCACCGTGGGTATTTTGAGCGGGAACGTATAAATGACTGAGTGCATGACCGAGTGCACGACAAAATGCACGAACACGACCACGACCACGACTGAGATTAATCAATGAGTTAATGAGTTAAAGTGAGTGATCTGAGCTATAAGGCGCCCGTCTATAAATAGGATAAAGAAAAATCAAACCACGCCATTGTTTTGTTTTGTTTGGCTTTGCTTTCTTTGCCCACTTGCTGGATTATCAAATAAGATAGGCTATTTTTAAACCTATGAGATCTCATCTTTTAACTCAGGTTATTCCCTTTAAGTGAACAGACTGTATATTTATTTCCTTGCAACTTGCCGATTGGGGATAAATAAAGCTGTGACGTTATCAAATTGCTAAATCGTACACCCTAAAGCTACAGACTTCTGCTTACTACCATTCTGTAGACCTTCAAAAACTGAGTATTTCTTGGAAATTAAATTGATTTTCCTTAATCAGTTTAGAATTTATGGTGCTTTTAATGTTTGTGAAAGCTTTCGATACTTCATCTCCTTCATCCTTTCATAAAACATAAAAACGCTGTAACTCTGAAAATAATGGTGAAATAAAAAAGGGATGAGTGCTATGATATTCCTTTTGCAGATATTGAACAAAACAAACCCCTAGCCCTAACTTACCCTAACTAACGTATCGCATACAACATAGAGCAAATTACATAGAATTCCCTTTGAGCAACACTAATTTGAAAGAATAGGGTAATAACATTACACGATTAACTTTTAAGTTTTGCCAAGATTCGACGCCTATGTTTCAAGAAGTATCAACATCTCTACTCAATATAATGAAACTGGTCGTCACATAATTAGTCTACCCTCATGGTTGACATTTTATTGTATCTTACTATTTCATAACTCTACCTTGCATGAAACGCAGCATTTATAACAGGCTGTGCGATGAAATGAAGGCACCTGAAACATACATATCTTTCAGCTCAGCACAATGACTGGCTCCGGTCATCTTCTGCCCTTAATTCAACAGCCAACCTGTCTGACATTGACTGTATACAATTCTGTTGTTGTCTTCGAATACACCAGTATCCAAAGTGTTACAGCTGTTCTTTCGCAAACAATAGCATCGAAAGTATGAAATCTGCAGCTGCATTACATCTCTGCCTATATTTGCCTGAGACGAGTGCAGTTTAGCGGGCGGCGTTAAATATCATATTCCTCTGGCAGATATTGGACTGAACAAACCCCATACCCTAACTTAAACTCTAACTATTACTAACTTATAACCCTAACTTATACCCAAACTTATACCCTAACTAACCCTAAATTACCCCAAAATCTTTTTTGAAACAAACCCTAACCCTGACATTATGACACACTACAACCCGAATGCCAACAGCTAAACTGCACTCTAGCCATTTGCCTTCCTACATTTCTCTTTTCTTACCCAACAGACTTTCTCATCAAGTACAAAACGAGAAACGAATGAGGGACTCTTTCTTGCAAATCGTGGGATATAAAATTCGATCTCAATTGTTTGGACTTAGAACAATGAAGATTTACCAGATTGAACCGCTCGTCCCAAACCTAAAATCTGGTCAAGTAAAAAAGGTCTCTTTTTGATCCATTCTCATGAGTTCATTAGTTATTACTCCTGGACGATTTATCAACGACAATGAAAGAAAATTTACCCTTGACAAGCTCCAGATCAGATAAAATGAAGGCAAGATGATCCAGATCTATTGAAGATTTGATTACAGCTCAAGTTTCATATTGTTGTTTTGCAAAGACTTGCTTACCGATCAAATGCAGGCGAAAACACTTTTAAATTCTAATCGTTCACCTGACCTTCCTGACTATGAGTGTGATGTGAAACAAATTTCTAAAGGCGATAGGATTTGAACAAATCTAGAGATTGAATGCTTGCAGATGTGAAACCAGCTGCCACTTGTCCATTTGAAGCTGCAGTGCAAAACTGAATTTTAATTAACTGCTAATGGGCTGGTGAGAAAAACAACAATTTTTTATAAGAGACAGCACTAAAAGTGACGACATGAAACTTTCGAACAATTCAAACTAACGAAAAGAATAACGAACTTTTAACAAGTTTCTGTAATCATCGGAAAATATTTGTAAAAAAATCTTCTTTGCTACTCATCCCTTGTCCAAACATGTGCAATAGGATCAGTATTAACACACTGAACACACGAACACACAGATGCTTTTTCTTTATCATCCTTTTATAGGCGCCATCCTTGTTAACGGCAGGTGTCTTTTTGATGAGTATGCCATATTATTTTCCATAAGTTTATTGCTGCGGCCTCCGCGTGAGGTACAAAATCTAAAAAATTTGGGGAGGTGCCGCGGGGCAATTAGAAAAAGCACCCTGTCTTGGAGCTAAATTTGTGAAAATGTTCTTTAGCTGCCATATCTAATTGCTTGAGAAAAAAAAAGCAATTATGTCTAATTAGTGCAAGAGATCATCTGCTGGGAATGAGCTTTCTTGCAAGATAGAGTGCTATGCTGTGCTTTGTTGTACTGGGAGGTGCTCCGTTGTACACTGCTGTGTTGTGCAGTATGTCTCATTTGCTTACTTTTATCCCTGTTGATTTGCCGGACCATATGGACATGGTCAGCAGCATGCTTTCAATCAATTTCAATGAAACTGAATCGTAAACCTTTGCTTTTCTCTTCAGCAACAAATTCAGTACAATTTTCAAAAACGATGGCTTCTGGAGTTTATAAACCATTCTTCAAATAGGTTAAAGTGGGGAAAAAAGGGTAACTTGATTTTTGCTTCTAAAATTGAGGTAAATTGTCCTTGGTTGTAAACTTTTAGCTTATTTAATGAATAAAATTGTTTTTGTTCATGATAGAAACTGATTTTCTTCAACTAAAACATAATAACAGTTAATCCGTTAATTTGTCAATGACCCATTTTGCTAAACTTTCGCCCACTTTCCCTATACCTTACCCAACAAGTTCAATTCGGTCAAACGTTCTGGCAAAATTGGTCAAAATGGGCTGAAAGAATTTGCTCAATTTCGTCACCTTCTTTCCATTTATCTTTGCCTTTATCTTTGTCTTTATCTTTCAATTTATTTATCCTTCTGCTTATCTATTTTTCCTTCTTTTTTCTTTTCTTTATTTATACCTCTCGCACTTGTCAATTCACCTTTGCTAATCCCTTTCTTGCTCATCAATGTGTTGTGTACATTTTCAAAAAGATCTCTACCTTTTTTGATGAATTTCCTTCACCATCGCAAATCCAGTTCTTTGAACAGCTTCCAAGAATCATTCACAAATTCGTTCCAGCCACAGAGTAACGCATTTATCTTATAAATTCAGCTTCGCGTTTTAGAGTCCTCGTTTTGGAGTCCTTCCTGAAGCATTGTTGCTGGATTGTGCTTCAGCTTGGTTTTAAAATCCTTGCAGTGCGCAGTCAAAAGTTCCTCTAATTTTCCTACCAGATATGAATTTCCCAGTTGTCACCAATATTCGCTTCATAACGTGATTTCAATGTTGCAGTTCTTGTATAACCAAGGCTGCAGTGTCACCAAATTACCGAACAATCTATGGCTTGACTAATTTGGAAAATGCTTCACAACTCATATGAAAATTCTCCCAATGCTTCCATCTAAAGATTAACGTTTCCGTTGCCTCCTCTATTCATTTTGAAGTATGATCTAATAATGTTGCATTTCAAGTGTAATAAAGACGTTACTAATCTACTGTTACTAAATAAACGAACGATCTATAGTGAGATTGATTTAGAAAATTCTCTGTTGATTGTCTTGAGCTTCAAACCTCTGTATCATCTGAAAATTATCTGTGACAATATTCCAGTTACCACTACTCCCGTCCCGGCCACCACTGCTCATCTGGCAACTGCGATCTAATAATTCTAACAATGATGAATTTCATTTGACTATCACCAAATTTAAGTAAAACCAAATTGATATGGAAATTTGTTGTTGTACTATTTAAAACTTCTGTAATCTGTAAATGATCAACGACGACATTATAATCATTCAATGATAAGTCGAAATCATCTCCGGATAACGGACAATCAATCAATGAAGTCTATTTTTGTGACTATGAAGATATTTTTGCTGTATATACAGGGTGTCCCAAAAAAATTGTGCCGCATTTGCCTGCAGATTGTGACGAAACGGAAAAAGATCCTCGCCAAACCTGTGGATGATCTTCCTCTTCTGGTGTTCATATAAAGTTTGCTACCATCCCCGTAAAAACCCGCTGAACAAGGATGGAGCTATGATCTTCAGAAGAGAAAACTCGTCTGATGACCGAAACCAGCGGTCGGCCATTTTGTATTACTATTTTGAAGCGATGCCATAGAGNTGATCTTCCTCTTCAGATGTTCAAATAAAGTTTGCTACCATCCCCGTAAAAATCCGTTGAACAATGATGGAGCTATGATCTTCAGAAGACCAAATTTGTCTGATGACCGAAACCAGCGGTCGGCCATTTTGTCTTACTATTTTGCAGCGATGCCATAGAGATATATCCATAGAGATAGGAAAAATAAAAACTATTTTTGATCTCTACGGATATATCACATTGTTAAGGCCATCTTGAAAACATGGAATGTGGATTAGTGGAATGGAAAACTGGAATAGAATGGAATATAGGAATACTGGAATTGCATATCAATAAATGTACAATAATAGACAATAACGCTAAAGATGGCGGCCACGCAAAGCATGCTGGTAAAAAGCCCCCTGACGACCACCTAACGACATAAAAGTTTTGGTCTGCCGTTTCGACTAGCTAGCTGTGTTCAAAGTCTGGAACAAGGAATCAGTGTAATTCGACGCGAATTTTTAATTCAAACTTCAATTCGAATCAGAAGTTTACTTTTTCTGCTTCGGAAAGGTTTTATTTCGAACCGTGTTGCATTCGAATTCAAGGTCGATTCGAATTCAAGATAGGTAGTCGAAATGGCAGACCACAATTTTTACGTCGTTAGGTGGTCGTCAGGGAGCTTTTTACCAGCATGCTTTGCAGCAAAACACAATAGAGTCTTTGGAGCCGCCATCTTTAGAGTGATTGTCTATTGCTGTTAAAGCAGTAGAAAATGACACGTGAGAGCATCATCAACTATTCTGTGACCATTTGTAAACATTGAGTTTTTAAACCATTCCAATACTCGATTAAATTCCATTCCACAGTCCATGTTTTTAAGATAGCCCACTTTTAAAAGCTTCCCTCCATGGTGCAACAAATTCACTTTAAATCAGACAATAGGTGTATGATCAAAGTTCGGCAACTCTAGATAAGATCGATTGTATCTTGCTTTTTTGCTTGAGGAAATCAAGAAAATGTAAAACACAAGATATACCATCTTTTTAAAAGCGTTCTTCCACGACGCAAAATTTCACTTGCCGTGTTTACTATAACTCAGACAATTCGTATATGATCAAAGTTCGATAACTCTAGATAAGATCGATTTTATCTCGTTATTTGCTTGGGGAAATCAGAAAATTGCAAAATAGAAACAAACTTTGATAGAAGAACGTTTTAGCACCCAGGCGTGGTTTATCCTTAACTCAACACGAGTCTCGATAAGAACTCTTCCATCATTGATAAAAGCGAAATCTGCAAATGGTGAAAATCATGTTATCATGAATCGGATGACACGAAAATGTACTCGCTGTTTGAAAAATAACGCTGCAAAAACCCCCGTTTCATTCACAGTTCATAAACCATAAAATTCGCAATATTGGGTAGATTCTCTTAGCCTGCGTGCAGACTCTACTGATTTATTTTCAAAGAGGTTTTTCCTACTGGAGGAGAAACCTCTCTGAAAAGAAATCATTTGAGTCTGCAGGTAGGCTAAGATTTTGTGTGTCCAAAGTAGAAATGGTTGGCAATAGCTTTCTTGAGCCCTTGCGTGAACTAGAAAAAGATTTAATGTTACTTTTCACATTGATTTCGCTTTCAATAGTGAGGAAGAATAGAAATCTATTATGCCTTTCATGGTGGGAGCTCGGATGACCTAGTGTCTATGCCCGCCATGATAGGCACAGTAGATGTACTTTTTGAGTTTGGTTATTTTAGCTGATTATGTAATGTAAAAAAAACTTTGAGGAATTCTCGGGGGAATTCTCAGGCAAATAGAAATATTGTTGCAAGCCAAATAAAGATCTGCATTGTATCAGCTGCAATCACTGAATCAATTACACGGTATGGGGAAGAAGAAACGTTTGAGCTGTAAAAACTCTGAACTGACCAATCGTAAGGTTTCTGAACTATAAAGTTACGAGAATAGAAACACTTTATGAAATCAATCTCAAGGATTTTTAACTAACAGAACGGCTTTGATGTAATTCAAGTTATGTCCTCTTCAAGGCACTGTCATACATCGACCCAAGGATGTAGGTATTTCGACTGTTTGAGGAGTCGGCTGCGAATATAACCTCATTTCACGATTAGCTCTTCGCTTCTTGTTCACAAAAATTGCTATGGAACTAGTCTGCTGAGGAAATGTTCTGACTTCACGATGCAACTGTATCTCTCTTCGCTTCTCTTTCGAACAAATGCCTCTAAATCCTTTCCTAAAATTCTTGTTTAAAATGCAGTAAATCAATGGGTTATTGGCATGACTGAACAATGCTATAATAACTGTCCAGGCATCGAATCTGTACGGTATTGAATAGCTACTCCCATACCCAACTTGTGTCATATTCACTGCTGTTACCGGAGCGTAACATACCAGGAAACATAAAATTACGCTGACGAGCATGCGTGAAGTTTGATTTTCGCGTTTGCGCCTCAGTTCCATGGCGAATGTGGAAGTAGCCACTCTTTTGTTACTTCGTTTGACATGTTGGATGATTTTGTATGTAGTGAAGCATATTGTCGAAAATGGAATCAAAACAGCTAAAGTCGTTGTCATCAACGTGAAGGAAAAGCTATCGGAGTATCTCCAAAAACACATCAATTTCCCAGGCCGATATTGATATGAAGCCCAGCCGAAAACTGGGCCTAGGCCATAAGAGCATGGGAAAACCCAAGCGCAGGCCATCATAATAATAGTGGATTTCTTAGTGAATAATCTTCTGCCTTTTGTCCTCACAACTTTGAAATATCTGTTGATGCCAATCAATGCCACTGAGACCATAGATGTTATGACGAAGCTCAAATTGGCCCAGCCGAAGAACTGGCACATTGTGTCACCTAACATCCATCCCCCACTCAGTAGAGTCTCGATGATAAAAATCATATTCAAGGATTGCAGAACATCAGCAACTGCTAAACTGACAATCAGATAATTTGTTGTTGTTCGTAATGCTTTGTTTTGTACAAAAATCACACAGGTCATGACATTCCCAACTGTTCCGATCAGTGAGAGCATTACCAGTATAGTACACATTATAACTTTCTCAAACGCGTAAAAATGCACTTGCATTTCATCAGGTTTTGAAGTGATGTTGGAGTTCGTCATTCTGAAACGTATTTCTTCTTTCGTCTTTCTTCTTTCGTTCCTCTTTCTTTCCTCTTTCTTTCTTCGTCTTTCTTCTTTATTTTAAACTTCTGGTGACTGTGATGATTGCAGAATCTCCTTGCCGTTCGTGTTTCCTGGCTTTACGATATATCATCGTGGTTTCTGTTTTAAAATCCTCTTTGTTTTAACGACCGATAGAATTTTATGAGTGTCGTTACTAGCTTCAATTTGCAGTAAGATCTCTTTTCGAATCTTCTACTCCTTCTCTTACGTCGTATTCTATCTGCATTCCACTAATACACCTGTTCTATCAATCGTTCTTTTTCTACTCTACCTATTTTATCTTACCGAGAAGAGTCGAAGGTCGAAAAGTACCTCAAGAATATGTGCAAATTTCCCAGCAACGACGCACTAAATGTGACGTCAAGTCAAAGAACCATTGCTAACCATGATCCTTTGCGACCTCAAAGTCGATTTTCGTGTGATATGAAAGTCATTTCTGGCCTAGGTTCTTTTTGCTTTGCTTTCATTCGGCGCGAAAAGGATCATGGTTAGTGGCAATGAGTGTTTAAAGGACTGCTAATACGCAGTACCCCCGAGAGCTACCGAAAGATGGAGCCTCGATATCATGACGAGAATTCTGCCACGACAAGAGCTTCATTCCGGACGATCTTAGCCTGCGCGTAGCCTCAACTCCTCCTAGACGATCTAAATATAAATAAACTTTAAATCTATTTGCAGTCAGTTAAAAGTTTATCCTGCTAAAGCCTTGTTTCGCGTTTAACGTCATACAAAATAAATTATCTAATTTTGCGTAACTTTAAGGAAAACACTGAGGTAGAAGATTCCTCTTTGAAAGGATGAAACTGGTTCGGTGATAATTCATGGCTTTTTATTAGTTTTTTCTCTACACCACCAGTTAAGTATGTGATCTCTCTATTTACAATGCACAAATGAATTTACAGCGAATATTCTATGAAATCACTCTCAAAGACTTTTAACTAACAGAAAAGTTAAGTCCTCTTCAAGGCATTGTCTTAGATCGACCCAAGGATGGAGGTCCTTCGGGAGTTTGATGTGCCGCGGGCGGCGAATATAATGTCACTTGACGATGCAACTTCTCTTTCGAATACATTCCTCTGGAGTCAGTCGGCTGAGAATATACCGTCACTTCACGGTGCAATCGTAGTTCTCTTCGCTTCCCTTTCGAACAAATGCTTCTAAATCCTTTCCTAAAATTCTTGTTTAAAATGCAGTAAATCAATGGGTTATTGGCATGACTGAACATCGCTATAACAACTGTCCAAGCATCGACTCGGAACGGCAATGAATAGCTACTACCAAATCCTAGCCGTACAAAATTCACTATTGATATAGGAGCGTAAAATATTACGAAACATAAAATTACGCTTACGACCATGGATGAAATTCGACTTTCGTGTTTACGACTTAGTTGCAGTTGCATGGTGACTCTGGAATTAGCCACTCTTTTGTTACTTCGTTTGACATGTTGGATGATTTTGTATGTAGTGAAGCATATTGTTGAAAATGGAATAAAAACAGCTAAAGTCATTGTCATCAACGTGAAGGAAAGACTATCAGAAAAATGGAACGTACAGACGAATAGCCCCGGTCGATATTTATATGAAGCCCAGCCGAAAACTGGGCCTAGGCCATAAGAGCATGGGAAAATCCAGCTGCAGGCTATCATAATAATAATGGATTTCTTCGTTAAAAATCTTCTGCCTTTTGTCCTCACAACTTTGAAATATCTATTGACGCCAATCAATGCCATTGAGACCATAGACGTTATGATGAAGCTAAAATTGGCCCAGCCGAAGAACTGGCACATTGCGTCACCTAACATCCATCCACCACTCAATAGACTCTCGATGATAAAAATCATATTCAAGGATTGCAGAACATCAGCAACTGCTAAACTCACAACCAGGTAATTTGTTGTTGTTCGTAATGCTTTGTTTTGTACAAAAATCACACAGGTCATGACATTTCCAACTGTTCCGGTCAGTGAGAGCATTATCAGTATAGTACACATTATAATTTTCTCAAATGCGTAAAAATGCACTTGCATTTCATCAGGTTTTGAAGTTATGTTTGAGTTCGTCATATTGAAACGCCTTTCTTCTTCAGTTTAAACTTCTAGTGACTGTGACGATTGCAGAATCTTTTTGCCGTCCGTCAATCCGTCCTGGCTTTACAACATATCATCGTGGTTTGTGTTTTAAAATCCTCTTTGTTTTAACGACCGACAGAATTTTGCGAGTGATTTGTTTCCTTTAATTCAAATCTAAGCAGAGTGAAATCAGTTGTCTTTTGTTTAAAATAATCGCCGGATGCGTTAGCAGCAAAGATGCAGGATATGTGACGTCAAGTTAAAGAACTGCTAATACGTAGAACAACCAAGAGCTATCGGGAGATGGAGCCTCCTTATCATCATGAGCGTAGGGGATGCCCAACGTTTAGGGGGGCTTATTATCGATTTCTCCCCAAAAATGGTGGCTTCAGTGAGTTAAAACTGCCCAACTCGAGCCTGAAATGCGATAAATTTTCCCTGATTAGGGGGCTGCGGTCCCTAGCCCCCTAGCCCCCTTCCTCCTACGCCTATGATTACCATGACGAGAATTCTGCCGCAACAAGAGCTTCATTCAGAACAATCTTGATGTAAATACATTTTTAAATCTATTTGTCGTCGTCAGCTAAAATGTTATGCAGCTGTTTCCTTTGTCATTAAAATGACTTCGTATTTGGACTGAATTGCCCGTACTTCCAACAGGCCAGCAGCCCTGCCAATAGAATGACTGAGTCAGGGCCCTTTATGAGAAAATTCATGACCAACCTGATTTAAAAAGTTGGCATCAAACGTTGGTATCATTTAGAAAACAAGAATTTTACGTTTATTCGAAATTTGCACTTTTAGGCTAATAATCTACGCTACATTAACTTTATTATTTTCTTTAATCAACTTTTTTAAATTTAGCGACAAAATCGTGCTGCGAAAACTTCTTATGTTTACATTGTGTGTATAATATTTTTTACATTCTTAATCTGACTTTGGATTTCAACTTATCGCATGCAACCATCCATCCATCCATCCATCCATCCACCCATCCATCCATCCATCCATCCATCCATTCATTCATTCATTCATTCATTCATTCATTCATTCATTCATTCATTCATTCATTCATTCATTCATTCATTCATTCATTCATTCATTCGTTCATCCATCCATTCATTCGTTTATTCAATAGCAACAGCCCCTGTATTCCTATGGATTGCGAATCGTCTAAAACCCATCAACAACAACGAAACTGCCCCTATTTGCAAGAACCGCCACTACTTAAAAATATCTGCGAAAAAATAAAACATAAATCTACACTTGAAGAAATAAAAGCATTCAAAAATTCAAATTTCATTCTTTTACTCACCAAAAAATGTTGAATTTTGATGACCAAATCTTTTACTTCTTTATCAGATTCTTCGTCAACGATTATGAGCAGACGAGCACAGCTATGCACATTTTCGCCACGGGGATAAAAATAACTTATGCGGGCGTAATCCAAACACAAGGTGTTCGAAGACGATTAGTCGACAGTTCATGCAACAGAGTTTCCGACTGGTTTTCCGACGTTTTGTCCTGCCGACCCTTTTGCATGAGACTTTTTTTATGCGACTTGCTGTGTTCCCAACGTTTTGTTTCAGATTTCTCGTCTTCCAAGTCCTTCCAACTTTTTTGGATGCGACTTGTCGTGTTCCCGATGTTTTGTTTCAGATTTTGCGTCTTCCAACTTTTGTCCTGCCTATTCTTTTGCACGCGACTTGTTGTGTTCCCGACGTTTTGTTTCAGATTTCTCGTCTTCCCAAATTCTTCAGATTTATCCCGATTTCAGTCTATAGCAACAGAACTGACAATAGAAACCTGCAAAATAATTATAAACCTTTCGTAAATATTGGCAAAGGAATTCGGATACATGATTCATTCGAAAACAAACATGACTGATTTTTATAGAAACAGTAAATTAAATTACTGTAATGATGCAGGATTTTGAAATTGAGGCAAGTGTCTTTCTAAGAAGGGTCTACAACCTAGTCATAGCAGGTCGATTAAACAATTAAAATGCAGGAACTATAAGCAATTAAATACCAAAATCCATTAAATTAGATCATGGTTGGTCAAGGTAATGATGTAGGGTTTTGAAATTGAGGAAAATGCACTTCTTTAGGTTCCAGAGCTTAGTCATAGCAGCTCGTCTAAACAAAGAAAACTGTATTAATTATCCATAATTTGATACCAAAATCTATTACGCTACTTTCTATCAAAGGCCATAGCTTTAATCAATTGGCAAGATGGGAAGAATCGACTTCAATTTAACCCCATTGGCCAAGTAGGTAGTTCCAAAAACCTAGTCATAGCAGCTCGTCGAAATAATAAACAAAAATGTAGAAAACAAAAACCAATCTAATACNTCCAAAAACCTAGTCATAGCAGCTCGTCGAAATAATAAACAAAAATGTAGAAAACAAAAACCAATCTAATACAAAAGCCATCTAATTAATGCCAAATGGCACATTGGGCTGATATAAGTTCGATTTAGTCCCACTAGCCAAATAAAAGAACGAGACCGCCCATCAGAAACAAAGTAAGATATGAAGTCACAACAAGAAAATAATGGCGAAGGAGATCAAAAGTAATACATAAAATGGAAAATGAGGCAAGAGACATCAATAATAAACGACATAACTGTTTGAATATTTTCGTTGGAAGCAATTTGCCAACTTACAGCGAAACAATTTGTTGTCCTGCAAGTCTCAGATCTTGGTCCTTTGCTATTTATAAGAACGACAATGACACAATTCAGCAAGATGAAGCCATTTTAGGCAGCAGATGTTTAGATTTACCCTTCTTTCTTCGGTATATACTGTACTCATATCTACCCTTGAAAACACCTCTCCCATGCGCTACAGATGAGCTTTAGTTACCTAGCTACCATGCAACTACAACAAAAACTGCCCTTCTATTGCCCACATCAGAAACGAGCTTTGACATCGAAAATGAGGTCACGAGGTAGTCTTTCAACCAGCATGCTTAGCGAATGCATCTCTTTTGTGCTTTCTTTGTTGTCGCCCTTTTAATGGACCATGAAAATGGCAACAACAAAGAGAGCACAAAAGAGATGCAGTCGCTAAGCATGCCAGTTGAAAAGGCCTCTTTAAGGTACATGTATAAATACGTTTCTAAAGAAAATGCGGACGCAGTTGCTTTAATGCGACATTCAACAGTAACAAGCTTAGGTATTGACAAAATTCATGTTATCATTTCTAGTGCAAAGTAATCTGAAAGCAAAGATTAAAAAAAACTAAAGGACGGATTAAATGCACTAAGCGTATCTTAGACATTCAAATCAAAATTCTTCAATCTTGAATATAATCTGCTTATAGCTCTGCATAAATCCTTATTTCTGTTATCAGCAAGCTATTTTTGTAAACAACTGTTTATCGCATGCTCGTAAACGAGGCTCGATCTACAGATACAGACTTCATACTGGAAGAGCATAGCGACAAAATCTTGATTGGTTGTCAAATTGACAAGCCGTCACGAATTAGGCCAATCACATTGCGTAAAAATAACAACAACAAAGAAAAAATTCAACACTAGGCTCATTTTACCGCCTCCTGTACACCATTTTCTGCGGCACGGAAAATTAGGTTTTCTATGGTCACTTGAAGTGTTGTTACTGTCGCTGTCCAAAAGAAGACCCGCATCTGCCCAGATCTGCCTAAGGGAGTGAGGCTTATACCCCATTGACCATCGTAAGTTATCAAACTAAATCAGGTTATCAAATGTTGCGTTCTAATTGGTCAATCCAACAAACCTAATTCATTTGATTGGTTGAAATTTAACCTGATTTATATAAAGCTGGTTTAACTGTGTCAGTGCGAATCAGGTGTGAATGGGGCATTATGCGCCATAAAACGCAAGTCATACTGGAGCAACAAAATGGTCCTGTGTCTGTAGCATTTGGTTTTGGTGATAGCTGCAAGGGACAATGTTGCATTTGACAATTACCTAATCAGCTACTAAACTCATCACTGGTTGAACTAATTAACTGATCAACTAATCAATTGATCAACTAATCAACTAGCAAAGTTACTGACTAACAGTCTGATTGACCAACCAGCGAACTAGATTGATTACACGAGTCTCAGTTTTCAGCACAAAATTGAATGATAGTTTTGGCTTCAAACTGTATGAGAAAAAACAAGGTTCTTGCGTCAAACGCGTGCCTTACCCAGGTAACGTCAAGAAACTCTTCTTTAAGCGTGAATTTTGCAAGGTTCTTGAGTGGTATCCTAAATGCACTTTCAATTTACCATAACATGCTTCTGGTTGGCACAATTCAAATACAACTTAGTCTAAATTTCGCTTTTCATATTTCGGTTACTATACAACGCTTCATATCCGTCAACAGTGTCAGAAGGAAACATTTCAGTATGACTTTACATAAAGATGTGCCTCAGAGGCGCCGGAAGGAGAACGAAGCGGCGGGGGCAGGCACTTAAAAAGGGGCACTACAAAATAGGAGAACTGACACATTGCATTCTTCTCAAAAATTTTGTTTGTCGCAGGTAGGGTTGCGCGCAGCAGTGGAAGAGTGGAAAATAATGGGGGCCTGCTTGAACTTAGGGTTNTTGTTACTGTCGCTGTCCAAAAGAAGACCCGCATCTGCCCAGATCTGCCTAAGGGAGTGAGGCTTATACCCCATTGACCATCGTAAGTTATCAAACTAAATCAGGTTATCAAATGTTGCGTTCTAATTGGTCAATCCAACAAACCTAATTCATTTGATTGGTTGAAATTTAACCTGATTTATATAAAGCTGGTTTAACTGTGTCAGTGCGAATCAGGTGTGAATGGGGCATTATGCGCCATAAAACGCAAGTCATACTGGAGCAACAAAATGGTCCTGTGTCTGTAGCATTTGGTTTTGGTGATAGATGCAAGGGACAATGTTGCATTTGACAATTACCTAATCAGCTACTAAACTCATCACTGGTTGAACTAATTAACTGATCAACTAATCAATTGATCAACTAATCAACTAGCAAAGTTACTGACTAACAGTCTGATTGACCAACCAGCGAACTAGATTGATTACACGAGTCTCAGTTTTCAGCACAAAATTGAATGATAGTTTTGGCTTCAAACTGTATGAGAAAAAACAAGGTTCTTGCGTCAAACGCGTGCCTTACCCAGGTAACGTCAAGAAACTCTTCTTTAAGCGTGAATTTTGCAAGGTTCTTGAGTGGTATCCTAAATGCACTTTCAATTTACCATAACATTCTTCTGGTTGGCACAATTCAAATACAACTTAGTCTAAATTTCGCTTTTCATATTTCGGTTACTATACAACGCTTCATATCCGTCAACAGTGTCAGAAGGAAACATTTCAGTATGACTTTACATAAAGATGTGCCTCTATAAAAATGTGAATCTACGAAACGTGAGTCTCCTTTCGACAACTTCAAGAAAAAAGCACGAGATTTTAAAGTTTGGTATTCACGAAAAAATGTTCGTTACTGCTCACCTTTCATCAACCTCTCCTTATCATCAATAACATCGTTGCTCTACACTTTGTACCATTAAAGAGAATGCAATACAATGTAGCTTTTCTTTCGCTCCTTGCACACGAGTTCCGCAGCAACTAGCTAAGGTCAAACGATGTGAAAGCCAGGAATCCAGTTTTATAGCGAGATAAAGCTTTTGAATAAATCATTTTGGGTTGACCCAAGAAGCAAAATCTTGTTTAGGAACTGTGTAATTGATTATTCATGATTGAAAATTGTTGCAAATAACTGTTGAGAATTACTGCCAAGAATCACTGTTTAAAAGGATTTTGTGTTATTGTAGAAGCAATAGAAGGATTCGACGTTACTACGGCGCTTTCGCATCGGTAAAAGCCCACTCTCCTTCGCAGAGGCTGTATTACCGGAGGACGGATAGGACGGATGATATGATCCGTTGGTCCTTCAGTAATACAGCCTCTGCGAAGGAGAGTGGGTAAAAGCTCAACCTGGAGCGAATTTAGGCCTAATTTAACTTCAATGTACGTCTATGAGCATACGAAACTATTAATTTTCTCGTCGACAAGATGTCTTAGAACCATTGTCTTAGGTATTACAACTCTTTCTCCATTCAATCATATTGGTGCCTTGCAAAACCTTCTCTGTTTTTACAGTCATTTGGTTCTCTAAAGCTTGCTTCTCATCAGGTCATTGAAGTCACTTGAGTCGTTGAAGCAAACGACCATAACGACCCAAAATACCCAAAACACAGAATATGAACGGCGAAAATAAACTCCTCGACGACCCTTATGACCCATAGCGACTGAGTTTTTGCCGTTCACATTCAGTCTTGCAACTGCAACAACCTAATGCGAACCAGACTTCTGGCATGAAACTAAGACTGGCCTAGCCTCTAATTGGCCAGCACAACAGTCAGATAACTTCTCGGACTATCATGTTGTGGCCGGAGTGACTTCACAGTCAAGTCGTGTACTAGCTACGCCCGCCTCTTCATGTATTAAGCTCAAAGCTGAATTCACACTTGATGCGCCTTCTTTGTGCGATGCGGCAAGTGCGGCAAAGTTGAATTAATCCAACTTTGTCGCATTGCCGCGCTTCTTTGACACATGACCCTACCCCGACTACCTGGAAGAGCAGCTGCTATGTAGATAGGTTACTGTACATAATTTTAGCTTTAACTGTATATAATGTATTCAATATGTGTATATAACTATGATATTTATTTTCTTAATGAAATTAATGTTATCTGGAATGCGTCAAGAACGACGTTTCGAGTGTGAATTCAGCTATTAAGAATCTTTTTTTGGGCGAAACTGACGATTCCTGGGTTGGGACTCATGAACTGAAACTCAATAGACGATTACGGAAAAGATGGCGTCGGGGGGCATTTGATCAAGATGCATTTCGTTTGGTGATAGAATTTCTATAGAATCACTGTTGATTCTATCATAGAACGCAATGCATCTTGGTCAAATGCCCCCCGACGCCATCTTTTCCGTAATCGTCTATTGACCAAGAATGTAAAAATTCACTAAAATAGTAACTTGTAAGCTGATATAATCCTTTGGCCTAAATTTTCGCACTCATGAATCATTTTTGAATATAATTAGATTCTGCAAGGTTACAGGATGTGGCCTAGAGAACCTGATTTATGCGATTAATTTTGTTCGAAGAATTACAGAAACGCAACAGAAATCTTAAGCACAAGCTTTTGTTTACATCTGTTCTGAAATCATCGTGTTAGGAAATACGGCTCAAGTGAGACATAGGACGAAAGTTTTATCATTATTGTTGGTTTTATACAAGACTTAAAGTATTGTTGAAATGAAATAATGGCATTTATCTTAAAATCTCTTGCACATGGTGGTAACATTCTTTCATATTGTTTCAGAAGTGAAACCTGGCATAGCTCGATTCCTCGATGTCACGNGCAGTTTCGCCTCGACAGAACTTGCAACGGAGGAGGAATTTCGGTGTATGTCCGGGATTCAGCCAAGGCCAATAATAGGAACGATGTGCCCTCTGATGGTCTTGAGCTTCTCTGTATTGAGATTGAGCCCCCAAAAAGCAAGCCATTTCTTGTTATTGCATGGTACCGACCACCCAGTGACCCTGTTGGTTCCTTTGATAAGCTGGAAAAAGCCCTTGCCTACTTGGATAGGGAAGGCAAGGAAATGATCCTCCTTGGTGACACGAACTGTGATTTCACCAGGAGGCCAGGCAATCAGCTCATAGATAACAATGCTAAACACATGGCAAGTATCTATGAGCTGTTCAGTTTTAGGCAGCTTGTTGAGGAACCAACAAGAGTCACCCTTGAAACTGCAACAATCATTGACCACATTGCCACAACATGTGCTAGAAACATTATCAAGGCTGGGGTTCATGAGGTTTCTCTCAGTGATCATTTTATGGTCTACTGTATTCGAAAATTCAATGGAGCAGTTGAAAAAGACCATAAAATGATAAAAACTCGGAGTATGAAAAACTTTAAAGAGGATGAATTTCTATCTGATGTTTCTGGCATTTGTTGGGAGCGAGTGTTCCAACAGACTGATGATATAAACACACTTGTCAATGATTGGTCCAATTTGTTTTCTTTAATCATAGAAAAACATGCTCCTTTAAGGGCAATGCGCGTATCTGAAAAATATTGCCCCTGGATTGATAAAGACCTCAAGGGTCTGATGATGACTAGGGATAGACTGAAAAAAGCTGCTCTTAAAAGTAAATCATCTATTCTGATGGACTCATATAGACAGGCACGAAACAGGGTCAATTCTCTTAATGTCCAGCTCAAGAAGCAATATTTTTCTACAAAAATTTCTGAATGTAAAGGGAACATGAAAGAATCTTGGAAAACAATCAACGAACTTTTGAATAAAAGATCAAAATCCAGTAACATTGATTGTCTTAAGGATTCTGGCAATGCAATTGTTAACAAAAAGGACATCTCAAACACAATGAATAATTTCTTTTGTACAATTGGCGAGAAATTAGCTAGCAAAATTGATGCTGCCCCTAACCCTCTTCTATCTGGCGACTATGCTGGTAGTGATAGCAGTGTTAGGTTTCAGTTTAGGACTATTGAAGTGCAGGAAGTCAGAGATGCAATTGCCAAGACTAAAACTTCAAAGAGCTTTGGGAAGGACAATATCTCCTGCTATTTCTTAAAACTAGCCCTGCCATTAATTGAGAACTCTTTGGCATGTTTGTTTAATACATCAGTTGAAACTAGCCAATTTCCAGACTCGTGGAAATTAGCCAGAGTTACACCAATTTTTAAGGAGGGGGACAAGGCTGAAAAGTCGAACTATCGCCCAATTTCAGTCTTACCTGTCATCTCAAGGCTCTTTGAAAAACTTGTCGCCAACCAAGTATACCAACACATGAATGATAATGGTTACTTTTCTCCTGACCAGTCGGGGTTTTTGCGCCTTCATTCTACTGTGACATGCTTGCTTAAAAACACTGATGACTGGTACAATGGGTTGGATCTCGGAAAGCTAGTGGGACTGGTGTTTATCGACCTGAAAAAGGCATTTGACACAGTTGACCATGACATTCTTTGCAAAAAGTTAGAGTACTATGGTATTCAGCAACGGGAATTAGCATGGTTCAAATCCTACCTTTCTAACCGGAAGCAATTTTCTAGGGTTAATGGTGTTGACTCATCAATTGAGGACATAAATGTTGGTGTACCGCAAGGCTCATGCCTTGGACCTCTTTTATTCCTCATTTACATCAATGACCTCCCACGAGCTGTCCGAAATTCGAATGTGTCCATGTATGCTGATGACACGAGCCTTTGCCATCAATCCAGCGATATCGCTCAGCTGAATGAGGCCATCAACAATGATCTTACACAGGTTGAAAAATGGCTTAAAGGCAACAAGCTTTCTCTTAATGTAATGAAAACTCATTCCATGCTTATTTCCACAAAGCCAAAGCATAAAGCTCTAAAAGATAAAAGTGAATCTTTGAAGCTGAAAATTCGGGATATTGAGCTTGAAGTTGTACAAAAAACCAAATATCTTGGTGTCCATATAGACAACTCTTTGGATTGGAAGGAACACATTAAGACAGTTTCTTCCAAGGTCTCAAGAGCAATTGGCTTTTTGAAGCATTCAAAATCCTTTCTGCCAGAAGAAACTCTTAGGACCATGTACACAGGTATTGTGGAGCCACACTTCCGCTACTGTTGTTCAGTCTGGGGTTGCTGTGGTGTCACTGAGATCAACCAGCTGCAAAAATTGCAAAACCGAGCTGCCCGTATTGTAACTGGCAGCAGCTTTGATACCCCGGGCCAGCCACTTATCAAAAAGCTTGGTTGGAAGACCATTGATGAACTAATTGCTAGTGAGTCTAATATTATGGTCTTCAAATCTCTGCATGAGCTGGCTCCACAATACATGTGTAATCTTTTCACAAAAACATCCCAGCTGACCTCTAGAAATCTTAGGAATACAGCAACTGACCTAAGGTTACCAAAGAAAAACTCCAAAAATGGACAGAAATCTTTTTCGTTTAGAGGTGCCAAGTCTTGGAATGGCCTCTCAGCTGAGTGTAAGCTGGCATCCTCCTTAAACGGATTTAAACAACGTATATAGGGGTAGCTTTCTGTAAATAATGTGTTTGCCATATGGATTTTCTTTTATTGTAATTATTTATTTTAGATTATAGGGTTTTTATTAATATATTAGAAATTGAATTGTATTAGGTTATTTTAGGTCATAATAGTATGTTAATTTTTGTAAATTTTGTAATGGAGGGCCCCTTGAAAATCAGTATTGCTGAAGGGCTACCCTCCTTAAATATTTGAAATCAAATCAAATCAAATCAATCTACAAAATACATTGCAACGGAGGTCAGAGAATCTTGAAAAGGGATTTGAAAGTAAATAATGAAATAATGATGATATTGGATTTGAATCCTTGAAAATGAAATCAGACAGTAGATCAGTATTGCAAAAATTGCATGGAATACTGAGGAGCAGATGTACGCCTTTGTATGTATTTAAAAACATTGATAGAACCATAGAACACAGGGTTGTGGATTATCTACAAAATGCATTCTGAATGAATCACAAATACAATATAATGCAACCTAATAGGAATGATGCGATACCATAACAAAATAGAAGCATAACAAAGTAGAAGTAACGTGGCATTTAGCAGGCGTGGCTTCAAAGGACTCTGGCAAGTGTATCGAAATACTGATGCCTTGGAATAGAGGGAAGAGTTTTGAAGAACAAGTTTTTCGGTTGTTGTCAGATATTTCATTTTTCGTAAAATTTTCCACCCACACCCCCAATTAAGTAGTGACGTTCGGGAGATTGATCAAAGTTTCAAAATCTTCAAAATCGTGACACGATGCACGATAACATCAGTTATGCGGTGCCAACTAACTGCCCGTAGGCGGCAAACGACGCAGAGAACAGCGGGCTCATTTTTACCGACAACAATTTAAAAGTATGCAATATCAGAGAACGGCAGAAATAATTGGAATGATTAGTTACATTTTAGTTCGCGATTCCTCGCTGGCAAAAAGCTGTGTTCGTTCATACGCGAGAGAACTCAAACCATCGATATGCCCAGTTGCAAACACGACATCAGGGCTTTGGCAAATGATCATATTTCAGCCGATCCGGAGAGCAAGAAATGCATCCGGACTGGCTGGAAACTGCGCCAACCTGAGCCAGTATCAACAGACAGTACAGTATAGAGACTGTATCAAAGGAAATGTTATCACTAAGGCCATATGACCAAGCTGCGGTTTCTTTTATGTGGAAACTCGGCCCGTTCAATTTCAAACAATGATGTTTCCTGTCCTTAAAAGGTTTATTTCTTAAATATCATTCCGAAAACAAGGAATAATGAAACAGCAAGATAATTTTAAGATTGTTTACCACTGACTGTTGTTTTTGTTCGTGTCCTTATTTCCCGTTTGCTGTTCTAATTCAACGACATTGAAATTACCGGTAGGGGGTTAGTTTAATACATTTTAGGCCCACAATTTCCTGCAAGGCTGACAATACCAATAGCCAATAAATGTTTCTGGTCATGATTGTAAAACGGAGGGGTTCGTCTGGAAATATTAACAACCAACTCTGCTACAAAGTCGGGGAAAATTACACTAATTACGTAAATCCTTTGTATCCCTGCAGTAAACCTTGCTCAACAGGGACTCATACTGAAATAGTGAAAAAGATAACCCTGCTTAGGCCCATTTTCAGCTACGAAATGCAGAAAAAATCCCATTTGGAACACAGTTAATGACAAAACTTCACATACGTAAGTAATGTAAAGTTCACACTGTCAATTAAAGCTTGAATCACAATAGAATTTGTCGAATCTTGCAAGCTGATTGCCATCGTAAGTTTTGTGTGTGAGGGCCTAAATAGGGTCAAGTTTTTCAGAGTAACGAGTCTCTGTCGAGTTGACCGAAGCGACATCATCAAGTCAAAGAGCACAGGGAAACAGGGGACTCAGGTAATCAGTCTAGGGGGAATGTGTTCCATGAGAAATTGATAGAGTTTTTTCATGTCGCTGAAAGAATAGAGCCCTATAAGATGGGCAGGGCATAGTCCTGACTCTTGTAAGGACTATGCTTTGCCCATCCTCCTATATTTCCACGCAGTTCTTCTCTCTGGCCTTTCCTATGGGCTGTCATACTTTAAAGGGTAATGTTTTTTTCAACAAACTCCATGAAGTTGCGAACTGCACTTTGAACCAATGCCCCCTCCAGTGGTTGAAGAGTCTTGAGGAGACAAGAAACTTCCAAAGAAATTTCTCTGCAGTTTTAAACCTATCCTGTTTTTTCCATTTGGTGGCTAATGGGGACACCCCTCTGTGCCATGTGCAATGCACCACTTAAAAACAGGAAGCATCCTAACTTAAGAATATTCCAAAATTTCACAAAATGAACTCAATACACAATTATCCTGAAGTGTATTCCATTCTTCTTATTTCGCCCTTTGAACTAGTGGCTGTATCGAGCAGCAGTGAATAAAAAGATACAGATATCATTTGCTTTCAACTATCTTCAGAACAGTGAACAGCATGGCAGCATGTCCGGTAAGGCCTAAATTGAAAATCATGGTTTGGGCCTAGCACTTTTGTGGTTGTTTCTCTGGAAAACTGCACAACTGGAGAGGACAGGAAAGTATCCATTTCTGAGCAAGCGAGCACAATGCTCAACCTTCATCTGAACAAAAATATGTTTTGATAGAACCTTCCTCGTTTCAGAATTCAAAGGGGTTTCTTGACTCTAATTAGCTCTAATTCTCCCTAGAAACTGATCAGTACAATCTTACTGCCTTCAAATTCAATCTCCTTAAGCGCCTCCACAGCGCCCAAACCCACCAATTTGCTTTTGCCTCTTTAAGCACCCAACTTGTTATTCGTTTTAGACAGAGATAACACCTTCCATAAAATCACCAATGTCAGATATGAAGTAACATAAAACGTTTGAAATGAAATCTGTTGAAAATATAAGAAGCCAAAGTCGCGGCCTTTTGGCCTTGGCCTGTTTCAAATCAAGAAAGAATTGCAAAAATGCCAATGGGTAATTATGCAGAGATGAGAGTCCTCCCAGCCAGAGAGTTTCCCTGTGAAAAACAGTTTTACAGCAGACAATAAAGCTTGTATACGTCAGTGTGACATACCAGGATGTAGCACAAAATCCTGGATGTTGTTGGCTAAAAGGAATATTTTCTGTTGGGACCAAGCATGATCGCAATTAATTTCTGTATTCTGATCACCATGTCCACACACTTCTGGTTTTGCTAGAATCCTAAATGGGTATTTCAACGATGCTTCTTGGCCAGAGAATCTTTCGGACACAAATAACTAGCACTCAACTAGCGGACATAGGCGGACATAACAAACATTTTGCGCCAGTGTCTATGAAATATAGATCTTATTCAACTCGTAGATTCCCAAACTCAAGCATGAGCTCCTCCAAATATACAAACACGAGTAACATACTTTCTGTTGATGCTGGGTATTGTGTACGTTTCTTGGGGAACGCAGACGTTAGCGTTCTCTAAAGGGTTGCTCAGGTGATGAGAATAGAGAGCCCGACGAAAGGGCTCCTAGAAGCGCCCCGTGTAATGTTTTAGGCGTTAAAGAGTGCACTATTTTATTTGCTGAAATAAGCTGATAAAGGCAAACCGTTTCTACAACTACGACATAGTACAATCACGGGAATTCTATCGACAATTATGAGTCTTAAATCTTATAGAAACCACAGAAAACGAAAGAAAAAAGGCATTGTATATAACCAATTATACTGGCGTTGCATGCCTGTCATCCATCCATCCGCTTATCGTTTTGATATCCTAATCAACAAACGTCTCTAACTTCTAACCTAAAATCTCGGATCTTCGATGAAGAATTGCCGAAAAACAACCCACTGTAATATCATCGGAAAACAATAATAACTGCTAAACATTTACGTAGGCGAATATGAGCAATAACAGAGTTTCGATAAAACAAGAAATTCCGCGATTGGAATTCTAAATTCGATAAAAAGAGAAACTCACCGAATCTGGTCGTCGCGTAACTTTGCCCATGGCACCTTGAGTTGAAGCGGCTGCTCACTTGTTGGAGAAGTACCTTCTTGGTATTGTCTAAATAAGAACAGTGACAGACGATGAGTAGCTACCAACTAAGACATTTCACACATGTACAAACGTCGCTGCTATTGAAAAACACAGCCGAAGTTCCAGTCTATTTCACATCAAGTCGCTCTCCAGGGGGGAACCTTTCAACTTCTTTCAAGATAAAATCTGCTTTATTAAAATCGCATTCAGGCGTAGCGTAATTACGGGGGCGGCACAGCCTTTGGACAATGCGCAGGTGCTTTACATCAATTAAACCATCTCCGCTAAACGCTGAAAAATTTCAATTTCGCAAAAAAGATTGGAAAAGAAGATCTTTATCTGCATTGAAATTGAAGCCGAGTGGGCAAAGGCAAAGTCAGGTCGATTCACTATTCGGTTTACACGTTGATCAACTAGATATCAACATTCAAACATAGTACTATGGTTCATTTTCTGACGCAATTTCAGCGTAAGAATTTAGAGTTGATACAACGTTGAATTGATCTAACATTGAATTTTTAAGGTGACAAACATTTTCATTTCAACTTTTCATAACGTTGGTGCAACGTTGACAGTCTTTTTCGCAACCTTTTTTCAACGTTTTATCAAAGTTGTTTGTTCACAGGGAAGTAATTTTTGAGTCTTTATCGGCGTATTGGATCAGCATATGAGTACGAGCAGGGGGGCTGGGGAGGGGGTAACGGTAGCGAAATGTGCAACATCTGCCATTTTCGGGCCAAGGATCTACCGATATTCCGGCAAAATTATTATTGCTGCACCTTTAGGGTGCTGCGCGCAGGCTACACCCTTAGAGGCAACAAACAACTAGAAGATAGTAAGGTTTGGATCTTGCTTTGTTCATTGATTGAACCAGGAAACTATGATTAAAGAAATCTTTATGCTTTGATCCGATAAAATTCTTCCTTCCTTTGCAATAAGCTCCAATAAAATGTTGTTTATTCTCTGCGAGATAATGATCCGATACATCAGCTAGGCCCATCGAAGACCGATACAATTACGTTATTGAGNCTGCCATTTTCGGGCCAAGGATCTACTGATATTCCGGCAAAATTATTATTGCTGCACCTTTAGGGTGCTGCGCGCAGGCTACACCCTTAGAGGCAATAAACAACTAGAAGATAGTAAGGTTTGGATCTTGCCTTGTTCATTGATTAAACCAGGAAACTATGTTTAAAGGAATCTTTATGCTTTGATCCGATAAAATTCTTCCTTCCTTTGCAATAAGCTCCAATAAAGTGTTGTTTATTCTCTGCGAGATAATGATCCGATACATCAGCTAGGCCCATCGAAGACCGATACAATTACGTTATTGAGCATTGTAATCTGTTAAGGACATACTGTAAACTGTAAAGACAATTTCAAAAGCTAAACTACAATCTAATTGGTAAAGAGAAGAGAGGAGCAATCTTTCTTGTTTCGTAACAAGCTTCATAAATTGTTGTTAATTCTCTGCGAGATAGTGGTCAGCTAGGCCCATCAAAGATGGATACAACCTCATTATTGAGTATTGTAATCTGTTGAGTGAGAACATACTGTAAAGGCTATCTCAAAGGCTAACTTAAAATCTAATTGGTAAAAAGAGGACAGAATCCCAAGATCGGACATAGTATGACACATCTGTCATTGGGTATTTCTTGTTTCAGTGTCTCAAGCACGATGGTCAAATAATAATGGAATGACTCGACGTCAGTCAAGATTACAAATATCCTTTCTTTGACACTATCCTATTTTAATTTTAAAGTCTTTAAGAGAGGAAAGGAAATCCAACTAAAATGTTGTCGAAATTACAATTTCACGAGTCAGCATTTTCTCATATTAAACTCAAATTGGCTTCATTTATAACGTCATCTGCGAACTGAGGCTGCTTCAATACGAGGCAGACAAAAGACAAGCCCTAATCTATCTTGTGCATATTCCAAGGGGCCTATTTGAAAATTGCTTCACACAGAATGAAGGTGGATGTTAGAAGAAGGAGAAGTTACCAATAAGATAGGAAACAAGCTGGGCTTTTCAACAAACAGTCTTGAAAGAAAACTTGGCACTAATTGTGCAAAGCCTCCTTCTAATCGAAGCTCGAACTCAAATAATGGCCCAAATACTAATTGGAAAAGTTATGCAATACGTATTACATATGCAAAACATAGTGGAAAACGAGACACACTTCATCCTCTCATGCCAAAAGTATGTCTCTGAACGTACAGTGTTCCTTAATAAAACTCAAAACGTCCGCCCCAATTTCAATAGTATACCTACTGATTAACAGAAGCTTATATATTTAATGTCTAATGAAGATGAACTTTTTCTACAAACATTCTCAGAATTTCTTCACGACATCTACACCACACGCATTAGTTTAGAAAACAATAATCAATGATCTATCTCTAACATTTTTGAACTAGTTGCTGCAAAGCGCATGCGTATGCAGTTTACNACCTCTGAGAATAAGAACTGGTATTGTGTATTTGTAATTTCCTTACTCTTCAAATCCAATGATTGACCGTAATTACTTGACATAAATAAATCCCTTAGGTAGGTGCTTCATTGTGACTGCTCTAAGATAGATTAGAGGATTTCAAATACAAAATTTGAGTTATTTCCATATTTAATATGCTAAGTCTTTCAAACTCAAAACATGAAGAGATCAAAGGGGGGCCAGTCTTCATTCAGACTTCTGTACAAGCACAGGACATCCCACCAACCAACCGTCAGTGGTGGACACTTTGCTAAATACTGGGGGAACAAGTTATTGTTTCAGTTGAAAAGCATTGTTTATCTCTATTGTTTTCAAACAAAAGGTCTTTGTTCTATCTAACATTAGGGGCAACTGCATCCCCTCAGGCCCAGTGTCTACCACTGCCAACCATTTTGATTCTGTGTTTTATAGGTTGTCGTATTTTTACCCAATGCTTATGCTTATCAGTTTCAGTGAGGGGTGTATCATTCTTTTGAAAAAGTGTGCACAGGATAACAAAAGAATATTGTGGGATCTTTTTTGGGGAAATTTCTTGAAATACAAAAGAATTTTTGGCAAAGTTGTACGAGATTTTTAGGGAGTGATATACCCCTCAGGTTTCAGAGCCACCAATGGAGAGCAAGGGGGCAAGTTGACCCAGGGCTTCAGGATCTAGGGGCCTTACAAAATATCTCAAATTTGTATTTGATTGTTTGAGAAAGGGTCCTAATGCAACTCCTCAGGCGTGTCATGTCATGCAAAGGAAATTGTGTTTGGAAAAAAGATGATCTTAATATAAACAACCTTGTAATGACTTCTGTCTGTAAATTCTTTAAATTGTGGGCCAAAAAAGGAGCTTTGANTTAACCGTTTTGATTAGAATATGGGGTGAAACATACAAATCAAGGCATTATTTAGAAGAAAAGCCAAAGAATCTTCTTATCCTGGAGTCCAAAAATTTTCGCGCGCCTTCGATGCATGTTGCCCCCCCTTCAATTTCGGTCTGGATCCGCCCCTGGGCTGTCAGCAAGGCTTTCAACCATGAAAGTAGCATCGTAGAAAATGAACCTTTTCTTTAGGTTTTTAAAAGTTTCCAATTTCAAATGAAGTTATTTTGCATTTCTTCTGTTTGTTTGTTATAACGACCCCCCTTTCTCTGCTGCCTGCAATAATACCGAAGTATATGTGTTGTGTGGCCTTGTATTTTAGGCCTATCATATTCATGGTATCAATCAGTCAGCAGATAGACTATTTTCCACTTTGTTGCACATAAAATATAAGGAGTGGCAATAGTGGCAACAAGGTACATGTTTGGACAAATGACTGAAACGAAAGAAAATGATTATTGCTCAAACTTATCTTTTCAGGGAATTTGCTTGGTCTTTGGTCTGCTGTTCCTCCCTGCCCTCTCTTGACCTCGACCAGGCCTTTGTGCAAAAGACTTGCCCTCGTTGTGGACGAAATTCAAAAGCGCGAAAACTAGTGCGCAGCGCCTAGGCGTTCTGTGTCACGTGTGAAGAAATTTTTCGCGCCATTCGAAATCGAGGCAAATACAATATGGATTTCTCGTGAAAAATATTTCTTTTGCCTGTTCACAAAAGTGGGGGAAGGGTGCCAGAGTGAAGAATATTGTAGAAGATTGATGCTACCAAGATTTCATCACAAGGAATTTTGTGAAGGTAAATCCTATAACTTGCGTCTTCTTTTTATAACTTGCGTTTAACAGATTTTTAACTAAAGAAAAGAAAGTAGGCCTACCAAGCCAATAATGGCATGGTGATATATTTATGAGTACCTCAATAGCCATTCATAATAGGTGCAACAAAAATTTAGGCCTGTCTGTCGTCAGCAGCAGGAATAGGAAAGCTAGGCAGGGTCATATTGTGATTCACCGTCACGCAGGGTACCACAACTGATCGCAAGAGAACTGGAGGTAAGGAGGTACAGAAAAAACCAGTTCGAGGTGCCATAATAATATAATATATTTTTCTGCAAGTTTTCCTCTTGATGTTCAAAGAAATAAAATTTGTAGTAAAAGTTGTTTGGTAATAAACTAGTAAGGCCATCTTTACTAGCTGTGACAATGGCATCACTGGGGAGTGGATTAATTGGGGTGGACGTAGTTTTCTCCCTGGTGGAAACCATATAAAGTCCACACCGTAGATCTCTGGCATAGGGTTCATCGATTCCACACTGGAGTTTTCTCAGGGTGGTATTCATTCATCAGCAAAAACGGTGTCAAAATGGCTGGCTGTACCTTCAAAACCCAATTCCTTACTATGCCCAACCCACTTTTTATGGCTGGCAACGCCCCTGCTAGCTGATGCAATAATGCTTTAATCCTTCCTTTACAGATGCAGTCGAAAGTCCCATCAGAAGCATGCTTAGGCATTTGGAGAGTTGCAGATGCAGTATGTTTTGATGTTGACAGCACTGTTATTACTGGTGAAGGACTTGATGATTTCGCTGACTATTGTGGCAGTGGTGAAGAAGTTGCCAAATGGTAAAACAAGTTTTGTTTTTTCACTTGGAATTGTAAAGTGAGTCAAGACCATTAAATAGGGCATATGCCACATCTATATTTATCTCAAGCATGTCTTTATTAAAAACATAAATTCTGTTGATGACTTTTGAAGGATGTGAAAAGTAGCATTTTCTTCTGGATGATTCAAAAATGTAAGAACATTAAAAGTGGTTAAATGGAATTTTTAAAAGTGACAGAAAAATTCAAAAGGAGATAAAACTCAATTTTATTAGTTTTTTTAATAAGGTAATAAGACAAAGCAGTCACCACAGCAGTCACCCTGTGATAAAACTGTGATAAAACTACTAATAAGCAAAATGATTTATCCATCACAAAAACCTGTAGGATAGAATCAAAGCTGAATCATCACTTTCTGCAACTAGAAGAGTTTCTTCCATTTTTCTGCATCTATTTCTTGTGACTTGGTGGTCTCAGTTAATTTGCCATTACTGATGCCAATAAGTATGATGGGGGGGGGGGGGAGTAAACCACCCACATGAAAGCTTTTGCTGAAACCATTGCACCCAAAAGCAATAAAAGGAAACAAAAATTGTGAAAATCATAGAATTGAAGAAAACTTTATTATTCCATCAAAAAATCCACTCAAATCCTGACTTCAAATCTTGACCTATCATTTTAGCCCCTTACGACAGGCTTGAATCTGATATATTTCATGGTATATTTCAGCGTGAGCAAATTTGCATCATTATCAATTTATCATCTCTTGTTTTGAAGGACCTCAAAAGCTATGGGTGAAGGAATATCCTTCAGAGAAACTCTTGAGGTTAGACTGAACATATTCAAGCCAAGAAAAAGTAAGGTGAGTACAGAATGACTGTTTTTTATTACTTTAGTACATGTTAGAATGAAGACCCCTAATTGTGAATTGAATAATTATACCGTATATTGAAAATATATTATTTTGATGATACATAAATTGTATATTTTAGATTTATTTTGGACAGAGCATGTGCAGGAGATAAGCTATTTTAACATTATCAAGCAAAGAAGCCTGCACATTTTCTTAATCCTTCACTTAAACAGTTTTGCTCAGATTTACATGCTTCTATACCACCCTCTTTAAGTGCGTTTACAGGATTCCTAAAAAAGGATGGATTGCCACCAAGTCTTTTATGCACCTGAATTTGCTAAATACCATAAATACTCAAATGAATGCCCTGTCTTGAATGAGGGCCCCCTCGATTGAGCACCTAAAATCCAAAAAAGTGTTAAACAAGCTCCTCTAAGTGTGTGTAAAGGTCTCAGTTGTACTTTCAAGCATACACATATCTGTTTTATAAGAAACGGCTTATAAGAAACTCAACTCTCAGATTGCCAAAAAATTAAGAAACTCCAGTACTGGGAAAATATAACTTAAGAAACTATCTATTTTAATAAAGGAACTCCATAGTTTTACTTTATTTTCACTTGTTCCCTGTATCGTATTACTCAGAAGGTACTTGAGTAATGTCTAAACATTGAAAACGCTTCAACAAACTTTTTTTTAATTGTTCAGGATGGCACAGGAAGTAAAGATGAATATTGTTATGGAACCTTTAAGAATCTCGTAAGAAACTCTGAGAACTCGAAATCTGATAATTTTAAGAAACTTTCAGTACTGGCTCAAATTCTTAGTTTCTTATAAAAAAGACGTGTACCAAGAGGAAGACACTCGTAAGGTGATGGGACCCATCAACTTGTAATGAGCAGTGACAAACATTCTTTCATTGCTTCAAAACTCTTCATTGGTACGATTTTAGTCATTTATAAGTAGTATGAAACAATACTATTTGATTCTTTTTGATGATTTTTTCCCTTTTTTATCATCATTCAGTTCAGTTCAGTTCATTTTAAAATCCACAACATACAAGTTTCAATATTAAAAATACATAAACTAGGTACAATACTACAAAATATAAAACAACACTACTACCACAACATCTACAATTTTAGGGGGAAAATATATGAAACCTGTATGAGGGGAATTTCTTAAAGGAGAAGCTCTCTCAGTAGATAGACTAATCGAGGAGAGAGCACCCCCTATGTAAAAACCTGAAATACCTGAATTACCTGAAATAATCGCAAAAATTAAATGAGAGCACTGTCCCTGAAATGACCACCCCCTTTGAACGAGCTCCCCAAATCAAAGCGCAGAAATTTAAATGAGTGCCCAAGGAACTGATTATAGGCTTGACGGTATCTTACTGAGCTGTTAATTATTTTAACGTGTCAAATGCATGGATTTCTTCTTCCTCCACAGGTAGAAGATTTCTTATTGGCTAATCCACCAACCCTTACAGCGAATGTGAAGTAAGCCTTCTTTTTTCGTTCTTTTCTCTTGTTTTTCGAGATCACTAACATGATCAAATGTTGAAGATTTTATAAAAAAGATCGTTAGAATAAAGCATCATCTTGTACAATGATCTCCCTGAAGTTTCNTCCCCAAATCAAAGCGCAGAAATTTAAATGAGTGCCCAAGGAACTGATTATAGGCTTGACGGTATCTTACTGAGCTGTTAATTATTTTAACGTGTCAAATGCATGGATTTCTTCTTCCTCCACAGGTAGAAGATTTCTTATTGGCTAATCCACCAACCCTTACAGCGAATGTGAAGTAAGCCTTCTTTTTTCGTTCTTTTCTCTTGTTTTTCGAGATCACTAACATGATCAAATGTTGAAGATTTTATAAAAAAGATCGTTAGAATAAAGCATCATCTTGTACAATGATCTCCCTGAAGTTTCGTTGCTCGACTTTTGCTTACTTCTATTTTAGATTTCAAACCGCGTCTTCTTTTGTGCTGTCTTAATCTCTTCTTCAGCAGCGTGTCTTTTCGAGTGCTCTTTAGCTAAAAGCGTGTAGTTGTAGCGATGTATCAGTTCAGGCAAGGAGCGAAACTACGACGATGTAATAAGTCTACTCTTCAGCTGCGTCTTGTTACATAATATCATCGTCTCTTCTTCGGATAGCTTTTATTATACTCCGACTGTGGTAAAGTGGCCAGCTTTTAACGTCAGTAGGATTCAGTGAATGTTTCATATATATCATTTGCTTACACTAAAATGGTGGAGTGTTGAAATTCTTCCCTAGTGAACATACAGGCTGCATTTAATGTTATGTAATGTTATGCCATGTGCTTTGAATCAACAAGTTTTCGTGACTCAAAAAATGTGTGCGCTGTTATGGTTTAATGGACAATTCAAAATGAAGTTGGATGCACAAATTTGAAAAATTATGGATGTCCTATGCAAATTTTCTTTGGTGAAGATACTTCATCTCCTTGTGAAGGCAAACCCTTTTTAAACTTCGGTGTTGAAAGTATGTAGTTAGACTTTATTTTAGGAGACAGTAGTTCAGATACTGAATCTGATATTTTTATATGCACTGCTTCTCTGCATCGATTCTGCAAAGAAAACCATCGTTGTACATGTAGCGCCATCCTTTTAATGCAAACACAAATTGACTATTTATTCAAGAATTCTTTCCTTTTAGGGAGCTCGTTTCCATGTTGGCATCAAGAGGAGTAGCAGTGTATCTTATTTCTGGTGGATTTCATGCAATTGTCGATCACGTCGCAAATCAATTAGGCATTCCACTAGAAAGGGTTTTTGCAAACAGATTGCAGTTCGATGAACAAGGTACAGGACTATTTCTCTTTCTTGTAAATTTGATTAAAACGACAACCTTTTTAGATCAATCAAAATGCGATACCTTTGGTAAATGGTTTAAAACAAAGAATGAAGTATATTACTGAATTTGTAACGACGACCGACCCTGAAATTATAAAATTTCTTGGCAGACTTAGAGGAGCTAAAAGCAAAATTATAGATTGGAATGAAAGCTTTTTCTAGGAAAATCTTAAAACTTTAGAACATTTTCTTCACACCCAAGAAATATTCCAATTGTTATGGCCTACTCATGTAGCGTCACTGTACCAAGAACGTAAAGTTATGAGCCTAAGGACACGCTGTACAAAAATGCTTACAGAAAAATACTTTTTTAAGTTGCACCAACCATTTTTATATTCCCCCATTGGTGATAAATGTTGAAAGTAAACTTGGATATTTATCTTTTAAAAACCAAGTTAATAATCCCCCGAGGAAGAAAATTGTAAGTTTTTAAGGAATGTAGAAAAAGAAAAGCAAGCTTTTGCTTTAGCATGCAACAGAGATGCAAATTTACCAATCAAATCGTTCTACCTAGAATTAGGTATCCTTGCAAACGCTTTTGTATAGCTTGCCTCACTTTTATCACTTTATGGTATATAGAGCCTGATTTCAGGGCACTACTCATACAAGTATCATTCCATTTGAAACAATATTGTATGATCAAAACGACAACACTTACTTTCGTTGTTATGACTCACAACGTCCGAACTGCTTTTCGAATCCTCCTTGCCTTTCTGCAGCCAATGACTAAATGCGAGGTGCGACTTATTAAGTATTCAAGCAAGCAGCAGATGATTCGTTTCAGCTGAGTAAATTGAGAATTTATTTTAATTTTAAATCTACTGTAAAGAGCAAATAACAATTTAATCGAATCAAGCTTTTTTGCTCGGTCTGATGTTGAATTATTAGCTATGCAACCGGTTTGGATAAAATCGAACTTGAAGGCTAAAGCTAACCAAAGTAAACCAGCATTTAAATGTTTATTTATCTAAAGAAATGTAAACTCTGCTCAAGATTCGATTTAACGGGACTTAAAAGCCTCAGTTGGTTCGACTTTATGGCCCAATTACAGCAGAAATATATTCTATTGTGGACTTTCTTCAAATTCATTTCCCGATTTAAAGGCTCGTACCCATCCATGGTCCTTTGCTTGCTCTGTTTGATGAATGTGAAGTGAAGGCGAAGTTGCGTTTTTTTAGCGCCAAACGCTGAGATCGCAGCAGTAACTAAGCGCTAATCGAGTCCGCGACCCTTTGTCATGACGCAAGAGGTGCTGGTGGGATTTGAACCCCGTCCGCCTGACTGTTCTGGCTGCAAAGTCAGTGGATTAAAACACGATGCCACAACACCTTCCTGAAAATGAACATTCTTGTCGTCTACAAAAATGGCTCCCTCGATAGAAATCTACGTGCAAAGGCTGCTGGTTGAACAAGCGCCTTTAAAACCAATGAAGCAATAGATGTGTTCCTTATGACGATGAATCGCGAACCAAAAATATCGTTTGATTAGCCATAACTCAGCTCAGAATCGTATCGATTTTAAAGAGGTCTCCTAAATCTTGCCCAGGAATCTTACTTTTATTTATTTCTCATTCATTTTCGATTCGTACATGATCACGTACAAGGTAGGATAATTATTATCCCTAAATTTTATTTGATCTTTGATGCAATACCTCAAAAAGAAAAATTAAAAATTCATTGAATTTTCAAATTTTGGTAAATTTTCAAACGCCGTCACTTTTTTTGAGATGTAGATACTATGCCACACATCTATCTTAAGAATTGTTTCTACTGTATATTTTGATCTTGATCAAAATGGAAAGTTTTCTTTGGGAAGATACTGAAAAGGCCATTACAGCATCGTAATTGCTAACGGGTGTCCCCAAGAAGTACTCCTGTTTGAAAAATCACCAAAATTTGATTTAATTGCTGATCTTTAAATTGTTTTGGCAAGTAGTTCAAAGACCAAATTATTTTCCCAGGTATAGCTGATTTTGTGATTGGTTTTCAAATTAGCAAATTTAAATTTTATAGAGTTGCCTAATTTCAAACTAATAGCTCAAAGGCAAGATTTACGATTTGCTTAAAGACTATAGCTCAGAATAAGGTTTTTCAACCAGTCGTTCTTGTAACGAAAACAAACATTTGGTCATCTTGAAATATATTTGGATCATTGAAAAAATAGATCAAAAAGATAATTTTGTGGTATGTTTGATAATCGAGTTTTGGTGAGTTTTTAATCGGGAGTACTTTTTTGGGGACATCTGGTAGCTTGATAAATATGATTTGTCGAATTTATTTTTTAGCATAATGATTTTCTCCTTTACTTTGCAAGGTGAATATTCTGGTTTTGACAAAGAAGAACCAACTTCTGAGAGTCACGGAAAAGCGAGAGTGGTCAGGAATTTGAAAACGAACTTCAAATATAAAAGGTCAGTTTTTGTTTTGTCGTCTTTAGAGCAACGTTTTATTTTTGAGATCTTCATTTCTGAATTTAAATATTTTTTGTTTTTGTTTTTTTAAATACATGTTCTATTAAGGTTCTCGCATTGATCTCAGAGTAAGGATCTCAGAACATTTTTCATTCCGACGGGGATTGTTTTTTTTACTCGCCCTCTGTAACGACCTTATTTCATTTCATTTCATTTTCATTCTCGTTTTAAAATTAAATGAGAGGTACTTTGGCAATTGAAGTTAAAACATTTAAATCTGGATATTTTCTATTTTTGAAGATTTTTATGTAATTAATGTCATGTTTATTAACTTCAAGTTTTTTCGTCTGCAGCCTGGTCATGATAGGAGATGGAATGACAGATCTTGAAGCATACCCACCCGCTGAACTTTTCATTGGATTTGGTGCCAACAAAACGCGTCCTAATGTACTAGAAAAAGCACCTTGGTTTGTCTACGATTTTCAGGAACTTATAGATGAGTTGAAGAAAGACGAGACTTCAAGTAATTAAGGTTAACATTTAAAATCTATCGTAGTATTTAAAGAATGATGAAATTTTCAGGGTAAGAGTCAGATTTTATTGGAAAAGTAATTTGATTGGTCTGTGATTTCCAGGAGCTCATAGATGCATCGAAGAAAGACGAGACTGCAAGTAATTACCGTTAGCATTTTGAATCTATCGTAGTTATTAAAGAATGATGACATTTTCAGGGTAAGAGTCAGATTTTATTGAAAAAGCACAATGATTTGTCTACCATTTCCAGGAACGTATAGAATAGATTCTTTGAAGAATGATGAGGTAATTAACATTAGTATTTCAAATGCATACGCTTTATGATAACTAATTTTCTCGGGTGGGATAAAGATCTTTTTTATTTATTACGAGCACAATATTTAATACAGTAAATGTTTTGGACATTTTTCTCTCGTTCCTTCTGTTCTGCGTTCAGCATCTGTGTGTAATTTGATAAGAAATTATTTGATCAACCTACCCGCCTACGAAACTTTAAAAAGATATGTCGTGTAAAAATAGTCACACAGCACCAATATTTCGTAACGCTAATCTTGCTTACGAATGTTTTTCGACTCCCAGATTTTGGGCTTTTCAGTTGAAACAAGAATAGAGTTTTTAGAAAGTCCAAAGTTGCTTTTTTAGTTGCAATCTTTCGCTACTAAATACTTTTCTTGCCTAAAGTTTTCGTGAAAATTTGGTCTATTTTTATCTTTAACTCATTTTTATATTTTTGTCGACAAAAATTCTGAGCTGTTATCCTTTCGGTTGGCTGCTGCGGAGGAGAAATTGTGACGTAAAGTTTCGAGAACGAGACTGGAATATTTGAGCATAGAAACAAACAAAATGGCGCTTCCAACACTGCAACCGTTTTGGGTTAAAAATTACAAAAATACATCGGAAGCATTGATGGTGAAGAGAAATCAAGATCAGAATGACTTCAGACAGAAATGGGACAAGAATTCACAGTTTTTTACAAGATCAGAAGTTGAAGCAGTCAAGCAAACTGGGTGGACTTCAGATCAATCTTATCAAAGAAGGTTGTTGATGTTTCTTCTTCTCTCAAATTTAGGCCTACCTTACGTAGGCCAGCTTTTAGCATAGAATAAAAAACTGATATTCTGCTTATAGTTGTGGACCTAAATATTAGTATTCTTTCAGAGCACAATTAGTTTATCAGCAAGTTGCAGCTTTTTTATCTACGCAAAATAGAAATACCAGATGCCATAAAAGCCAGTGGCTGTAGCATGATTGATGGTACCACATAATATGCTAGCTTTTCTTGACAACAAATATAATGTCAACATTTCTAGCACGGTTCATTTTTCTTCAGTTTGCCATCTTAGCTCCCCAGCTATTATAAAATTGGTCTCATTCTTTTTTAGTATGGATCAAATTGGTGACGTTTACAGAAAGTCCACAAAGCAGGCTGAACTTGAGAGGAGGAAAAACCTCCTTGCAGAAATGCTATGCAACGAAACTGAGTCTTTTGAGGTTGAAATTTTCATCTTTTTCAGTTTTCCATTTATTTAGATTTGAATTTAAAAAAATTCTCCATAGGTAAATTCTTCTCAATTTGTGGAATTGAATCAAGTTATTAGGATGCAATGCTTTTAAGCTTACACCCTTACTATCAATCTAAAGAGACATTGATCAGCTTTGATATCCATTTGTCATCACGTGAAGTACATTTGAATTCCTGATTCTGAATATCTAAATTTTCTATTGACAATTTTATAAGTTAGTATTTATAGTAGATTTGGTTTTCCATCATAGAGAGAACTTCGAGACAAGCGACTATCAAAAGCTGGAAATCTATTGGAAATGAGAGACAGGTTAGAAAAATATTTCACATATTACTATCTCCAAATGTTTTTGGATATAGCTACATGTTTTCCATGTATTCCATATTTCATAGCCCAGAAAAATGTTATTTTCAACATTTTGAGCTCCTTTCAAAATTTCTAAATGACCTGCGACTGAATTATTTGTCATGAAAGGTGGGTCCAAAATGCACATAAGTATCATTGGCTTTTTATGTTGCCTGTACAGTATGTATGATTCAATGTGCTTGAAATTTGAAAGATCCATGAACTATCTGTGCCTTAACAAAGTGATCTTAATTGATAAATTATTCTTTCATGTCTATCACAGAGCTGATGAACTAAAGGAGGCTAAAGAAGAAAGACGCAAGCAGGTAAATATATTTTTCTGCTAAACTTTTATATGATGTACAGTCACTGGAACACCTTAATTTGTTACGAAAGCTACTTTTACTTTGGAGAAGTTAAAACTAATTATTGCAACATTTATTTTTCTTTCATTCGACTCATGTTTTATAACAACGGCTAAATTGGATCTTGTATTGCAATGGGTATCAATGAAGTGCTTTTTGTACTTGTGTTTGTAAAATTTTGCGAAGGCAAAAATGTACATTGAGGAAATAGTTGGCTGCCATTTTACTTTGTCTAATTATTTACGTAGCTTGCAGAAGAAAAATTATATGAGCACTGGAAGGAAAATGAGCCAGAACTTCGCAAAGTGAGTATTACAATGTTATACAAAATTACTGCTGCAGCCAGATTGGGAAGTTTGCAGAATGTGCGGATGATCTCTCCTTCATTCAAAGTATTTGCACGGCTGCATTTGTGTCGCTAAACAACAGGCCTATTGTTTCCTTTGTTGTTTTATGAACATTTTGTGGCTTGAACTGCAGCTGAAATTTAAAGTGCGTGGCGGAGGAATCAGCTGTGCAGAGCAAACTTCCCAGTCCGGTGCTGCAGTACTGCTAGTTTTGGTATTATATTCTTCAATTGTGACATTTCTTTGTTTTTTTAATTTTTTCATTTTATCAGTTGGTTCATCAGTTAACAATACAAACTGCAGACAACAGCAAGTAAGGTTAGGTTATTATATTGATAGGGTATTTATCATCGTTTGCACTGGTAATTTGTTGTCATTTAGTTGCTAGTATCTGTACCAGAGGCCGATAAAGTGTGGGAACAGGGGAATGCCGTTCCCAGGAAATTTTTGGCAAGATTTTTAGGCCGCAGGAAATTTTTTGAAAAAAAGCTAAATTTTATGCTGCCGTCAAAACAAAAGAACCTGTCATAATTATTATTGAGAAAACAAAATTGCATTGCTGATAAGTAACATTATTTCAGCAGAATCTTGACCAAGAGGCTTGTACTTAGAATTTGGAAAAGATTGGTTGTTATAAGCAATAGATTTCGTCCAGGTCAACCTATCATGGGGATTGTTGAAAGCCTAATAACAAAATGTCATATTGTCAAACGAGAGTGATATTTTTCATTGCGATTGAGTAATAAATCCCAAAATCTAAGTTAAGTATTGCATACCGTAGTTTGACAAGATATTTGCTATGCAATGTAAGTATTTGTTTTATATTATGTTGAGTTTAAACCTTACGTTGTTGGTTTATGAACATGTTAAATTTCACCAAGTAGCATGTGAACTATATTCTACCTACTACTAGCAATAACTACGCTGTACAATCTACTAAATCAATGTCAAATCAAAAAACATTTTCGCAGGAAGTTTTGAGGAAATTTTTACCATTCCCTGGAAGAAAAAACTTTTAGCGGCCTCTGATCTGTACTTGGCCTAAAATATCCTGTGAGTGTGACCATCTATACTTTCTATCATTTTAGGTGCAGTCATCACAGATGAAGAAAGGTGTCATCAAGGGATGGGGTGAGCAGGTTACGGAAAGGGAGGATGTAAGTTGCTTCACTGTCGCTTAAAAGTCTATCTATGACAATTACTGAAAAGTTCCTTATTTTTTCATATCTGGTTAACAATGGTGATTTATCAGTCAAAATCATATATATTTTTATTTCTTTATGAAATTTAAATACAACGATAAATGAAACTTTAACTTTCATCAAAATATCTCCTAAAAATATCGGTACATAATAATTACAATATATCATTCATTTGCAGATTAAGAAAACTGCGAGAGATGAAGATAGAAGGTTGGTGAGCTTCTAAACATCGTTAATTAACTAAATCTCCTCTGTCTTTGTTTTTGGAAATTTTTCGAAGCTGAAAGGCTTTGGTAATGTAATTAATTACCAGTTCTGATAAAATGTTGGGAGAGGGCTTACAAATGTTGAGGTAATTTGCACGCTGTTAAATTTTTGACATTTAATTCCCTAATTCTTTAGGCTAGACCACATGATGGAATTGAATCAACTCCGTGAAATCGAGAGAGAACAAAAGAAGGCTGAACAGAAGAGGGAAGAAGAAGTTCAATTAAAATCAGAACTCTTAAAGCAAATGGAAGAATTGAAGATGAAAGAAGAGGAAGGTGAAATGCTCAAAAGAGAAGAGGAAGAATTGGACAAACATAAAATGATTATTGATGCAGCAGTATGTAGATGTTATATTTTGAAATTTAATGTACAGGTCTATCTGCTCTCCTAAGCGAAAGTTGTATCGTTGCTTCGAAAAGCATATGAGATTTCTAGGATACTAAAGGATTTCTGGAGGATTTCTGAGATTTCTCAGGAAACAAATAAATTTGCTTAAAAATTGTACTCTAGATTTGTAAGGAATGCTTCCAACGACTCACACCAGATAGAGCTTACAAGGAAATGTCCACAGAAGGAATCAACTTTAATGAGAAGGGTTATTATAGTTACGTTTCATATATGCTTAGAACTATGGAACCTGTACGTTCTATGCTCCCCAAAACAGAACATTTCTTTGGCCTGAATCTATATCTGTTTAGAAACATGCTTGTTAGTCTGATTCGTAAGATTTGCAAGGTCGATAACCAAGATACAAGCTTGATTATTTCCAGTCGAACATTCATCATTGACTGGGAAAGTATCGCCCTTTCCAGACTCTTTTATTAGGTAGACTCTTTTGTTGAGCTGCGTTCAACATTTATTGCCTTTTCAAAGTGATACAAAACAGGCACATAACGAAACGAGAATGTTTTCTCCACTTTAATAAAGAAGCTGTAAACTTTATTTGAAACCATTTTTAGTTTCAAGATTTCGTATTTGAAAGTATGTAATGAAGAATGTTCTTCCAGACGATGACCAAACAGCTTGGTGATTTTCTATTAAAATGCATGTCGACTTAATTTCATCTAAGGTGTTTGCTTCTCTAATGCATGCTGTAGACAAAACAGGTTTTTTCTGTTTTTAAGAACTGCTAGTAAATTCGTTCCACATTGATTTTATTGATTCTGGGAGGAGACCTTACCTCGACTGTTTATTTGATTGGAAAGGCGTTTTTGTTTCCTAATATTGACAATCTTTGCTCATTTTTAATTTTACATTTCATCAGGAGGAGAAACGAAGGAAATTTGACGAGCAAAGAAGGAAACAGGAATATGGGTATGTAAGCAACAGCTACTAAGTACATTTTATGATAACTTAATTTGATTTTGAGTGAAGACATTATTTTTGGTAACAGATAATTAAAAAGGCGTTATGAGAACTGAAAAGCAAAACACCAAACTATTCGTAGCGTGCGAAAGATGGTTTGGTAAATAACACTCTAATGATATAATAGATTTTACAGACCTCATTACTCAAAGATATGTTTCTTTTCTAAGTTCAAATCTTTGTAGTATTCGTTGTTCATAGTATACGCAGATCAAGAAGACACTAAGCTGACTGAAACTAGAATTTTGCCAAAAAAATTATTTCTGCCTTTTTCAACCATGAATTTGATTGAATACCTCTCGGATATAGCTGCTAAAATTTAATTCTTTCAAAAGTAAAAAAAAACATACTAAGGCTAGTCTCTTTGCAACAACAACAACCCAAACCTGCTTTCCTTTAAATATAAGAATGACTTTTTCTCGTCTGATTTCTTCCAGAATAATGGAGCTGTTAGTTAGTGAGCTAATGATGTGAATGTTGTTCTCAACACTTATTCTCGTCAATTTTCAGGAGAGTTCTTGTACGACAATATAAGGCACAACTCCGAAGAAGAAGCAAGCAAGTTCAAGATGCGTTGGTAAGAAGTCGCACTCTAAATCGACCAATCCCTCTTTAGTTAATCAATCAGTTGATCGATTGATCAATAGATCTATCAGATAATCAATCAGCTTCCAAATTGGGATAAATCCGTTTTTCAAAGTTTCATTGACAAGCCCAGAAAACATGATGTAAAGTTCTGCACAGACAAAGTCGTTTAGCCTGCGTGCATCCCCTACTGTTACGTTGGACTGAAATTGTTCGTTGAATTGAATTCATTTTCTGACGCCAGTAGGGTCTGCGAACCAGCGAATGAAAGCGTGTTCTCAGTCACGTGCAGGTTCCGCGAAACCATGGAACCTTTTTGATTGGTCAATGACTACTGGCGTCAGAAAATGAATTCAATTCAACGAAAAATTTCAGCCTAACGTAACAGTAGGGGATGCAGGCAGGCTAAAGTCGTTAGGTGAATCGGGGACTTACCTTCAATGTGACCTCCGCTAATTATACATTTTTCTAAAGTACTTTTGTTTATCATGGAAAATGCTGACTTTTTAATCCTTTCTTGTCCTTTCGTCTCTTTATTTTTTTAAATATTTCTATTTTTTGCAGGAGCTGGATTTGAAAATTTTAGAAGATTTATCCAGACAGGTAAACATATTATAACTTCTTGCAATCCTTGGTCCAAAACAGAAATTTATTACTATATTTTCTTCCAGAACCAATTGTCACAGAACATTTATGCTATGTTAATTGTTTGTGCAGTCGTTGAATTCTGCATCGTGCAGTTTATTTTGACTAACGATTCCATGACAAATGATACTTTAATGAAGCTGAATATTTTGAAATTGGAATTTTATGCCACACAGGAGAAAGATGACATCACAGTTAAAACTTCACGACGGGAAAAAGCCAGAGCTGATGCAGAAGGAATGAGAAAGGTAAATGAAGTTGGATGATTTGCTTTGTTTATTTTTGTAAAAGTGTAACAAAATGGCTAAAAATCAAATTGCTTAGGGATGCGCCACAGATTTGCCTTAATTTCTGTGCAGATTTAATTAACGGATACTCTACAATATTTTTTTAGATTTTCAGTTGCCATGATAATTCGTGTGATGAGCGTATTGCAAGACTTAAATTTTCATTCATTGGGGCAATGCAAACCTTGAAATCGTTCACTACGCTTCTCTTTGCGGTTTAATTGCCTCCTTGAGAATATATTTGGGAAATTTTGAAAATGAAGAATTTTGATAACAGTTTGCATTAATGAGAAGTCTTCGATAAGATTATCTAATACCTGAACTGTTATTGCTAGAGTTTAATTTTGAGCAAAATTTAGTATGATTATACATTCAATTTACTGGTTCTAAATCTAAAATCAATTCTTGCAGAATCATGTAGAGTTATGTATCAATTTAGGAAAAATTGCTTTGCTTGATAGAAATTTTTTACCATGCTCTCATCCAACTGATGAATATATAATTGTTTATTATATATAATTGTTTATTGTATATAATTGTTTATTGTATATAATTGTTTATTGTTTATTGTTTATCGTTAAAGACTCTTTTGTAAGATGCTTCTTTCTGTTAGGTTGTTGCAGAGCAGTTGAAGTTGGAAAAGGCAAGAGAGGCTGAACTCGATATGATGTACCAGTAAGTTGGAATTTGTCAATTTCATGAACTTTGTTTTTATCTATCTTCTTCAGCGCACTTTTTAATTAGACATATAGGCAGTACGATTTCTTTTCTCTTTCGATGCACTGACAAGTTAAAGTTCTCTGTAGGACTTGATTAAATGGTAGGAAAGTTAAAAGTTTGTTTAACGAATTTTTATCATTAACAGTTTTTAGGAAGATGTCTGGAACCTGATGTTTTTTCAAAGCTTTATCTAAGCAAATCAGTTCAAATAGCTTTCTCTTTAGATGCTAGGTTTAGATATTTCTTTGAGTCGTCTCATTGGCAAGCTTCTTATGGCTTGCTTTGCTAAGCAATCCAGTATGCACAGTAACAAATTTGATTTTAATTTTCCTTTCCTGCTCATTTTCTTTCTGTAAATTCTAATCAGAGAAGAAGCAGCTCGACAATGGCAAAAACGAGAGAGTGAATGGGAAAGAGAACGAATTGCGAGAGAAAGACTTATGAAAGAGGTCTGCTCAATTTCTTACATTTATATTTGCCAGTTTATGAAGGGACATATATGACTTCTCTCTTATACCGAGTGAGTCAGAAAAATGTTTAGACGTTTGAAAGCCTGTAGCTCTGTAGTTCATTCGCGTCAAGATCCATATTTAAACACAGGCTGTTGTTTGAGTGCAGGATCAACAAAAGTACTTATTGGAAATCCAGTTATATCTCGACAATCTCAAAACATATGGAGATTTTATTGGTGTCAAAACGAAGTACAAAGCTTAATCTCCAAGAAGAGACATTCGTTTTGAATTTAGGTGAAGTAGTCCCAATGATAAAGATCATAAAAAACGGCCAAATCAAAAATTTATTACAAGATTTTTATCCAACTCCTTTAAGAACAAGTAGGTTTCATTTGTGATTCATATTTTTAGGTCAATTTGTGCGTCATTTCTTTGATCACTTTCTTTTATTTTTAGGTCTTAGATGAACGACAGAAACAATTAGACAATCGAATGCAAGTGGTACTTCGTAAAAAGGAAGAGTCGATCGCAGATAGAGAAGAGTTAATTCGAAAAATGGAAAATCATCAACAATATTTAGAAGAAGAACAAGAGGAAGAAATTTTTCGCAAAAAAGAAAGGGAAAGAGAAATTAATGATCAGGTATCAACAGATTATAATTATTTGTTAAAGGACAAATCCGGGGTTTGTAAATTATTTTAGAAAACAAACTTACCAACTGCTAAAGCAAACTGTCAACTTTTCCCCACATTTTGACGTTCGTAGCAGCTGTCAAGTCGTTAAACATTTTTAATAATTTAGGTCTAATATCGTCGAAATTTTTTCCACAAGTACACGATAAAAAGGCTAGCCACGATTCAGAAGCAAGAAAACAATATGCCACCGATCTTTGTGCGTAATGATGTCACTACGCACAGGTCACTTACTTGGATACGTAATGTCGCAGAGAAAAGACGAAAAATGATGGGAAATGAACGATACACCATTCGTAACAGTGTAGTATTTTGTTTATCGTCAATCATACCAACCCTGGACTTGTCCTTTATTATCCTGTATTTCCCTTCACTGTCATGAAATTTAACATATCAGGGATAAATCTTCATCAGTAGTCAACTCGGCTACTTATTCGTGCAGACGACATGTCACGTGACTTTAGTAATTTGCGTTCAAAAATGAAAGTTGGGGTAAATGAAGCCATCACAAAACTTAGTATCACAATGGGATTTTAAAATTGTGCAATTGTTATTTTCGTGCAATTGTTAAATTGGTTTAGTTCTGAATAACAATTGCTACATGTCCTTCTCAGTAGTACGAGGGAGAATATAAGAGCAGTTTTATGAAACTTTGTGCAAATTTCCCATAGAAACGTATAGAAGTTTTCTGCAGATTTACCCCAAAACAAGATGGTGTCGTGTTTTCAATGCTGCTGTGACGTCATGTCATCTTGACGATTTTGGTTTCGTTAATTGATAGTGTAACGGAAAGAGCACTTCGAGCTTTATTTATGCAAAGATTAGGAGCGATACGTCTAATTTTTTCATAGCCAAGGAAATTTGGTATCTTTTCAAATAATTTTAAATAATTTTTCAAATAATTTCAAATATTTTTAAGTTTAATTGCACAAGCCAATCTGTTGATAGTCTACTATCAAGGATTTGGATTTGAATTGCTTTTACACACGTTTAGAGAATGAGTAACAAAAGAAATTAAATGTTTCCTGAGGAGGGGTAGAGATCTTGCCTTCTACCTAGACAGTTGTGGGTTGCTTACAAAAGGGCTAAGGCATAGTCTCACCACTGCATTCCCGTTTTGTGACGTTAGGGCGGTACTATGGTTGTGCTGTGGCTTTTGTAATAAGTCGTCGTCTGGGATGCAAAATAAAAGCATTTCCGGCCATTTCTGGCACCCATAGCAGCACGACCATTCTGTGCAGTTTTTGTAGAGCGTGCAGTACCTTTGAAGAAGGAGGACTATCTTTAATTCATTCAAATGCGACTGTGTTAGGGTAATATGGGACAAAATGGGTGAGAGTGGGGCAAAATGGATCATTGAATGAAAAATTCAAGGATATCCTTTTTTATTGTGCAATCTGGTTCCGAGGGCCAGTTTCCTACGTCAATACTGGATTCAGCAGCCTCCTTTTGGGTCATGGGAACAATATCGAGGTTGGTTATTGTGCTTTAGTTGAAGAAAATCAGTTTCTATCATGAACAAAGAAAGTTTTATTCAATGAAATTAATATTGAAGTTTACAACCAAGGACACTTTGCCTCAATTTTAGATGTACAAGTCAAGTGACCCATTTTGCCCCAGTCTGGCCCATTTTGCCCCATTTCACTCTCCCGATTAAGATATTTTAAGATCGAAGGAATCCTCTTAGGAGGCATTAAGGCCAGTTTCCAGTCAGTGGAATTTTCCGAGCGGGCAGAAATTCTATTGTTTACGACAGAAAATTTCGCTTTGCAATTGAATTGAAATTTAAGGTTGTAGGCCTATATTAGCTGTAATTTAGCTATTCTTTCTTTTTAATATAGTAGCCTACGTAAAATAAATTAATGATGATGATGATGATGATGATGATGATGATGACTTTTGATGGTGTAAAATTCCGCCCGCTTGCAAAATTCCACTGACTGGAAATCAGTCTTTAGGAACATGTGAAACACTGAAAATATGGCACCGTATTCTCCATCAACTATACTCAGTTTAATAACTTTTAAATCCTCTTTTTACACGACAGATCACATCTCGAACTGAACGCCAGCGAGATCATGCTTTGAGAGAACAACAATTGATGGAACAAAAAAGGTTGTTGTTGTTTTTCATTTCATTCATAGACCTTTAATAGGTATTTATCAAAAGGTACTGGAACTAGTAACACTTTTGTTCGAATTTTCGAATGCCAGTAATGATGATCGAACCTTGCACTCTTTCGAACATTTCGAATTAGAAAAATACGAGACGATGCATTGTTACAGCCTGGTTGCCTGCGTCAACTTGTTCGCGTGAGAGTCCTGGACGCCAGGGAAGCAATTTGTTATTTTAGACCGCTTCTGTGGAGCCCAATCCCCGTAGTTGAAAATTACGTCAGTGAACCAGACTGGCATTATTATACATTTTCATTAACTAAATGTCCTTACATGGGAGTCGTTTTTGAAAGATAGAAAAGGCCGTTTATTCTATTTTCGGTTGAAAGAACATGCTCTTATATCCGCGTCTATAAGGTTGCCCAAAGTAACCATGTGTTGACAACTGCTCGTGTTTCAAAATAAATTTCGGGACGACTTCACTTTAGCGGACCAGCTTTATGTCATATCTCTCGGGAACGTATTTGACCAAATACCCTACTAACCCTAACTAAACCCTTCCTCACCCTTACTAACCCTAACTAAACCTAACTTACCCTAACTAACCCTAACTAGCCCTAAAAACCCCTTTTCCAAAACCTAACCCCAACCCTTACCCCATGACACATAACTTGCCGATATCGAAAGCTGGTCCGCTAAAGTGCAGACTAGCCTAAATTTTAAGCATATTTGAGTGGGTTTGTTATTTGGATCAGGTCATGTGTTGAAAGATGTTCCTCCTAAATACGACATGGGCGAAATTATAGAAATTTATTGCAGATTTGTGGCCGATTTTGAAAAGAGAGAAACCAAGTAAAGAGAATCAAGCAGAGATTAAGATATGTTATTTTGAAACCATCAACGTCAATGGCTTTAAAGGTGGTCTCTTGTGCCTCAAGCTTGGTTTGCTTTTGAGACAAAATATTAATAACGTCGTCATTAGATTGCTGAGAAAGGGCATGGAAATTAAAATTGCAAGTTCCATGTGACCGAAAATTGTGTATCACTGTCTTCAACAGTACCTAAAATTTGATTTTCTTTTTTCATTTTTTTTCTCATTTTAACTTTTTTATCCATGGTAATCCACTCAATGTTTAAATACTGTTTTACAGGGAGCCATGCTAAAATCGTGTGATCGTGTTATGTTATCAAAGACAGAATTACTTTCAGAATTGAAAACTTCCTTATTCCTGTAAGTTAATAAATTACGAAATAATAGCTCGAAAAGCTACTCACACATATTGCAACAAAATTGCAATCATAACAAAGTTCTGTTCATTTTTGTTCAGGAATTACATGAAACTGCAAAGAGCCACAGTTAACGAATTGGGGGCCATAACAGGTTATCTGTAATTGTTATGAAATTCACTCTTTCTTATTTTTGGTAATTTTAGACACGAAGAAGAAGCTTACAAAAGAATGCTGGACAGAGAGATTGGTGGTATAACTGCCAGAGAAGAAACGCCACGGGTATGTGGGTTTTCATTTCTAATTCCCCATTGATGATTTTCCCTGAGACCAATCGATGCCGTTGAATCCAGATATGTGTTTGTCATTAGTGACCTTGTCGTCGCTACCTAGTTCAGATCTTAATCATGTCCCATGTGTCATCAATTGACAAGGGAGAGAAAGTATCCGAAATCGATTTTTGCTATTTCCGTCAAAAGCATCCGTCCAAATTTCAGTCAAAAGTATTTCGAAGATATCTTGATTTGTACTGGAAATTTAATATCTTGGTTCGCAAAATTTATCTTCAAGCCTGTCATGCAAAAATCTTTGCGAATCCTTTGGTGCTCGATTTTGACAGAACGAAATTTGAAGCACAAAATCTTTGATGTAGAACTTGCCAATGCTGGAAAAGACTCTTGCTTCCTGCGAATCTGAATTTCCTGTCTATGTCGCTGGTGTGGATGGGGCAGTAATTGTCTCCTTTCCACCTTCACATGAGCCCATTTCACATTACTCCACCTAGTCAGTTGTGTTTTTCATTTTTCATTCCAACTTGAATTAAAGGGTTTGTGCAAGGTTAAAAGCTTGCATTTGCAAAGAGCAAACAAATCTAAAGATATCCCATTCAAATCGAAGTTGCACACACGCCGTGAACAATAGATAGCTAAAGAAACAATGCTGTGTTTGAGTGTTTTCTTTATTCTATTTATAGACAAGCCTATTTACCATTGCACTTTCCCTTTAATGCTTACAAAAAGACGCCGAGTTGACGATTTTTCTGCAAACTTAACAAGTACGATTCTGGGTTCCAAAACATTGAGAGAATTTCTCTTTATTCTGGTTATTTTCGTACGAGCTGAATGAATTACTTCATGTATATATTATCTAAGAAAAAATTCATGTCATTTGACCTTTTACAACTCTCGAGTCATGGTTTCAAAATTTATATCTTTCCGGCAGTTAGATTTGACACGCGACAATTGTCCATCCCATCTTTTTGTTCAAGTTGGTTTTGGAAGATCTGCTTTTAATTGGAGCACCCATACACATGAATAGGATACTGAGCATTATTGACTACTTGTTTGACACTGAAATAGCCTGACAGGAAATTCCTCGAGTTATTGAGGGCCTAAAACTAGATTGAAGGGAAGGTGGAGTTTCCTGTCCCATATTTCTCTTCGACTCTCTTGTCGATTATTCCAGGTCACTTCCTAAGTTTATCCGTCTTCCATTCTTACGAAACAATCATTCTTCTGTATTGTGTGTCTCCAACAATGTTTTTTGGTATTTTTAGAAACTGGAAAGTAAGATATTCCTTTTTCCTGCGGTCTCGTGTGTTAATGTGTTTCATGTTTTTGGTTATAAGCTGGCAAGAGGGTGTTCTCAGATCCCTTCCGTCGGTGTCCTTTTTTTCTGTCTTCTTTGAATGTAAAAAAGACCCATTGACCAGGTAACAGAATGTGATTAGGTTTAATTTAAAAAATTGGGGAGAAATGAATTTCATAAGTACCTTCCTGTTCAAAAGTCATGGTGGAATTTTGTCATGGTCCCTTAAAAGCTGAATTCACACCAGAGGCCACATAACACTCGTGTCTACCAAAGTGAATTTAATGTCACCTTTAAAGGCTCTTGGGCAACCGGCATGCATTGCAGCCCTATTTATAAAGATGGCCTAATTTCATTCTGCATAAAAATCAACGAAAAACAAAACAGACGATCACAATGCATGCCGGTTGCCCAAGAGCCTTTAATGTGACCAAAACAACTTACTTAATTTGCTTTTAAAATTTATAAAATGAATTGGTAATTCGCCAAATGTCTTACTGAACATTTTCGATGTTATTTCCAAGGGAAAAACATTTGCAAACGAAAATTTTAATATCATTTCTGTTTCACTTGCAGTCCTTCCATCGACGAAAATTCGCCTTCCAATGACACAAGACTATCAGAAGCAATAAAGATGGCAGTTGTAAATAAGTTAGTCACATATTTATATTCCCTACTTTTGCTAACACTACTGCAATTTGAACATCGCAATTCAATATTTTAGGACACGGAATCCTGCTGAATTGAGTTTTAACGCTAATTTTGAATGGACAGCTAAGCCGCACTGCTAAGTTGTATCTCGTTAACAATAGTTTGCCTGAGCAGATGGAGTTCTTTAAAAAGCTTCATCTTTGATGGCAGACACATTTACAGATGAGTTACTTGTGCACTTGAGAATGAGGTCACCAGCACTACTTCATCGAAACCATTCAATCATTTCTGCAAAGTCTCACAGACGTGAATAATCTATTCAGGCGTCAATTCCTTCCCATTATCAATGGAAATGGCATTCATGAACTGGATGCACTGGCGCCGAGTCCACAAAAACAATATATATTTCTTTGTAATATTATTTATTTTCAATTTGGGAGCGTAAATAGTATATATATAGACCCTCTCCCTNAATGGACAGCTAAGCCGCACTGCTAAGTTGTATCTCGTTAACAATATTTTGCCTGAGCAGATGGAGTTCTTTAAAAAGCTGCATCTTTGATGGCAGACACATTTACAGATGAGTTACTTGTGCACTTGAAAATGAGGTCACCAGCACTACTTCATCGAAACCATTCAATCATTTCTGCAAAGTCTCACAGACGTGAATAATCTATTCAGGCGTCAATTGCTTCCCATTATCAATGGAAATGGCATGCATGAATTGGATGCACTGGCGCCGAGTCCACAAAAACAATATATATTTCTTTGTAATATTATTTATTTTCAATTTGGGAACGTAAATAGTATATATATAGACCCTCTCCCTGCCCCCGTTTTCGAATAGCACCAGTTGTAGATAGTATCGCCAATGAAGACTAGCGAACCTCCAGTAATCTAAGAATTTATATTCTTCGCTCCTGTTCGTCCGTTCCACAAAACACACATGTTCTGTCAGCCGTGAAACCGCTCTTTAAAGCCAAGGGGGGCACTCAACACATCAACATAATTTGTCCGATAAATTTTCAGACAACCCAAAAATATCAGTTCAGTTCCATTGCAACCCAAAAATATCAGTTCATTTTATAGCTGAAACCTGTAGACAAACGTAAAATATCCTGAAACGATGCTAAATTTAGACCAGGATTGCCTTTAAAGGTCCCAAAAATATCAGTATAACTATATTTGTTACAAAAAAATATCATGGCTATAATTTCAGTTCATTTGGACCCAAAAATATTGCTTTCAGCAATATTCTGACCCAAAAATGTCGGACTCACCTCCCCGTACGTGCATGTACTGAGTGTCCTCCTGGGCTTTAAAGATTTAATCAAACAAAAAGATACAAACTTGTCCAGAAACATTATTTGATAAATTAAATTTACCTAAAGCTATCTATAAAAATTAATGTATATAATTGTAGATATAACATATTCACAGCTCAAGGCTAATAATAAATTAATGCCTATCGTCAAAAGTTTGTTCACCAAAATCTAATTTCGCTTCTCACAGCCAGCTTGTATATATTTGAAATTGTCCCATGATTTTCCACCATCCATAATCTTCAATGATGACCCGTTGCATGTTATGATGTTTCCCTAGCATCTAGTCTCGTGTTGAGATCTGCATCTTGGCACTGGCATTTCTAGCTACCCATTTTTGACAACTTGGTGTCATGGAACTTGTTCTTTCTGCAATAGAAAGGAATGAATTTGTAAATTTGCAATTAACAATTGTAACGTGTCCTTTGACTGTACAAAATGGACAGAAATAAGTCTCTACCTCTCTCTACCAGTGCATGGAGCAGTTTTTAGAGCAGGGCATCAAATCACTAAAAAAGCAGTTTTTAGAGTAGTTTTCTGTGGGACATCGAATCACTGAAGCAATTTTACAGTAATTTTCTGCAGAGCATCGAATCACCAAATAATTTCTCGTGCAGCTTGTGCTGTTTTGCATCTTCATAGATCGGAAAATTTAAAAATGACCCGTTATAATTTGACAAGAACGAGAATACTTGGTAGAGTTTGTATCCATAGCTGATCGGACAGTGTGTATAACATAACACTAAAAATTCGATACCGACTGAATCAGAACATGTTTCGGTTTTTGAAAAATCACCAAAGTTCTAAAATTGGATTAGTTTTGAATTTTTCTTTTTGGTAGTTGCATATGAAATAGATCAGCTCTTCCAGACAAGTATAAAATCAGGTCTGTATATATTTTAGCAGGATGATAAGGTGTAATTCATTAATTAATTACTATGAAACAAATCGATGTATGATTTATTAATTTTCTCTGTTTAAGCTGTCTTCGTGGAACAGAAAACTTTGATGCACTGACAGAACCAAGTAGTTATATATATATATGAAATAGTATATCCGAGTCAACCTGGTTCCGAGTGCCAGTTTCCTACGTCAATACTGAATACTTTGTAGTCATGCTGGATTCAGCAGCCTCCCTTTGGGTCATGGGAACGAGGTTGCATCCGAGTAGTATGAAATTTTAATGAGAAAGTAGGCTGTTCCTATTTTCTGTGGTCTCGCGTATTAATTTGTTTGGGTTTTTGGTTCTGAGCTGCCAAAAAGCAATTCAAAGTTTGGCTGACTTTCTGTAATTCTAGGCTAAAGGAATCACGAGGTAACGGGCACATCGAGAGGAAGGACAAGGCCACTGCTTCAATAAGCTTAACTTCTCAGTGTTCCTAAAGGCTGTCTTTGATTGCTAGGTATGGTAGAAACAAAAAAATTTACTTACACGACTCATTGCAAAGGTTGCATGTCTTTTTGCATATAGTTTTCATCGAACCCTTTAGTGATTGGCAAAATCCTGATTTCTTGAATGTTGGACAAAATGCTTTCTGTTCTGGGTCATCTTCACAAGCTAAAATAAAAAGAATTATATTTTTAAAGGACTGAAGAAATTTTATTTGTTATTTAGAGCAAACATTACGGAATTCCTTGATTATTTAATCATGAAAATGTTTATCATGAGAAATTCTAGTGTACAACCATTTTTTGTTGAAGAGAAAGGTTTTTGATTTTGCTCTATCCAATATCAATTTAAAATCTTAAATAAATTTTGATGAAAGGATTTGATATGTTCCATTTCTTGGAAATTTAACTATAGGGGTACACACCGACCAGGACTAGGCCAGTACCAATACACCTACTAGGACAGTACCCAACTATCTTTCCTCTAAATTTTCAGTTGACTTAGGAATAGAGATGAGTCTTTCTTATCTTTACTTACTTGCACATAATCCACATGATGCAGGGCAATTTCTTTTCACTGATTTAAGCGAATCACAGTTCTTCTTGGTTCCCCATTTTTTGCATTTGCTTGTTCTGTCCTTGCATGCTGTTTTGGAGAGAAGTATAGAATTATAGAACATAGAAGATGTAGACATCAGGGGGGAATCACTTCTCGCATAAATAAAAATCGTTCTTTGTCATTTTGTTGTTAGAAAAGGATTTACAATTATTGTTTTCAAATATTTTGATACATCTTACTTAGCAGTGGCATTTTTGGCCATGAGCTACGTCATAGGGAACGCCCTTTCTGTCCAGCCCAAGGTTAATGCTGCAGTTCGCCAACAAGTTACATGCTACATCAAACTTTAATTAAAGTTTTATAATTACCTGGACATCCTTTCTGGTTGTGTCCTGATGCATAAGTGAATCCATCCCAACAGCATCCGAATGGCATAGCTTGGCAAGGTAATGGTGATATTGCTCCTGAAAAGTAATATTCGCTTTTAAAAATTATTCAAATAACTTTCATCGTTGAAAAGATGTAATCCACTCAACTTGCTTACAGCCTGCTCCCTCATCATCAAAACATGGTATTGTGGAGGAGTCGGAGATACTCAGCTGCCTCTAGTTCAGGCCAAGATTATCACCATAGCAACTAATATTTGGCCTAAATCGTTGAAATGGAACAATTTGACGAGATGAGGAGCCAGCATAAAGTCCATTTCAAATCGTATTTTATCTTTGGATATCGAAAGGCCAAGTTTTAACCAGGTTAGGAGATCTTTAAGATGACTATAGGGTATTAAATGTTGATTTGTTTAGGGCTTCAGTATCCAGACTTTCTCCTATCTGAGGCCCCCAAGAGGTTATCGCCCCCTGCTGATAGAAAATAACGTCATGAACCTGTGTCACTATGCTCTGTGTGGTTTGTTGCATGTACCAACTACAGCTTTTGGCCATGTTGAGATATCATGTTTAATCCGTTGGCTTTGTAGCTTTTTATGAAGATTAACACTATTAATAAAAAGGTCTTTTTATGAGACAGTGGACTCCTGGACTCATTTTTCAAGCCATGTTGAAGGACATATCACATGTCAGAATCAATTTTAATGTTTTTCTACCTTCCCTGTTGCTACATTGTCTATATCGAGAGGGGAATCACTCCCTAAAATTCATCCTCATTTGGGGAAAACCGTTTTGTTTTCGCGAAAATTCCTGAAATATCCTTTTGTTCTCAGAAAAATCTCGTCTGCTTTTGGGGGGAGTGATTTGCCCCTCGGTTTATACTTCTTCGAGTAATAATCAGTCATCATGCCCAACCCCCTAGAGCGCAAACCCTATTTTGGGGAGAAAGGCACTCAATTCTGTGGCCAGCTTTGTAACAGCCGAACGAAGTGTTCTCAATTCCCCAAAAACCTAGGCACTTAAAAGAGAAATCTGGTTACTTTGTTGGGTGAGCCAGGAATCAAATTCGTTGGAAATCAAATAAGCAAGTAACAAGATGAATTCAAATTAATTGTTGGTAAGGGAGACCGAAAACAGTTCAACAATATTGTAACATTGATTCGTGCTTTGCCGAAAACCAAGGCTTATATATTCTATGAATTTTGATATGCTTAGTTAAGCTTGCAGTAAGATCATCGCTGTAGCGGTTTGACAGCGTAATATATTACCAGTAACCTTGACCTTTATCCTCTTTAATCTTATCCTATGGTACAAGTCAGTCGTGGAAAAAGCCTCAAATATGAGAAGATTAAAGTAATTAGAATTTTATCATAAGAACGCCTTTTGATGCCCCGTGACCAATCCATTTTAGGCCGATAGTTTGTTGGTTTGAAAGAATTTTAACGGTACTACTGATAGACTTTCTTGGAATCTTGATTATTTTCAAAATTGCAGCATATTTCATATTTCAACTCGTTTGAGGTTGCGACGTCATTAAATGTCTAAATCGTAAACCAGAAGAGTGATGGACTTGTGCTTGACATCATATTATAGATTTTAATAAACTATTGTTTCCTTGAATATTCTACAATTTTTCCTTCAAAAGTTTATAAATTACGATGGTTTTAAGTTTTTTCAAAACTTTGCTTGAACTCTTTTTATAAAATGGAAAACCCTACAGTTTTGAAAACAATCGAGATTTCAAAAATATCAACGGTAGAATCGTATCAAAGTAGCTAAAGTTCCTTCCAAGCAATTAAATCCAAAGAAAGACGTAATAGCCATTTAAAAGAAGCTTTTTTAAAGATCTGAAACGTTTGCTAGGCGGCAACAAATGAGGACCTATTCCCACAAAATTCCTTACAAAGTCCCAACTGTCTGGTTTTTGAACGAAGTAGTCCTATGCCCTGCAGTTAACTCTGCCTTCGTTTCCATTCTATTGACCACAAAATGGTGTTCAAGCCGAATCTCAGTTTGACTTCAATTTTAGATTGTTTTACTTTTACCAAAATGAATTATTCCAGATTGCAAATTCAAAAACCAAAAATGCTAGACATTCCTATACTGCGAGGAGTCATAATTTTGGTAAATAATCTGGGAAAAATTGAATTTTCGTCATAATCCTAAAATTACCTCGCTGTTTTTGGTTATTTCTGAAATGTCTGTAACTGCGAGCTTTTGTCGGTGTTCAAGCAAGGTAAACCCACTATTCAATACATTCAGATTCCAGGCATTACATATGGCCACGTATCAGACTGTCACGATTGAGTTTGAAATAGCACCTTTACAACGAAGACACTTTTTTCTGGTAAATTTTAAACTGCAGGCTTTTGGCAGAGTGAGGAAGGACTACAAATTCTACCTTCGCTGAATGTCCTCATCGCGAAACTCCCTATAAGATAGCTTCACTCCTAACACACACAAATTTGGAGCTAACGATTCTTCTAAGGTCTATAAAAGAATGAATGTGAATGGAATATAAATCGACTTACTACACTCTCCGCATGATCTTTTACACAGCTTCCTCACAGATTTGCTTATGTCACAATATTTAACGTATTTGTCGCATATAGGCGTAGAAATTGTGTTTTTGCATTCTGGAAAGAAAATATGATAGTCAATATCAGAATGTCAGTTGCGTTTGCAATTTGCCTTCTATTCTTTCAACTCTCAAGTTTTATATCTTGGGAATTTTGTTAACGATGCACACTAAAAACAAAAGTAGATGGGGGCATTAACATCCCAAATGGCAAAACATAAAACCAAAATAACATTCAACTCATTCCATGGATGCATGTCAAGAAGACATATGATAATGCTGCTATTTTCCTGCAAGCTATTAATTCTGCCCTTTTTAAATGTTGGTTCAATTTTGCCCCACCACCCAGTCAGTCGTTTAGTAACTTTTTAGCAAATGACAGCACTGTACATTATAAAGACTCACCTGCAGGCCTTTTCTGTAATCCTGAAAAGAAACGAAACAGTTGTGATCAGTCATTTAGAAGTGACTTAGAAATTACTGCTTAAAACTCATGGGCTGATTTGGGGCTGTATCTCCTTTCAGCAACTATCAAGGAGTGCTGTATTCCCCACCAGTGAACTCGATCTGAGATTTTCATCTTTGAATGTTTTAGACATATTTTTGTGTATCAATTGAGAAACTTAAACGGTGACTCTACACCACGGAGATATATACACTTCCTGTAAAGTTATTGTCAGCTTCTTTATAGATACGAAGAGCTCCTGGACACTTTTACAACACAATGTTTCAAAGTCATGTTGGAAACTCTAAACCCATACTTTGACCGATGTGTGTGTTCCTTTACGTTAATCATTTCTAGCCTCTCTATACACGTATTTTTTTATAAGAAACTGCTCATAAGAAACTTAACTCTCAGATCGCTAAAAAATGGATCTCGCAACAAATTCGTAACCAACTGGTGGTAATAAACTCCGAGTACACAACATCTGATAATTCTATAGAAACTTTCAGTACTGGCTCAAATTCTTAGTTTCTTATAAATACATACGTGTATTCTCCAAATACATATGTAGATTCTTTCCTAAATACCTACAAGCGCTGTAGTTCTGTTGAAACCAAATACCAATATCGAATAAAAAACTCTTCTGCTTGTCAACTCACCGCTAGGTCTTGGATTCCATATCGATTTGCTCCCTCCAGTCTGTGATAAAGATGTGACTACATCATAAAACCAGCACAGAATGAATATCATTGATACCTTCATCTTTGTAAGAATTCCTTAACTCTATCAAATCTAATTTGAGTTTGTTTGTCTTTAGTTGAGAAGGCACCCTTTGCTTCTTGTCAATGTATCTCTGTGGTCTTTTTGCAGTGATGTCTGTTGGCAGTGCTCACAGCAGTGAAATGAACTTCAGCTCAACCTTACATCAATTTATATTCAAAGTTCAAAAGAAGATTATATCTTCGTCATTCCTATTACACATATATGGGCATGCGGAACAGGACATCATGCTTAACCATACGTGATTCTATTGTTCGATTGTCCAATAAAACCACAGATCCATTGTTCTTGGTTGTACGATTCAGACGTCAAATAGAGAAATCTAATCCCTATTTATGTTTTACGTAAGTCACACAGTATTGGATTTCAAAACCATATGGAAGGAGGGTGGTCAATTGACTCGCCTTGCGTTGCTCATACAGTACAATCGACAGGTTATTTATATCCTATCATACCCCCACCCTATTATTAGATGGTGCTTTATCCAATCATATCCAATACAACTATATTTTATAAGGAAATCTTTATATGAACTCTTAGATCACAACAAAATAGAACTCGAGCATTGGAAAACTTTGTAAGCAACAATTTTTCCTTTTTAAATTTACTTGAGAATAGTAGTACTTGAGAAACTAAGAAACTATTATGAAAAATATTACTTGAGAAACTATTATGAAAAATATTACTTGAGAAACTATTATGAAAAATATTACTTAAGAAACTATTATGAAAAATATTACTTGAGAAACTATTATGAAAAATATTACTTGAGAAACTATTATGAAAAATATTACTTGAGAAACTATTATGAAAAATATTACTTAAGAAACTATTATGAAAAATATTACTTAAGAAACTATTTCGTTTCTTTCACAAATATGAAGCATACTTTTACTTGTTCGTTATACTTCATTAGTTGGTATTCGTGAATAATCTCTAAACAAAGGTGTGGTTTCATAAAATTGGCTATGAAATGTTAGCAAAGGCGCAGATCTATAAAAACATTAAGAATTTTAGCAACCTTCTAAGAAACTATCAAGAAACTTTCAATACTCAAAATTAACCAGCGCTCAGCCTCATCGCTCCTCCACCAGGATGGTCAGTTGACTCCCCCTTGTTACTCAGACGTTGAAGAATGTTGTTTGTTTCCTGCCATACCCTTCCCCCACCCTATCGTTATTGATGTTGCTTTATCCCGTAGTAACGACTTTTAANCTTGTTCGTTATACTTCATTAGTTGGTATTCGTGAATAATCTCTAAACAAAGGTGTGGTTTCATAAAATTGGCTATGAAATGTTAGCAAAGGCGCAGATCTATAAAAACATTAAGAATTTTAGCAACCTTCTAAGAAACTATCAAGAAACTTTCAATACTCAAAATTAACCAGCGCTCAGCCTCATCGCTCCTCCACCAGGATGGTCAGTTGACTCCCCCTTGTTACTCAGACGTTGAAGAATGTTGTTTGTTTCCTGCCATACCCTTCCCCCACCCTATCGTTATTGATGTTGCTTTATCCCGTAGTAACGACTTTTAAATCTAGTTAAGTATATGGTTTAAGTAGCTTTGAGTAAACATTTTGTTTTAACAAATACCAAGGCTGTTGTCTCGAGAGTTTTGCATGTTTTTGAGGTTGTTGACTGGGAGTGGAATTAAGAGTATGTTGATCGTGACGTAGATATAATGAAAAACAAGTTATTTATTTGCTCAGCTAGTCGAAACAACAATTCATAAAATGCTTTTCTAGATAGTGATATCTTCCGAAAATTGAAAAATAAAATGCCAAAGAGCTGACTCGAAGCTTTTTTTATTCTGTTGATATCGTAAAAATGTTAGTTGTAAACCAAAATCAAGATTTCAGTTTCCTCTGATAATTTTATTTCCGATATTTACTTAAATTCTTAAGAAATCTTTAATTCGAAAGTCCAAAACGACGTAACTTTGAAATGTTAGAAACAAAATTTAAAAATATTTGCTAAAAACTTTTAAAACAATTATAAATATGGGTCTGTTAAAGGGAATCTAAGCATACCTTTGATAAAATAGCCATCCAAAGGCGCTTTGATAAAAAGGCCCGTATTTGTGTAACTGATATATGTCAACAGGAAATACTGAAATCTGATAGGCTGGAATTTGACAGGCATCAAAGCAACGTTGCTTGAGCCTATTTTATATGCTTAGATCCTCATTGAAAGAAGAAAGAAGTATTTTTTTCCTTCAAAACAAGTCCTTATCCGCCTCAAGTTCTTGTTGCTGAAAACTGAAAACTGTCCATTCAGTGGAAAACAGTGTAACAAACATGAAGGACATGTTAGGACATGGCATCTTGGGAAACGAAAGCCTACACGTTTTCAAAGATTCTTCATAGAAAGAAACTAAATGAAAAATGTGGAAACGAAGAGTATGATCTTCAGAGAGTTCAGTATTCTTTTATAAGATACTCTTTATAAGAAACTCAACTTTCAGATCGATAAAAAATCAAGAAACTTCAATACTGGGGCAAAATTGTTCAAGAAACTTTTTAAAGGGAATCAATAGCTTATTTTTACGTTATTACTGGAAAGATACTTGAGTAATTTCTAGATAGTGGCATAGTTTCATAGAATTCGTTGTGAAATGTGGAGAAGGGCACATGATGTAAACATCCAGAATGTCATGAAACTCTTAAGAAGCAATTCTTAGTTTCTTATCAAAATATGTGGATGTGACGATGAGAAAGACAGGAATGATTCGATGTTAATACAAATAGAAGTATACACTCATTTTTTTTATAAGAAACTTGGCTCTGATTTTTGTTGTAGTGTTTCTTAACGTAGGGCCCAATTCTTATGGTAAAAGTTTCTTGGAGAGTTTCTTAATTTTTCATGAAACTGAATTTCACATTTGATCAAAATTCATCGAGAACCGCTCTCTGAACCAAAACCTACAAGAAAGAACCAAATCATGAACATTTTAATAGGAGATTTTAGTAGGAGATTTTAGTAGTAAAAATAAGAGATTTTGCCCTTATCCTTGTTCACAGAAAAGAGAAGACCATAATATCAAACTGATCCATCCTGAATAAGAAGAAATTCAGACAATGTTGAATATACAAAGGCAATTTTAAGCTTATGATATCGGAAAGACTTTTCATTCGTGTTGAACATTGATCTGCTAAAATGCACGAAAGATACTGACATGTCAGATCAGAGTTCAAATATTGACAGGATTTTTATCATTAATGGAATTTCGAAAATTACAACAATTGATAGATCTCATCAGAATTTGGTTTTTCAAGCAAGCTATATAACAAGAAGAGATTGTTTGTAAAACCAAGGGGATGGATTGTGATTCTTCTTGGTAGACATATTGGTGAATTTTGATGTTAATAATTGTGATGCAGTAGTTTCTTAAACCACTACTGATTTCCACAATAGTCAACAAGAGTCAATTAATTTAATAACTGTAGACATCTTGGAGTTACCCTTATAAGCAAGATAACTAATTGAATCATGATTGTAACCAGAGACGGAGGAACCAGGCCCCGAGGTCGTGCGGATGCCATAAATGGTCTTACGTTCCATAAATGGTCGTGCGGATGCCATAAATGGTCTTCCTACTCTGAGTTACGTTCAATGGCGTAGCCCTTTAAGCTTACAGTGACTCAAATGAGCTCTTCACTAACTTTCAATAAGAACATAAGTTATTTTTAAGTTCTTTTCTACTTTGAAAGATTATCTCAGGACTTTCTTTACCCAACGACGATCAAAAGCACTATATTTACCCAATTCCAGAACGTTCTGAAGACTTTCCCGTTGACCCACCTATTGTAGGGCTAAGCTTGTTGTTAAAACTGAGAACAATTAGAATGCTCTCAAATTCAGCATATTCCCTAGAAAGAATTTAGTCTTAACATTTTTTGCAGATTTTAAACTTAATTCTCTACTCTTATAGGTTACGAATGACAGAGTGATCAATCAAATGCTACCCAATGGGTAGTTGACTTTGAATCTCTGTTGTGGATTTTGAGAGCTTACTTTTGAAGGATTTGAAATCATCTTTTCAACGTTTTGCTATTTATGATGGATAGAAGTTTTGGCTGTCTGTTGCCTTTTTGTTTTATATAAGATTATGTAAATAAGGTAAACAGATGGAACATTGTACGCGTATTTTTCAAGAGAAAAAAAACTAAACTCTCAGATCACCAAAAAACGTAAGAAAATACATCGACCTGCAAACACTAGAGTCGAAACTGTGACAAAGGCCAGAGAGCTTAAACCTTGAGTAAAGATTGGAAGACTATCAAGAACTGGATAGTGCCGAAATTATCGCCTGTAAATACAAATCTAATTCGAAATTTGCTCAGTGAGTTAAAGGAATTAGTTTAAACATGAAAAAATGTCCACGAAGTCTGGTTCGATTAGTCATCATATTTTATTACGGCAAAAGTGTTGTCCCACTTGGTCGACCTTGACAGATCAGAACAACTCAAGAGTCTTCGTCTAGAAGGTACAAGTGTCGATATCAATCAATAAAGGTTTGGTTGTTAATTCCTGCATGTTTGAAATTCCCAAACCATAAGTCACTTTAAAGTGGTAAGGCTAACTCAGATTTCAAAATTTGATTCACTAAAATATCCTCCACACCGTTCTGAAGCTATAGTTTATTTTGCTTAAAGCAGCGCAGGTGCTGGAAATTCTTGAAAAAGCTAGAAACATTCAAATTATTTAAAATGCCACTTTCTTGCCTGAATAAACATTCACAGTTTCTTTGAAGATACATGATCAAGTTTTCTTCTTTCTAGATCTTAAAAATTTGACAAAAATGTTGATGACATTTCTAGCCCCTTTTGTAGAAATGCTCCAAGCAAAGACGTAAATACCTGTAGAACTGCTTGACAGACTTTAGGGAAGAAAATTTGAACATTTAATTAAGCCTTTGGATTGTAAAATCACAAGTGGTTCGATGAAAACGCTGATAATTCACGACTACAGTGTGCATCTCCGGCAATCACCGAGACTCTTTTTGATTCATACGGTCGGCTAAAGCAAGACGTACAAAGAGTTGTCAGACAAGATAACTTTGTTATGCTGAAACGACCTGAAACGAAAGTAGAAGTCACCAACATTTCCTGTCAGTCATAAAGAAAAATTGGGCTTTTATTTGAACAAGATAAGAAGTCAATTTTAGCGTGGGATAGGAATAAGAGGAAATAAAATCATCTTTAAAACGACATTTATAGAGAAGGAGGAAAATTAAACAGAAATATTAAAAATGATGCATAAATGAAAGCTATATATCTTCAACGGAAGCTTATCTCTTTTAAAGGAAATACATTACACTGAATTGCCTAAAGCTGTGATTTGAAAATAGATCCATGACACCTTCTCCTCTTTCCTTTTTTCTTCCCCCTTGCACCTTCCTAATTCTTTTTCACTCTCCCCTTTGCCTAATTAGATTTGCCATCTCGACTGTTTCAATTGATTTTGTCAAAAGCTAATTCATAAACATTTCCTTGAATCTATTTATTACTTGTTAATATTTATTAGTTATCAATTGCAGACATCGTGATCTTTCGTTTTCTCAAGATACAGTTGTCTATTACGGAAAGAGTTATTGTCATCAATATTTTTAGTTTCTTCATTTTTCATTTCTGGTTTGAATTTGAAGCATCATGTATTGCTTCTTAGGAAAGAAAGTCATCTGCTTTGCTTGCAAGTCATCTCCAATTTCCTTTTTTTCTTCCCCTTGCAGCTTCCTAATTCTTTTTTACTCTCCCCTTTTCCTAATTAGATTTGACATCTCAGTTGTTTCAATTGGTTTGTCAAAAGCTAATTTATAAACATTTCCTTGAATCTATTTTTTACTTATTGATATTTATTAGTTATCAATTGCTGATATCTTAACTGATTGATTTATCGTTTTCTCAAGATACAGTTGTCTGCATAGGAAAGAGTTATTGTCATCAATATTTTTAGTTTCTTCATTTTTCATTTCTGGTTCGAATTTGAAGCATCATGTGTTGCTTCTTAGGAAGCAAATCACCTAAAAGTGACAGCTTTTTGAAAGGCTGTGAAACCGCGACCAAGTTCTATGTATTGGCTTGAAAGTGACTCAATTGTTTCTTTGATTATATCAAGCGATTACTTGGTGTGGTCGCTTCAGCAACAACAATTTAGAATTCAGAACAAAATTTTAGTTAGTTTTCTCTTTCCAATCATTTAAGCCGATAGTTTTCAGTTTACAGGGTGTGCCGAAAATGCCTATTTGACATCCAACACAAAATGAACTACCCTATGCCTAGGGAGGGGGGTACTTGCGCCACTTTAGTACAGTGGTGTGCCCCGAGTTTTGGACGACCCACCCTGTCTTGATAAATTTGCCAGGGGCGTTGCCAGCCCTAAAAACCGTGATGGAATTTTGTAAGAATCAAGTCCTGAAAGGTATACCCAAACCTTTTTTTGCTCAGCTAGTTTCGCTCAGGCATACATTCCGCCTTGTGACAAATGGGGTATACATGTCCACCCAAGTCACCCTCTTTCGACTCCCTTGAAATGTGCTGATTCGATGGTACATATCATCATAAAGTGACCCTTCGCGTTTCAAACCATATGCAGGGCCTCTTGGATATCTTTTATCGACAAAGAAGCCATTCATCTTTCTAATGACACATTTCTTCCCGAGGAATGTCGCCCACCTGCCAACTCTTCAATTTTCCACGAATGATCAAAATGGATACAATGTGTTTCTAGGAATTAGAAATGCCGTTTCAGCACAGTTTCAGACATTTACCGTATCCACTTGACAACGAAACATTGCGTTATTTTAAAGGACATTTACCAAATGATGACATTTACCAAAGGGTGTCTCTCACGTAACTATCTCCTCTCCCTTCCCTGAGCAGTCAAAATTCATAAAGTATGATTAGTAGGAAGTAAAATTGTCTTTTCAGTACAGTTTCAGACATTTACCAAAGAACAATGTTATTTAAAGGACATTTACCAAAGGGTGTCTCTCACGTAACTATCTCCTCTCCCTTCCCTGAGCAGTCAAAATTCATAAAGTATGATTAGTAGGAAGTAAAATTGTCTTTTCAGTACAGTTTCAGACATTTACCAAAGAACAATGTTATTTAAAGGACATTTACCAAAGGGTGTTTCTCACGTAACTATCTCCTCTCCCTTCCCTGAGCAGTCAAAATTCATAAAGTATGATTAGTAGGAAGTAAAATTGTCTTTTCAGTACAGTTTCAGACATTTACCAAAGAACAATGTTATTTAAAGGACATTTACCAAAGGGTGTCTCTCACGTAACTATCTCCTCTCCCTTCCCTGAGCAGTCAAAATTCATAAAGTATGATTAGTAGGAAGTAAAATTGTCTTTTCAGTACAGTTTCAGACATTTACCAAAGAACAATGTTATTTAAAGGACATTTACCAAAGGGTGTTTCTCACGTAACTATCTCCTCTCCCTTCCCTGAGCAGTCAAAATTCATAAAGTATGATTAGTAGGAAGTAAAATTGTCTTTTCAGTACAGTTTCAGACATTTACCAAAGAACAATGTTATTTAAAGGACATTTACCAAAGGGTGTCTCTCACGTAACTATCTCCTCTCCCTTCCCTGAGCAGTCAAAATTCATAAAGTATGATTAGTAGGAAGTAAAATTGTCTTTTCAGTACAGTTTCAGACATTTACCAAAGAACAATGTTATTTAAAGGACATTTACCAAAGGGTGTTTCTCACGTAACTATCTCCTCTCCCTTCCCTGAGCAGTCAAAATTCATAAAGTATGATTAGTAGGAAGTAAAATTGTCTTTTCAGTACAGTTTCAGACATTTACCAAAGAACAATGTTATTTAAAGGACATTTACCAAAGGGTGTCTCTCACGNGTTGTTGTTGTAAATTTATTTGAATTCGAAATATATACAAATAGCTAACAATATATACATTAAATATATACACGTCAACTAATCAAATTCGAATATACGGTACTAATAAAACAAAATAAACTTTTTTCTAAATTATGCAATTAAGTCGGTAGGCATTGGCAGGCACTGCATGTGCAATTGGGGCCGTTCCATTGTTTTATCAAAACCTTAAAGCTTTTCAAATTTTCTGTTGATTTTAGTTCATTCGGTAAGCCATTCCAAATCTGTGGTCCAATGGACTTTAGACTCTTGGACCCGAAAGTTGTTTGATTGGGCCTAACATGGGCTAAGTTATTTGGATTTCTTAACGAATAGTTTGAAGAACGTAATTCAAAAATACTCTGCATAAAAGGTGGATTCAAATTTTTCAATGTTTTAAATATTTCGATGCAAAGGATTCTTTGGCGAGCAACGTGCATCGTGCATTTATTCGATTTCAGAAGCAAGTCGCTATATGAACTTGTATGATCGTTATAGAGAAACCTTAGAGCACGTTCTTGTAATTTTTCAATTTTTTGTAATGATTTAGAGGATGAGAAATACCAAACCAAAGGGCAATAATCGAAATTAGAGTAAACGAAACTTTGAACTAGGATTTTTTTCTCCTTAAAGCCAATAAATGTCTTTAATCTTTTAAGAACGTTTAATTGTGTTGCAGCTTTTTTGCAAAGAATGGAAATATGTGGGTCGAAATCAAGTTTATAATCTAAAGTGACCCCTAAAAGTTTCACCGTCTCCTCTGATTTGATTATATTACCGTTAATGTTGATTTGTTCTCCACTGGTATTCGTTTGGTTTTTTCTGAGCAACAAAGCATGGAATTTTTCTGGGTTGGCAATCATTTCATTTTGTTCTAGCCAAGATAAGGCAATACCGGTTTCTTTTTCCAAAATATTGACAAGATCGGGCATGCTTTTCGAGAAATAAGTAAGTGTATTGTCGTCAGCATAATTATAGAGAGTTGCCTGTTTTATGAAAAGAAATAAATCATTTATGTAAAAATTAAAAAGTATTGGGCCCAGCACAGATCCTTGGGGTACACCAGATATCACCTCTTGGAAGGAACTATACGTATTATTTATCCGAACGCTTTGTTTTCGTCGTTTAAGATAAGAATAGGTAAGGACAAGCGCGTCTTCCTCGAATCCATATGCATGTAATTTTGCAATAAGCAAATCATGTGGGATGCAGTCGAAGGCTTTGGAAAGATCCATTAGGATAGCACCTACGAGATAGTCATTGTCGAGGTTAAACCTCCAATCTTCTATCAGACGTATTAAGACAAGTTGGGTGCCATATGCTCGTCTATAGGTCGCAATAAAAACGGAAAGTGTGTTATCTAAGTGTTGAATCAGTTGTTGTTTCAGGACTTTTTCATATATTTTAGAAAAAGTATTAAGAACACTAACTGGGCGGAAATTCCTCTCTACTGTGCGATTTGGTTCCCCCTTATCTAAAGGAGATACAGCCACAGTTCCCTTCTACTCCTATTTATCAAACCATTTGCTTTTTGAAGTTCCTCTTCTTTTCTAGATTCGTTTCTCCCATAATTACCACAATGCTTTGGGAATAATTGTGGTGTAGCGTAAAGGTATCGTTTTGGTTAAGCTTCAGCTGTCCACGTAAACAATTCTTTTTAACAATCTTAACTAGGCCCACAAAAACAATTGCTTCTTTATAAGATTAACCCTGTCTACTGTTTCCCGTAAATGATCAAAGTGCGTTGGAAAGATTGTGGTTGCCTTGAAATTGTGGTCTCATTCCTGCTTTGGTCATCCTCCTACACAAATCGCGTACATTTACGTTTTGATCCACGAAGTCATGTGTTTATTATGCTTTCACTCTTCACTCCACAAAAATGTTTCCTTAAATGATCATCATATGTACCAGATGAACCAAAAAAAACATGCCAGCCTTTGAAAATCACTGAAATTCGAACATTATAGAATTGAAATCCTTTGTTGAGGTGTCACATTAAAGAGGCCTTTGCAACTGGCATGCTTTGTGAATAGATCCTTTGTGATCTCTTTGTTGTCGCCATTTTCATGGTACACGAAAATGGCCTCCAACAAAGAGATGGAACGTGCAAGGCATGCTGGTTGCAGAGGCCCTTTTAAGTGAATGTTTGCGATATTGATTATTCTTGCCATTAAATTTAAGTTGGCGAAATTCTTTAGTGTTGTGAGCTACCTGGTTTTGAAGCATGTTATGAAAAACACAGAAGTTTTTTTTTTTACTCGAATACGTTTAACTCTTCTAAAATCCTTGTTTTGCCTACGGTGTTCCATTGGTAAATTACGAAAAATCTTATTTCCTTCCGTTAGCCAATGACACATTACAAAAACAATTTTGATTGCACGAGCTATCGTTTACCAGGAACTGCATAGGATGTAGGCCTAACCATTCGCAAACATGTCTTTCCTTCTTTTTCAACACGTGTTTGAAATGGCAATCGATTTAATTCAACAGGACATCTTAATATTTCCTCAGCTTCCTAGATTTCAAATATCATGGATTTCAAACTCGCAAAATCTTGAATAAACAGCTATATCATTAATCCAGGGTTTTGAGGTTTTTTTGTTCGACTTTCGCGTGAAGAAACAGATTGACAGTTAGGAAAGTATTTCAATCAGTCAAGATGCTAAAAACAGGATGGCCGTCCGCTGTTTTAGTGAGCCTGACGGGCCTGACATTTTTCTTTTGGGCAAAGGATACGTCTCCTTGGGTAGCTGAAATGGCGGTCCGAATACCATTCCTACGACTCGCTATTTGGGCTGATGTCCACAAGCTTTAAAGTTTTTTTCATTGCTAGACTTAACATCTTAACAGCTCGCTCGTTAAGAAATCTGCAAGTCATGAACATGTTTAGTGGCCTAAATAGTGTTTGATTTCTACGTCAGGGAAATATTGACCAGGATCCTTTGTGTTCAATGACAAATTGACCAATAGAAGCAATAGAAATTCTTTAAGACGCAACGGAGCATACTGTAAAATGTTCGCAGATGATATCTCGTGACTTGATGGATGACGAATGAAATTTAGAAAGCAAACTTCCAAGCATTAGAATATTGCCTGTTCATTTAAATTAATGCAATTGTGAAGACAGAACGAAGACTAGACTCAATACATGTCGTAGTTTCGCTCTTTGACTGAACTGATAACGCTACAACTACTGTAGCGACAGCAGCACTGCAGCGACAACAACAACAGCAATTCAATGAGATGAGATGGGCGTAAGTTGAGGGCCGTATGCAGTGAGGCTAAACGAAGACCTTCATGAATGACGGTGGTTTAGGAGAAGAATCTGTCTTTAGGAAACCACCCACCTGGAAACTTAAAAAGCAAAAATATTTAAGAATACTTGCAAGAAATTGAAATGGAATCCCCACATCCTGTTTTGAAGAAATTTGAAAAAGGTGACGTGATTACGAAAAGAATTTGCTGTGCATTATCCAACATTCCGTCTGAATGCATAAAAATAAAAAGCAAGAAATTTTTCGATCAACACCTATTTTTACCTAACACCCAAGAAAAACATTAAGGCAGGCATACATCATATCATGTCGATCACGACAAATCATGGGCGTTAAGAAACGCGGTAGTTGTTCCTGCAACAGTTTTTTCCTCCCTGTGTCCCTATGCCCGTGAATGTTGTTGTTGTTGTGCCTGGTTTTCCTTGTATCCCTGTGTTCTGATTTGAGTGACTCTTCACGGGCATAGGGACACAGGGATGCTAATTCAAAACCTCTGTAAGATTGTTTTGATTATCTTTATTGCTAAGCAACAAAACGTTTAATGCCGAATAATCATAATTCGGTGTTTTAATGCAACGTGAATCTGTGAAGCGCAGCATGTGTTTAATTTGGAATAAATTCAGACAGATGATTTCAGAAATCAAATCTTGAAAAATTAAACAACTGATTAAGATTTGCAATAAAATATTCTAAATTTGTTTTGAGAAGCAACTATTAATTTCGAATTATGCTGTTTCTAAATTGGACGAAGTGATTTTCTTGACTTTATGCTTGAAATATTGGTAAACTCATTTTCTGGGGTCAATAGTGTCTTATGAATCATACTCACAACAAATGTTCAAAATCGAGGAATACTTTAATTAGCGAGCTGTGCTTAACAGGAATGTAGAACCGCGCATGAAAGGGTTTTCGGACAGCCTTTTTCGGAACTAGAAAGACTGCGATATCATCTATTAGAGAGGTCGCTCTCAGCTCTGTAGTGAGTCATTGCTATATTGGTACCAGAAACTGCATAGATTTCAGGGAAAGGTGAGACATTGCAAAAGCGATTTAGAATGAAGTGGAAAGGTTTGTTGTCAATACTTCTTGCGTCGATATGCCATCTTCAAAAAGCAGATAGCAATCTTCAAACAACAGGGACATTCTTCCATGAAATAACTGACAACCCTGGCTCGGAAAAGAAACAGAAAATAACAACAGACGTCATCAAAAACTTCTATTATCAATGCGATCGAGAAGACACATGCAATTTCATTGTTCAAAACCAGAAGACCAAGAAGGTTGCGAAGATTAAGAACGAAGTAGATCTACCAACTGACAGAAGAAATTTGCATATTTGGGGAAAAGATAGGCAAGGTATGTATGCAGTTCATCATAATCATCATCATTATTACTATCATCATAATCATCATAATCATCATAATCATCGTCAATATCATCATCATTACCATCATCAATCATCAATCATCGTCATCATCATCATTACTATCATAATAATCATCATAATCATGGTCAACATCATCATCACTACCATCATCAATCATCAGTCATCATCATAGTCATCGTCAACATCATCATCATTACCATCATCAATCATCAATCATCGTCATCATCATCATTACTATCATCAGTCATCATCATAATCATGGTCAACATCATCATCACTACCATCATCAATCATCAGTCATCATCATAGTCATCGTCAACATCATCATCATTACCATCATCAATCATCAATCATCGTCATCATCATCATTACTATCATCAATAATCATCATAATCATGGTCAACATCATCATCACTACCATCATCAATCATCAGTCATCATCATAGTCATCGTCAACATCATCATCATTACCATCATCAATCATCAATCATCGTCATCATCATCATTACTATCATCAGTCATCATCATAATCATTGTCAACATCATCATCACTACCATCATCAATCATCAATCATCATTATCATCATCATTAGTTTACTTAAAGTAGGCTTACAAATAATGTAGCAAAATTGCTGCTAATTTAGGCCTACTATCTATCTTACAAATCAAATAAAAAATTCTATTTACAATCGTTCAAAAAGAATAGTATAAGATACATATGATCTACATATGATAGCTAAGTATCATGTTAGATACCCAACCTGCGGTATATAGGTTTGCATAGCCTACAGTTGCAGTTCTCGCCCTTCCAACATCTAATCTGGTTTTTTAAAATAGGTATGGTGCTTGCTTGTTTTACTACGTTTGGTAAAGTTGGCCAAAGTCTGTTTCCAAAGAAAGATATAGTCTCAATTCCAAAGGTCGTTGCATGCACCTTTGGCAGCTGTCAGTCGTTACCTTGACATAGATTGTAACAAATATTCAAATTTGTGAATCAATCATAAAAAGTCTCCTTTTTTTAAAGTTATAGAAAGAAAAGTACTGTAAACACCCGCATGTAAGAACCAGAACTTTTGAGAACATTTAGGTTAAATTTTAAAAGAAAATTCTCCGAACTTTGTGAAAATTGTTAAAACAGGAAAGAACGGTGTTTCATGCACGAAGCAGATCATTTATATGGTTTTGAAATAGTACATGTCTTCTAGACAATAACGCTAAAGATGGCGGCCACGCAAAGCATGCTGGTAAAAAGCTCCCTGAGGACCACCTAACAACATAAAAGTTCTGGTCTGCCGTTTCTATTAGCTAGCTGTGGCAGCTGTGGTAAAGTTCGGAGCAAGTAATCAATGGAAACAAATAGGAAAATTTTGTAATTCGAATGCGAATCTTCAATTCGAATCAAAACTTTACATTTTTGCTTTGGAAAGGTTTCATTTCGAACCGTGTTGCATTCGAATTCAAGGTCGATTCGAATTCAAGATAGCTAGTCGAAACGGCAGACCGAAATCTTTATGTCGTTAGGTGGTCGTCAGGGAGCTTTTTACCAGCATGCTTTGCAGCGAATGACAACAGAGTCTTTGGAGCCGCCATCTTTAGCGTTATTGTCTATTGAACCATTTTTAAATTGTATACCCCATTAAGAACCTTTGCTGGGCTAAACTCAAAAGGTGGTTGTTCTTATGTGTGGGTTTTTAATGTATTTTTTTCACCTGCGTTGCTTGAAAATAAATGTATTTTGATTCTTAAATTTCTTTGGAACTTTCAAGAAAGGATCGTTTTTAATGTCTGTGCGTTTTTCATGAGGGTCCTCTGGTTCCGAGAACACTTTCGAATGAATGAGGCCTTCCTCTATAAATATATTTATTATTATTTATTATTAATGTATGTGATCTATTTTCACCTGGATCTTTGAGTTGCTTGAAAATAAATGTATTTTGATTATTAAATTTCTTTGGAACTTTCAAGAAAGGATCGAGTTAGTTATTTTGAATCTTAACCATATACCATGAGCGATAGGACACCGATTGTGTATCAGTGTAAAATTTGTGTCATTGGTGAGCCACCTTAACCTATTGTTTTTGTGTTTTGAACTTATTTTTACTTGTAGTGAGCCACCTTATCGCTGGTCGGCGAATTTAAAATGTTTTGGTAGTGAGCCACCTTAAGTGCAGATCCAAAAAAACAATAGGTTAAGGTGGCTCACCACTGACACAAATTGTACACTGATACACAATCGGTGTCCTATCGCTCATGCATATACATTACAATCCTTCAGAGCAACTGCAATCGGGGACACAACTTAAGACACTTTTTTACACAGAATGTTATGTTCTCAAGTTTTAACTAATGTTAAAAATAAACAGGATTTTACTTAGAAACTGAAGAACTATGTTTTACTTCCATATGACAAAAATTAACAGGATTTACCTCAAATTTGTTCACACCCCCTCCTCAATATGTGCATTATTTTTCTTCCCCCTCGTTGGTGTGTCTACCCACTACAGTAATGGGTGGCCTGGAATACAGGCTATGCTCTAGTGAGAACCAAGCTTTAATGGACCATGCCATTTGGTGATTCATTCTGGTATGATACTTTGGTTATAAAAAGTGGCTCTTGAGAGTTGTGCCCCTACTGCTTCCTACGTCCTTTGAAGGTATTGAGGTGCAGTGGTATAAGGGACCGTTCATTATTTACAGAGGGGTTGGTACCGAAGAGAAATGTGTTGGGTAAAATAAATTTTCTGACATAAAAAGGTGTTGATAGATGTTTTTCCATCACCTGCTGAGATGGGTAAGAAGATTTTTTGAACCAGAAAACCTTTCTCTTTGGTACCAACCCCTCCGTAAATGATGAACCGTTCCTAACTCTCTGACGTTGCAGCTAGAATAGTTTAGATGCACGGGGCTCGAGCCCCAACCTCCCCACTGCACTGCTCAGCGCAATGACTAGGGGTTGCAAACTCGATTTGTGATTCTGCTGCTTCTGTGATCATGGCACTTTATGCAAACACCTGCAATCACAGCGCTTCACGCTGAAACCTTCCCTTGAAAATCATAAACGTTCTTTTTGCTCAAAGGATTCAAAAGTTGCACAGCTGCGAAAAATAGTGGCATGGTCTCCAATGGCATCTACGATCTCTCTTGGGGAAATGGCACAACCTTCAAGGCTTATTGTGACATGGTGACAAAAGAAGGGGGTTGGACTGTGTTTCAAAGGAGGGTGAATGGCACTGTTTCGTTTGATCGAAACTGGAACTATTATGTCAGAGGATTTGGAGATTTGCAAGGGAGTTTCTGGCTTGGCTTAGAATCTTTGCATCATCTCACTCAAGATTCAGAGGTAACTCTTCGCATTGAGTTGAAGCATTCAGACGGAGAAAGTGGGTTTGGCGAGTACAGGAAGTTTAAAATTGCAAACGCAGCTAGTAAGTACCGCATCAAATTTGGAAGCTTCGAAGGAACAATTGGCGACGCCATGAAAGACAACAACGTTAGAAATACTAACGATATGATGTTTTCAACAAAAGACAACGACAATGATGGCTCTGAAATACACAACAAAAATGGCAAAAGTTGTGCCATAAAGTTCAAAGGTGGATGGTGGTATAATTGGTGCTCTAAAGCTAAATTGAACGCCCCTTTTTCCGAACTGTACTGGTTCACATGGAAGAGCAGTGCTGGAAAGATCATATTTTCTGAAATGAAATTCAGGAAGGAGGATTAATTTTATTCAGAGAGCAAGTAAACAATGTTTTTTTGAAAACTAAAATATGACTAAACTATATCGAAAGCATAAAGAAAAGTATATTCAAAGTATAATTAAAATCTAACAACGAAACAACCTAAAAATATGCAGATAAAGGCCCAAGGAAGGGGGTAAAGAACGTACTTTTGTACTAGAGTTCTTGGCGATGAACCAACCCTTTAGTTGACGTCATACCCCTTAAACCAATAGAATTTAAACTCCTATTTAAGGTGGTTGTCTACCATTATTTTGTCAAATTTTCGAAATTTTTTTAAATTTTTTTGTCTGAAAGGATATTCTTCGCAGTTTCTGAAAATATGGTCGGTTTGTTCTTAACTTTGACAATTATTTCGGGAAAAACCTTTTAATTCCATGTGGTCACCAATTTTTTGCTTAGCAACTGCATAGCAACCAATATTTATTGTCTTGTCGGTAAAATATTTTCCCCCAACGATCAAAATTTGGCGTTCAAATCACCCAAATGACGTCCTGTTGTATCTACCTCGTTTTCGGATTTTGTAAGAACACAGTATACGAGGCTGTAGTTGTCAAGCGTGATGAAGAGTTGTGTGGCAATGGTTTGGTGTTTGGACCCAAATTTTGAGGCTCTCAAGCTTGTTCAACAACCATCAGTTCATTTTTTACAATCTGATCAAGTGTAAAAATGATTGGGAGCAAGATAAGCAAGGAGATGATGGCATTAAACAAGACGTTGTTGGGTAAAACTTGCACTAAGAATGTCTGATAAAAATGGCCTAAACAGATCGATCGATTATGGGCCTAAAACGAAAGTAAACATTTGCAACTGGAAAACCCTTGTGAAAGAATCTTTGTACGATGGGAGACAAAGCTTACAGGGAAAGAATCTGAGGCAACCCAAGCCTGGAAAGCAGTTTCTGTAGCTTCTGCATGCATGATGATATAACAGCAAATTATAGTAAAATTGGTATAGATGCAGATGAATGGGAGGGATCCAGTCAAATCATACATGGGGAAATGAGGCTTTTTATAAAATAAGGTAGTAAAATTGCACCCTCTAAGAAGGAAAAGTATTAACCTTGCAAGTAATACCATAACATTGTAAATCAGTGTCTTATAATGAATAGGAAAAGGAAAACTTGTATGTGACAAATGGTTATTATACGTCAGAGAAAAATGAATACTGTAAAGTCTCTATTTAGTAAGTGGCGCAACAACAAATGACATACAAAGACCAAAGAACGCAGATAAAAAGGCATAAAAAAGGGGAAAAAGAAGAAAGAAGTTATAATCTGTTAAGAAAAGGCTATATTGATAGTGAAAAACAGTTGGAGGGTAGAGAGTCTTACTCAGTAGCCCTCAGCAGGTGGTGCAGCTCTCTAAAACTTGCTAGTTACTGACTCTGTTTTTGTTTTTCTTGTTTTCTCAAAAGTTGACTTTTTGCACTAGTTAACTTTTTCCAGATAATTATGCTCAAAAACTATGGGAGATAAAAGCCTGTTATTGATAAGATGTGCTAAGTATGTATCCTTGCAGTGCATGAACCAAAAATAATTCAGTTATTTCAAACCTTTCCCAATAATTTTGAATGCTAATTATTTTAACGTTAAACAAATTTTGCTAATTTCTAAGATGTATGATAATTAAAAAGATAATGATTGAATATTGCTAATTTTTTTGGTTCATGCACTAATTCCAGCCAAGTGGAAGATATTCTGTAAATTTGAAGCCAATAAGTCTTACAGATAATGAGTATAATTAATTTGAAATTTCCAATATTCGCTAATTTATGCTAATTTTATGCGAAACTGATGAAGCGTAGCATTACAAAAACTTGATTTTCTCTTCAATTTTCATTGTTTCTTTCATTATTTAACAGAAATCTCCCAATAAAGCCAGTATTTCTCCAAAATCACCTAATGGTAGACAACCACCTTAAGGGCATTTTACCAAATTTGTCCCCTGTTCCCGGAGGGATGCTTGACCCACATTTTTTTCAGGGCCTCTTTTAAGGGACCAGGACTCAGGGGGAAATCAAGGCCTTGTTTTTTGTACTGGTGTGTTTATTTTTAGTTTTGTCTTTGGGCGTTTTCATTCAAATAGCAACCCATTAGTTTTCGCCGCATTTAGGCATGTACGTAAACCCACTCTACTCCATCGTTGGAGACTTGGGTCTGACGTCGTCAATCTCTGGGCACCGTTAATGTTAGTGAGTACCACCCTCTTACCAGTTTAAAGTTTCCAGTTAGAACTTTCAGGAATATAAGATATTTGTGTTCACAGATATGATCTAGCTTCTTTGAATTCATCCACGAAAATGTTTCCTTGTTGCACATGATTTTGGCTGTGTTTTAGGACAATATACTTGTGCATAGTAACACGGGCAACAATGCACCGTTTTTGTGTATTAGAATTAAAGTATATTCTTACCTTAATAGTGTGGCTTTTCCTTCGTTCTTGCCTGCTCTCGATTTGGCCTAAATCCACCATTATTACTCAAATCAAGTTACAACTGTTTTCGCGCCTCTGTAGTGACGGTCAGCTCCTACGCAGACGTGCTTCTAATTTCAAACTTCCACTGAAAAAGTGACTGAAAAGTAAAATGAGAAGCCAGCCTGGCTCCCTGCGTTAACTTGACCGCATTCGCGCGAGAGCCCGCGCGAGAGTCCTTTTAGTGATTTGTTATTTTAGACTGTTTCCGTGGAGCCCAGTCCCCCTAGTCGAAAATGGCGTCAGGGAACCAGACTGACGAGAAGCATCACTGCGCTGCGTGGGAGCTGACCATCACTACATAGGCGCAAAAATAGTTGCAATTATCATATGATTCAATTCAAGAAACAAAGTTTCCTGAAAAAAAAGGAATTTTTCCCCTAGAATGAAATTGAAGTAAATTGCCGCAACTGTGTAACTGTCGAGTTTTCTTTCATTTCTGTATTTTGTTTATGCCTAATGAAAAAAATCACGAATTCCGTTAAAATTCAGTCATATGATTCAATTCAAGAAACACAGTTTCCTCAAAACAAAGGAATTTTTCCTCTAAAATAAAATTGAAGTAGAATTGCCGCAACTTTGTCACTGTCGATTTTTTTTCATTACTGTATTTTGTTTATGCCTAATGAAAAAAATCACGAATTCTGTTAAAATTCAGTTCCGATTGTTATGTTTTAAATCAAGGCATGCAATAGATATGGCACTGTTTATTTGGAATTAATTGGAAGTAATCAAAGTTTTTCGATTTTACAAATTTTAGCTTTATTTTTGATGAATTAATCGATTAAGTAGTAATTTAGTCCACCGCTAGTTAGAATTTCGGAAATTATTGCAGTAAGAATTAAAGTATAAATACTGCTAAATTGTCATGGTTTATTTATGGGAATGAACACTCCCAATTAAACTTCGACTGGTTCATAAGATGTGCCGGGGGTGAGATCTTTCACAAGAAATCAAATTTTGCAGTGGCGTGAAAACCGCTTCGAGTACGAATTCAGCTTAATATACTGCACAAGCACTCTTGCAAAATTAGCCTTTTTGTTAATGGAAAGCAAGTGTTTTATTAATCTGGGAAGGTTGGAAAGCCTAAAATCTTGTTTGAATGTGTAACTCGATTCACTGCAATCTTAAACGGAGCCTATCATTTTTTGTAAAACCACCTTCATAATATTGCAGCCCCCTGGATGATCAATCATAAGCTAGGATGCTAGAAGGGTAAACATTCTCTATAACTCTAAGACTAGTTTCTGGAAAGCTCACTTGGGGATCGTCACTGCTATACAATCTGTGTTATTTGAAGAGAGAGAATCAATTTGTGCATCTCAAACTTGTCGAATCGAAGAGCCTAGAGAGCTTCGCAGAAGAAACAACAGATAAGAAAATTTTCTGGATATTCTACAAAAATTGAATGTGTTTCGCAACAGTTTTGCTTCTCTTCTTGCTCGCCATCTGGAGCCTTTTCTCTGGAAATCGTCAGGTAACACAAGCACACTGGTTTAGAGAAATAACTGATCACGATGAGGCAGAAGAGAATGGGGCAAAACAAGAGAATGGGGCAAAACAAGAGAATGGAGCAAGTTTGATCCATAAAAGTTTCGATTTAATAACGAGAAAGATCTGCCCTTGACGAGAAAGAATTTTCAGATTTGGAAACTAGAGAAGCATCGCCAAGGTAAATTTTAAAAATATATTTCAGAACTTAATAGCACTTTGTAAAGCAGAATTTACTTCTGGAAAGCTTTTTTACCCTCATGGTGTTGCCTCAGATATTCTTTCTAACGTAAATTAAGTATCTCCCTTTGAAAGAGGAGTTAAAACTTCATTTTGGTGAGATACGAATCTAGCATGAAATATTTTCAGCATCATTTCGTTATTTAATCTCATAGAACTTTCATCCAATAGATCTTTTTAGATATTCCACTAAAAAGCCGCTCAGTCGAACCTTTCGAATAAAGTGTACAAAAATGTCGCTCGATCCAGGCTCTTTTGTAGGATAGCTTAAAAGGGAATCAGCATATAAAAATGGCTCAAGCCACTTGCGGTCAAATTCTAGCCTATCAGATATCAGTATTTCCTGTTGACGTAGAGCAGTTACCCAAATATGGTTAGGCATGTGTCACGGCCTATTGTTTTTGTGCGGCTATTTTTATCAAAGGCTTATATATGCTTAGATCCCCTTCAAAGGTCTATTGCTGAGCTGAGTCCTGATAGCCTGCGTGCAGACTTTGTTGGTCACTGGGGTTTCTTTCCCCTCCTCCCCAGTGACAAAAAGTCTGCACGCAGGCTAAGTCCTGACTGTTTTTAGATTGCTCTGTTTCTTTGTATAGTATTCAAAAGCTGCAAGACTGCCAGGAACTTTGGAATCAACAGAAATGGTACCTATGAGATTTCTTGGGGCAATGGCACAAGCTTCGAGGCTTATTGTGACATGGTGACAAAAGAAGGGGGTTGGACAGTGTTTCAAAGAAGAGTTGATGGCAGTGTCTCTTTCAAACGAATTTGGAATGAATATGTAAATGGATTTGGAGATTTTGAGGGGAGTTTTTGGCTTGGCTTGGAAGCTATGCATCATCTCACAAAAGATGCTAACGTGACGCTTCGTATCGAGTTGAAACATTACTTAGGTAAAAATGATAATAATTATAATAATGATAATACAAAGAAATTGTCCAAGAAATTAGCAGTCCTACTGTCCATGCACCGATTTGCATCTATTTCGCCATATAATATTGCCACAAATCATGTTTGACACACTGCACCACTTCATTGTTTCTTTTGCCTCTTCCCCTGATAGTCCTAACCTTCTTAAGTTTCCCCTCACATTCTTATGTACTGTCCCAAGTGATCCAAAGCACATGACACTGATACTTGCTGCAATTCCATGTTCATTCAGTAAGTTTATCAAATTTTGATACTTATTTACTTTTTCATTGTAAGATGTGTCCATATACAGATCGAAGCAGACAGTGACTTCAACAATTTCGCATTCTCTCTTGTTCATCTTTATCTCTAATATATCAGGCTTCCTTTGGGTTAGCTGTTGCAATGCATTTCTGATATGCGGAAAAGCTTTTTTTGGCCTAAGAATTCTACGACGCGATCGTGTCTTCGTGAATATAAATCTTTGTACTTTCTGCAAAAATTTAATAAGTGAGCCATAGATTCAGTTTTTTCATTACACATTGGGCATCTTTTATCGTGATCCTTATTCCACATATGAATCAGTTGGTTACAAGGAATCTGATTCATACGTGCACGTAGAATGAATTTGACTAAGCTATCAGACAGCTTCCATCCGTAATAATAATATTAATGATAATGATAATGATAATGATGATAAATACCAATTCTCCATTTCTGAGCAGTTGCGATACAACACATAGGTAGGGGCAACTAAACTAAATTAAACTTAACTTTAACTTAACATAGCAAACTAAAGAAATTTAAAAGATCTTAAGTAGAATATATCCAACTCAACCAAATAGGGTACTGTTTATTGCACAACAAAACCAAAGTCTGTCTCAGATTAGATGTCAGGCGAATATATCCGCGAATAAAAACAATTAAAGAGTTTTGCATGCGTAATTTTACGTTATCGCAAATCTCACCTGACATCTAATGTGAGACCAACCAACTTTACAATTTATATAAACATAAAAGGAACAGAAAGCAACACTATGTACACTACTGTATGTACTTAAAGCCACTCTCCTTCGCAGAGGCTGTATTACCGGAGGACGGATGATATGGTCCGTCCTTCAGTAATACAGCCTCTGCGAAGGAGAGTGACTTAAAGCTATGTATATTGCCACCCCCAAAGACAACGTATTAATGGGTTTTTTTTTCTAACCTATGAACTTTAGGTGAAAATGGCTATGGCGAGTATAAGAACTTCAAAATTGGAAGCAGAGATGACAATTATAACATTTCATTTGGTGTTTTTCATGGAAATATCGGAGATCAAATGGGAGCTGCGAAGAATCCAAATGATATAAATCAGGGCATGCCTTTTACTACTGAAGACAACGATAATGACCGTAACCCAGGAGGCAATTGTGCAAAAGCGAAACAAGGTCCATGGTGGTACAACCGCTGCTCAACAGCACGACTTAACGGTGTATACCCAGAATTTTTGGATAAGGAGCTAGTGGAATATATAAGCTGGAAAAAATGGAAGAAAACCGGTATTATCTTTTCTGAAATGAAACTACGAAAGGAAGACTGACTGAGATTATTATCATAGAACAAATCTGAAATTAGATTTATTATAGCGAGGAGCGAACTCGACCCAGTTTTGTGCAGGGATGTGTCCTCAAATTTCGGTTGACTCGACTACCCTTAATTAAGCAGAATTCATACTTGAAGCGTCGTTCTTGACGTATTCCAGACAACAATGAAGGGCGGCAATGCGATAAAGTTGGAATAATTCATCTTTGCCGCGCGTGCCGCATCGCAGAACAAAAATCGCCCCAAGTTTGAATTCAGCTAAAATATGATGTTATGATGTCTGTCATAAACCTGTACACCGTATTCTTTTTATAAGAAACTGAAATTGGCCCAGTGGCCCAGCACTGAAAATTGCTTAAAATTATCAGATTTTGAATATTAAAAGTTTCTTAACAGTTTCTTCGAAGGTTCCTCAGACTTTCGTTGTTTTATTGTTAGGGACATTTGAGAATAGTTCATTGTCAATCTTGTCAATCTTATGTCAATCTTATTTTGTTCTTGCCTCTGTCTGTAAAGAATTAATGTCTAGGAGTTTCCTATTTATTAAATATTTAGGGGACCTAGTTTCAGAGAATCTTCTCTTACAAAACCATTCTTGTGAGGGGCACATACCTATCATTGTATATTATTGAGTTCCCACTCCCATGATTATTGCTGCGTTGCGCACTTTTGCACCGCATTATGTGTAATAATAATAATATGTGTAACTTGATGTAAATAAGTAAGGAGGCCTATGTCGCCTATGTATGTAAACCATAAAATAACTTTAGCTGCAATCAGCTAGCATTGAACAGGTGTTAGCCATCTATGAGTTATGTATCATTTGAATAAAATTTTAGCACTCCAGTCACTCCTGTCTCTTCGACGATAAAGCCAGTTCTTTTGAAGAATGAAAAATAAATGATTCGTTTTATTGAACTTTTGTGTTTCCGTCAATTTCCCTCAAGAATTAATCTATCAACAATTAAAAGGCACTAAATAGTCGAAATAGCAGCAGCGTACAAAGACGTGAAGACCTTTTCCAAATTTCTTGTAATTTATTCATTTTCGATTAAAAAAAGACCCAAATTACCCCCACCTTACCCTGCGTAAAGGCGCATTTTGGTCGAAAAAGTTTTGAACGAAAAGCATAAAAACGTTTCGAGTGAATTGATACCGGAGTATGCTCACATCAGACGAAGGATTTCTCTAGCGATACAACCTGTCCTCTAAAAGTTGACCTTTTTTTCAATTTTTATTTCTTGTTCACGCAGAACTTTTTTCGCCTAAACCAACAACAACGCACGATTTTTTTAACACAAGTTGGTTTCAATAGCTCCTTTTTGTCAAAAAATCAACGGCACGTGGGACTTGCATCCTTTGTCCCTCAGCTTGAAATGTTTCGCCAGGGCAGCAAGGGAACTTCTTTTGTTTTCCTGGTGAAAGACGAATTCATAACGATTTTTCGGAGTTGAAAATTTTGAACTAATTCGAATCCGCCTGAAAACAAGTCATATCGGAGATTAGGAAATTCCCGTAAGAATTAAGTCGTAAAAAATGACAAACAAAGGAGCTATTGAGAGAGAAGAGTTGACTGTTGCAAAAAGTTTAGATTCGCAAAATCGAAACATTACAAAAGGTCTCTTAACAGCGAATTCCTTGATGCGAGCAGTCCGTCAAGATATTCCTCGGAGATTTCGCTTGGAAATTGGTTTGAGTTTTGAGTAGAAATTGGCCTTTGAAGATACCACGAGGCTACCACACGAGGCTTCTTGGATGGGAAGGAAAAGAGAAGCAAGCTGCTATTTGCAGTATTTAGACCAATGTTTAATTGGTTATAAAAGTTCCAATTTTTAGAAGATTGTTTTTCAAGAAGTGTTTTTTTTTTTTTTTTTTTCTTTATNATTGTTGTGTCATCTTTTTTTTTTTTTTTTTTTTTTCTTTATTCAATGAAAACAATTAAAAGAAACAAACAACAAGATTTATAAACTACGTGCCATCCATAGCGGGAAAGGACTTATTGTCAGCGAGTTCCCACTATGAATAACACTTACAATTTCAAATATATAAAATTAATTTAACTAATACACACATACACATAGGGACTTACATACAAACATACACACAGATACATTCACACATAGTACTCATAAACAGACACAGTCACTAACATGTCAAGCACGAATTCTTTGTTTCCAGAAGATGCTAAGTTTCGTAATCTACCAGATCAAAACGCTTGGATGATTTAATGTACTTTATTGTAGCTTCAAGAATCATTCTGTTGATGATGTACGGAAATTCAGCACTTCCATACAATAGCAGTGAACAAAAGAAATCATCATCAAGGTTGGAAATATCTAGGTTCAGAAATTCTGAGAGTTCACCATGGAGATTCACACGAAAGTTGTTAAACAAAGGGCAGTGCAGGAGGAAATGCTTGTTATCCTCATTTGCGGTACCGCAATTGCAAAGTGGACTTACGGCGTTAAATCTGTGCCTAAACCTATGCTCATTTAGTGCACTGAACTGCAAGCGCAATTTTGTTAAGATTCTAATACCCTCAATATCATATATGTTGTAAACACAGTTTTCAGTTGGACGTATCTTAGAGAGCAGTTTTCGCTTGAATTCGGCAATAGACTTGGAGCACCGTGTATCGCTATCCAGTAAATTCCATTCAAAAGGCGCATTACTAAAATATGTATTTGAAAAACGCACAGTCTTGTCAATAGAGGGAGAATACATCCTCTGATTTCTAAGATTATAGTTGGTTTGTCGTTCAGCAGGGATTTCATTGAAGAGATATTCTGGGACCTGTTTATTTTTCAGATTGAAAAAATGACATAAACGACGGTACCATCTTCTACTATAAAGGGTTTCCCATCCCAACTCATTGTAAAGCCTTTGCCTATTTGTACCTCTCCACGCACCAGAGACAGCCAGGGCTGCAGAATACTGGGTTTGTTCCAATTTTTGTGTAAAACCTAGCCGCATTTCTGGGTCATATCTATGATACAATAAATCACCATAGTCAAGGTGAGGCCTCACGTATAATTTATAGGATAGATTAAGAACATTTCTCGAGACATACTTTGAAAGATATCGTATCAGACCAATACCTCTTCTCGCCTTTAGGATGGCTGCTCTGATATGACTTTGAAAATTTAACTTTGAGTCCAATATCATTCCTAAATGTTTGTGTTCATTTTCCCGTTTGATTTCGTCATTGCCTAATGTTAAAGGCGGGTGGACAATTCTAGCTCTTTTGGTGGAAAATATGACTTCCTCCGTTTTATCTGCATTAAATTGCATTTTCCATTGCCAAGCCCAAATCCGCATTTTTTCGAGATCTCGATTCAATTCTTCAGCGCCAACGATTTCGTTTTCAATTACTGAAAACAAGGACGTATCATCTGCCAACAGTTTGACCTCACANACGACGGTACCATCTTCTACTATAAAGGGTTTCCCATCCCAACTCATTGTAAAGCCTTTGCCTATTTGTACCTCTCCACGCACCAGAGACAGCCAGGGCTGCAGAATACTGGGTTTGTTCCAATTTTTGTGTAAAACCTAGCCGCATTTCTGGGTCATATCTATGATACAATAAATCACCATAGTCAAGGTGAGGCCTCACGTATAATTTATAGGATAGATTAAGAACATTTCTCGAGACATACTTTGAAAGATATCGTATCAGACCAATACCTCTTCTCGCCTTTAGGATGGCTGCTCTGATATGACTTTGAAAATTTAACTTTGAGTCAAAGAAGTGTTTGAAGGACAACAGCGAACAAGGTATCAGTGTTTTCTTTAATTATTTCAGTTTTCGTATTTAAAAATGTTTAGACATTCCCACAAGCCAGCCCTGGGAGACTGGGAGGAAAGCTCATCCCACCTATAAAAGACGATAACTGTCCATGACGGGCAGGTGCAAATTATAGCCTTGATTAGAAACGGTTTTTCAAACATTTGAAGAAACTATTTGCTATCTTAATTCAAACAAGAAATTTTCTGATTTTTGATCGATTTGAAACCAACAAATTTTGTCATGGCGGATCTTTCACAAAGAATAAAAGTGAAGAAAGTTTGATAACAAAATGGCAGGTGAATAAATACTCTTCCATTATGGATCGAAACCTAATTTAAATAAACTAACATTCTCTCGTGAAATTTGAGAAATTGATACAATGAATGCAGCCGTTTTGAAGTGAATAGTCGGGGGTGTGTTAATCAAGAGATGTAGGATTCAAGAAATGAAACTGGTGCTCACATTTTAGACTTAAGACAAGAGCCCTTTGCTTTGCTATTTGCTATACAACTACAACAACAAGCACCCACCACCGCTCAACAAGGACTCGTGCACAAACTGTTCAAAAGCCCGGACAACCAATTTTGTGAATTTTGAAAGCATTGCAAAGAATGCGAAGCAAAACATTTTCTGAATATCAGTTGGAGCAAAACAATAACGTCTAAAGATCTTGAGACAGAAAACTCTCTGAAAATATTTCAACAGTATCAATAATTTGAACATCGAAGCAAAAATGCACACCCATGCAAAATAGTTTCCTTCCACATGGCTCTAAAACAGATAAACTTGTCGAAAAGATTGACGAGAACAAAGTTTGGAGAAAGTGCGCTTCGTTCTACCTTAGAGCAAATGAACGGAGATACAGTGATCACAAGTATCACATCTAAGAACAGGACGAAAGAAGGCCACGTCCCACTTATGTTCCTTCTATTTTCGTCTATCGAGAACAAATACAATAGGCTATATTTAGATTGCCCAAGTCCTCCTAGCAAAGCTGCTTTTAACTCCGTTTTCAAAGGCAGGTCACATAGTTTGATTGGCAATGAAGTGACCCCCCGTGATATCAATTCATTACTGTAGAGGCTCTAAGAGTGTGTTCAGTTGTGCCAGAAGGAGTCTAACAAATGTCACCTGATAAGCAATGTCTCGATCGGTTATTTATCTCCTGTTCTTGACTTACTTCTGCCAAGCATGCTCAAAACAGCATGCAGCCTATTTTGAAGAGATTTCAACCAGCCAAGCTCGTAATGATGATCATGAGGGTGACTTCGCGGCGAGTAATTTAATCCATGGAAGTTTTCACAGATGCAGTGTGAGCGAAGAAGCTTGCGATTTTGTGATCAAAGATAAAAAGAAGAATAAGTATAGTTTGGTTGCAAATCAGAAAGATTTACCAGAAAGGAAAGAGGGGTACAGAATCTGGCAGAAGATCTACATGAAGAATAATGTTGCTGAGGTGAAGACTGAAGAAAAAGGTGAGAACCATTATTTTGACTTGGAATGTCATGACTCTAAATTTGCAGGGAGAAAAAGTGGAAATTCTTGTTTCTTCTAGTTCTAGTTTTGTTTCTGCATGGGTATGAGACTTTCTATTTCTTATATGAACGCACGGCTCACACAATGTGCCCAAAATAGTTTCGAAAAGATACATAATTTTCATGTCTTTTCACTGTAATTCACTGTTGATCTTTCAGCAAGCTACAAAACCTTTGAGGCATAATGTCTAGTTGCAGGGCTTGAAGATAAACTGTTCGTCCTACGAGCACATGAATTGCTACACATATCCTGGAAGAAACTATATTTTAAAGATGTTTCAAAAAGCACAATTTTGTTTGAAACCTAGTAAAAATTTCCTGAACTTGAATTAGAACCATTGGAATTTCCTATGAGCAATGCTCAACGTGTGTTAGTTTATTTTGTCCAGCCCCGTCTATCATTAATTTACCAAGTACTTTAGTATTCTATTCATTTCAACTTTTCCGTCTTGCAGCATATGGAAGTTGCAAGAAGGCATGCGAGGAAGGCATCAACAATAACGAAGCTATTACTATTAAACTGAGAGATGGTTCAATAACCAAGGCTTCATGTGATATGAAAAGAGATGGAGGAGGATGGACTGTGTTTCAACGACGAATTGACGGAAGTGTTGAATTTAATCGAGGCTGGGATGATTATACAACCGGATTCGGGAATGTGACCGGGAACTTTTGGCTTGGCCTAGAAGCACTTCATCAACTTACGAAGGAAGGCAGAATAACACTACGTATTGATCTTAAGGGTTTAAATGGCGAAAAAGGTTACGCGCAGTACGATGACTTTACGATTTCTGGGAAAGAGCAAAATTTTACAATTTCATTTGGTGATTTCACTGGTGACATCGGTGATAGCTTGACCGGGATGCAGGGATGGCGAAATAATAATGGACGGCCTTTCTCGACCAAAGACAGGGACAATGACGATGCAAACAACAACGGTAACTGCGCAAAAGAGCATGGTGGACCATGGTGGTATTATGATTGTTCAGATGCGCGTTTGAATGGCCGATACCCTCATATCTCTATTATTACAGGAAAAGAGATGCTATGGAGGAACTGGAAAAAGAGCGGAGATGTCAATCCAATTAGTATAACATTTTCTGAGATGAAACTTCGCAGAGAAAATTAAAGTTTGTCTCACATTAAATGTCAGGCGAAACTTCCGCGAATAAAAATAATAAAAGTATTTTGCATCAGAAATTTTGCGTTCCTGACATCCAATGCGAGACACATTTTAAAACACAATTTGCGATATTCTAAACTGTAGAAAGAAAACAAAATCTACAACGATGTAATTTTATGAATGAAAGTTCAAAGAATGACAGATCATGACAAGGAGATAATTTTATTCGAAGCCATATGCTTGGGAAGTCGTTGAACACCAGCATGGTTGTATCTGACATCTGGGTGTTGTGTTGGATAAAGGACACTATATTTCATGAGTATTTTCGTCCAACGGTTTTCATACCAAAATCCTCAGATGTGATTCATAGATATGGAACATAGTTTAAAAATTTGAAAGTGTATATGAAATTAGTGAAAATGTGACCGACTCAAATATTGGGCTTGTTCCAAGGAAATGGCACAGCAAAGAGTAAAAAAATGCTATTTTTGGGTCATTTGCAGTAAAAGCTTAGTTCGATTGGGAATCCAAAGTGAAGCAATCAACATAATAATTGTTGTGAATTTCATTTCATTCGAAAGGCAATCTGTACAAATTGTGGCTTTTCAAGTGAACGAAGATCCAGGTTAAATAAATGACAACCCATATCATTCTTAGATCTTTAGATTAGATATTTGGATCTTAACTAAACAATAGTCTTCTATGACCAGTGTATACCAGTGTAAGATGCTGAATAACCTACTAGCAGCAAGATAAACGACTTGCTAGGTTAAAATCAATAGTTGTAGTTGTTGTGTGGTCACAAATGGTCGTAGACATTATATATTTAGTTAAGTCTTTGTTCGATTATATCGAAACTTAGTAAAACAACCTGATTTCGTTAAACTAAATCTTAAACTGAAGTCTGCCTCAAATTAGATGTCAGGTGAAAACTCCAACGAATAACAACAATCAAACTGTTTGTATGAGGACCTAATTCTGTGTTATTGAAAATCTCAACTGACATCTAATTTGAGACAAACTTTAGGCTATTCGATGTTACATTGCCTTTTATTTTAATCTTATTTTTATGAAGTACCGGGTGTCCCAAAAAAAGTACTCACGTTTGTTTGAACGTAGCGCCATAATTAAAAACTTAATTAAAAACATATTTAAAAGTTTGGACGACCTGTGCTTGACTCCTTCATAACATTTAGGCCGACTGTTTTAGTCTTAACGATGGTCTTTGCGTTCGGAACTCATAACTCCAAGAATTTTCAACCTACGGTGAAAATCAAACTATTGACATCTAAGTTAGCCCTTGTGAACTGTGACAGTCGATACCATGAATTCATGTCGCTTTTCAATATGGCGCTACATTCAAACAAACGTGAGTACTTTTTTTGGGACACCCAGTAGATGTTTTGAAAAAAATCTTGACAATATACTTGTAGCGTTGAGTTACTTCACTTTGAAATACTTTCGCTGTTTAGTTCAGAAGCAAGGCTGTCATTTTTCACAAATTCTTCTGCGTAAAGTTTCTCGATATATTCATCACAGACATCGTCCATTTCTTGTTGAATTTCTTCAAGAACTTCATCGACAATGTCATCGCTAATTCTGGAAAAGGGATAAAAGTAACAGAATGAAAATGGCTTTAAAAGTCAAAATGTTTTTGTTTTGTATTTTAAAATGGTCATGGAACACAATTGACTTCAATATTTTCAAATAGAGCTTCTTTAATGTTGCCAATACGCAAAATGGATGCTTGAGACTTTTGAAGGATCGATGGATCAATTTTCCTTAACATGAACATTTTTATAGGAAGGCAGATTGAATGAGATGATCTCTATTTGACTAAATTCTATTGATTTCCTTCCAACAAGCTTGTTTTCAAATTTATTTCAAGAAATGTGACTTTCTTTCAAATTCCACACCCTCTTGTGTTTCTCTGAGTCACTTAAACAGTGTTACTGAGTTAAAGAAATCTACACGCTAGATAAAACAATCTCCAGATTACTATGCTGAAGGGAAACTTGGTCCTTTTTCTAAAATTCAGTGTATATCGTTTACAATTTTCATTATTTGATTTTTTATTAAAAATTTCAGGACGTCTTTACCAAAGAAAGATAATTTCTTAGGATGTCATGACAGTAAGTCACGATATTCAAAATGGTATTATAAAGAGATAAAACTCACCTCTCTACAAGCTTCCACGGATCAAAATTGCCATGTTCCTCAGTAATCGTTCGCTTCAAATATTTATCGTGTTTCCTTCGATAAGAAGAAATGCTTGAAAGCATTTCTGGTGGAACAAATGATGTAATTGCATCGTCCTCGTCAAAATGAACTTTGTGAGATGGTTGTGCTTCTTTAACTGTTGAGGATAAATATTTTTGCTAATAACAAATATTCAAAATGCAGAAAGAGAGCAAATTGGAAGATATTTAGTTTTTAAAATGTTGCATCCCTGTTCTCCACAAACGCATACTCAAAAATGGAATGCCTTTACTACCACACTAAAAATACTTAAATTTAATGCGAATCTTAGATATAACTGATTTAGTAATTTCATACAGGACTATATCGTCCAAAAATCAAAACAACAGCCCAAATCTGAGTAGAGCCCTCCGCAAATTCTAAATTGGCCTAAATCATCTTCAGTGTAAGTTCTCAAACAAACAAAAAACACTCCACAAGTACGAAAAGGCCTCAGTGTGTTCAAATACATTCTAGTATTTTTTGTCGTCCAAATCTCTCTTCATCAAGCAGAGACGTAGGAACCGGGGGCACTGGGGGAACGTGCCTCCCCGCAAGATTTTGAAATAAACGAGAAATTGCCCTTTTTGTTTGAGGAAATGCCCCTCTAGCTTAAGGAAAAAAGTACCCTTGAAGTGTCGTGCCGCTCCAAGTTTAAGATGCTTCCTACGGCCCTGACATCAAGTAATTTTTCAAAGGGAGATATGTAGTCGCAAAGATGCGCGACAGGTCTCTGACCGATCAGGAAAATTATCTGCAGGAAACTAGATACACCTAGTACAATGGGTATGTACGTAACAAGTATGACGAGGAACATAATAAAAGTGCAAAGTACCTCTGGACCAATGACCATTTGATACTGCAGGAGGAAATCTTTCAGCAGCAGCTGTGAAAATGATAGGTCTTGCTGGGCCTGCATTCTTACATTTTTCAACTTTCTTCTTTTCATCTAGAATGATTAAAACGACTTATTATTAATAGCATTCAAAGGAGAAACATACCCTATTCACACTTGCAAGTTAAACCATCTTAAACTAAACCAGTTCATCTAATGCTGCGTTCTAATTGGTGAATCGAACAAATCGAATTAATTTTATTGGTTGAAATTTAACCTGGTTTATATAAAGCTGGTTTAACTGTGTCAGTGTGAATAGGGTATAAGAAACATATTTCTTTGCCGAAAAAAATTTGTATATTATTTGCGCCTTTTCAATTTACAAAAAGAAAACCATAGTGGGCTCTCTGCTTGGCTAATTTCAAACCAATGCACTGCATTTATCCTCGTTTCTTTTCTTTTGGATCTCATGGGACGAATTGATGTGACCAGTGTCAGACAAAAATATTTAGTAAATGGCTCTGTCACTCAGAGCAATTTTCAAACTTGTTTCTCGTAAGATTCGGAAAGAATTTCACCATAGTTGAATCTCTCATGAAGCATAATTTCGCAAAACCGTGAAATATTTACTCACAGAAAATTATTCTTTGACATCATCGCTATTAAATGTCAACTAATAACTTACTCTCGTTTTCACTTGTCACTTTTAATTCGCTATAGTGAAGTTGTTTCCAATGCCGTCGTATTTGCTCCTCTTCTTTCTACGAATAAAAAGAGTATTTCAAAACTACAAAAATTTCATGATTATCGACGTTGATAGTAGGCTGTGAAGGATGTTGCTGCGGAGGAGAATAATCCTGTGAACAGAAAAAACAATAGCAAGAAGCAAAGGCCTTGGTCTGACTCATTTTAGCGAGTCCGGAGATCTGACTTGTTATGCAATGACTGCTGTGTGTCCCCCACATTCAGTTTTTGGTCAGTAGTTTCGTTAATTGTACAGTAACATGTATATTGATCATGGATCCACTGCGAGGGAGTGATTTTAAACACAATAAGCGAACAAAGAATCTTAACTTGGTAAGCTTCCGGAAGTTTATGCCAAATGATTAGTACCCATAACTCATGTGGCCGTTTTCAGTGGGCATGACAGGCAACCCTCGCTGATCAATCGCCCTGGCCGTATTTTTCACATGCTTTTCTTTAGTAGTTTTAAGGTAGGTGTGGTCAGACAGAGGTACTCGATGGAGTGTTGTGCCCACCGAGCCCGACGGGTATAACTCATGAATGTCATATGCCTCAATCATCATTCCTCCTTTATCTATTGCCTCCGAAGAGGCAACAGGTAAGGATTACACCTACTGATGTAAAGAAATTGAGTCTGCACGAATGACCGATCGAAGGACTACAAGGGCCTGCTTGCGGGTACGAGTTATTCGCGCATGCGCATAAACAAATGATCTACCACCTGAAAATTTCAACAGAAGTTTATGCCAAATGATTAGTTCAAGTTCAAACTTCCGTTGCAATTTTCAGCTGGTAGATCATTTGTTTATGCGCATGCGTGAATAACCCGTACCCGTAAGCAGGTCCTTATAGTCCTTCGATCGGTCAATTCGTGCTTTCAAATTTCTTTACATCAGTAGGTGTAATCCTTACCTGTTGCCTCTTCGGAGGCAATAGATAAAGGAGGAATGATGATTGAGGCATATGACATTCATGAGTTATACCCGTCGGGCTCGGTGGGCACAACACTCCATCGAGTACCTCTGTCTGACCACACCTACCTTAAAAATACTAAAGAAAATCATGTGAAATATAGGGCAGTTGTAACATCAGCCAAGGCGATTGATCACCAAGGGCTGTCTGTCATGTCTCCTGAAAACGGCCACATGAATTATGAGTACAAATCATTTGGCATATTATGATGAGTGGCTACTTACTATGAGGCTCTGGCACCCAGGGTATCCCAATGGGTACTGAACCAGTAAATTTCAGATCCTAAAGTTCTCACGAAAAATACCAGTGACTGGCAATCACCGGAGCCCTGTTTGTGGTGCTCCGTAGTCTGGCCCCATCGGCTAGTCTGGACATCTAACAATCGTCACGTTTACTCACAGATCACTCACACGAATGGCCTTACCTCCATTTCCATCATTCTTTGTGCCACGGTCTCTAATCGTGGTTTATCGAGCTCAAAAGCGGCTCTTGCTTCAGCATCTTCTTCATGTTCAAGCCTAAATTGAGAAAAGCAATGACAATGGCAAAGTAAAAATATAGAAAGATTCATTGAATTATAACACAAAGGTGACAACTTTTTGTGACTTGCACTGCACAATCTGGACCCCGTCCTATCATCTTTTCATTATATTTAAGGGTTATATTCATGTTTATTTACTACTCAAAGGCACAGCAATCCATTATATGCGTATGATTTCTTGCCATTTTTGTGCATAGACCAAATTTACTGGTTATCAATATATGTACCGTAGACTAGGACATTTTCTAACGGAGTGGTGTTCACAAGAGAGTCAACGCTTAGGTTATTATAAAGCGGAATTCGCATGGCTCTTTACCTTTGTAATTCTTTAGCTGTTTCTGTTAGAATATCTTCTAAGATCAAGTCTGCAAGCAATTCCCCTTTTGACATTGCCTATCATGTGAAAGAGAAAAGGTTAGAGTCTAACAGGACTAAAGTTATAATATAGGCACAGAATTTAGTCCATCTTGAGAAAGCTCTTCTCAAACTGGGTTGCAGTAGCTCAAAGCAAATGTGCATTAAATTCCCGCCTTTCTGCGATTCTTGATTCTCCTGTCATATGAAATTTTGTTCCTTAAAATTTGAAACGTTTGTGCCTAATCTTCAGAAAACCCAAGGTACTCCAAGAATCATCGAAGATCTTGCATCTTTGAAGAGGTAATATTTTATCCAAACAAACATTGGCGATAAATAAAACAAATTTCTTACCGTGTCAGCAACAATTTCTCCAAGTTTTCTTCTTACAGATGTTTTATATTGATCTTCCTTCAGTTTGTCTTGCAACGAAATCAACTGAGTAAAAATAAGTTGAATTATAATTATTGTAGCTACAACTTTGCACATTGCAGAAGCTTCAGGTAATGCACAACAAATTTGAATTTCATCAATCTTTGCTTTCTTCCACAGCCCTCAACCCTCAACCTTGAAAAACCTTTGTGGAGAGAACCAATACGAATAGATATATCTACGTTTTGCAATTTTCTATCTTTCAATCTACCCCGTCTCCTTCCCTTCCGTATGAGATTGAATCTGACAGCAGATCCTATCTATCATAACGTAAGTTTTGGAAAAATAAAACACTGAGAAAGTAAGATAAAAACACAAAAATCACATGTTTTACCTCTGCCTTCTCGAGAAGTGGTTGTAATGTCTCCTTTATTTTCTCTTCTGCATCCTTGATGATTCTTTGTGATTCAGAGTATCCATCTCTGCATGTTTTTAAAAACAAAAAATGTGTCAAAATAATGTTTTATACCTCAGTAAAAAGTATACACTCAAGAATAAGTCTTTTCCAGTACCACTACTAGTGTTCACCTTCCAAGAACCGTAATCGCATTAGCAACATATAACACAAATAAAGGTCCCACGAAAGATGAAGGATACAATGATGATGATATTGACAATAAACACGGAAAAGTAAACACCTGAGGCCTCTCCTTTGCGTTTCTTCTTTCTTCCCGAGGCCTTGCAGTCTTTGTATCTGTAACAAACATCATATGTTAATGTAAGCACATTTTATGGACATGGTGTGGATCAAAAGCTTTCATAGCAACAGGTTATGACCACTCGATGGCAGAAGCGATTTGAGGCACTTCGAAGATGCCAATGCAATTTCTTTGGAAAGGAAAGAGAAAAGAAAAAACTAAATGATTGAAATTAGCCAATGAGGAAGCACATTCAAATTTTAGATGAGCCCAAATGTTCAATTTTTCTGAATTGAGATGTGGAAAGGCTGGAGCAAGAAGCCTTGATGTAAATAGTACTGTTTAGTTGTTAACATGCCAACGATCTTCCAATAACAAAGAAACTTCTCTGAGGACACGAAGAAGAGAGAGAATTTTGGTTCAATTTCCTCTGTTCAGTGCATATCATTAGCAATGGATGGTGGTTGAAACTCCATGAAAAATATTAAGATTTCATAACGAAGTTCAATTAAAACAAAGGTAAACCTCTTGTTCTCGTTCTCGATCCAACCAAGCCTGCCTTGCAGCCTCTCTTTGCATATACTCGTTTTGGTATTCAGCTCGTATTGGCTGACCATAATCTAATTCACGCATAGCAGCTCTTGGTGAAACAAGAGCCTTTGGAATTTCTTTCTTGGAAGTTGGTGATGAGAGCCTCAACTATGAAAATGAAAGGAGATAGAAAGTCATGAGGAGTGGCATGCACTATGCAATAAAAAATCTTTTCATTAGCTTCTTCGCTGCCAGACATGACATTACTCTTCAGAGATAAGGGCCTGAAAGTATATGTCTTACCAGTGATGCGATATCCCGTTTATCCACGCTCCACGTTCTGCTCATTCATCCACGATTCTTGCGACAATTTTTAAGTGGATAGAGGTATTGAGATATTTGTACAATTGAAGCAATGTGGTCTCAAAGTGAAAACTTCAACAATCCATTTTATCTTGCAAAGTTGCTTTCTAAGGCTTTGCGCTGTTTACAAAACCCCCAACACAGAATATTTTAATGATCTCCGGCTACAAACTAGCACTTACGATGTCTTCATCTCGTTGTCTTGGTGTTCCGTGAGAAATGAAGACATCATCTGGAATTTCATTCCGTTTTGGTGATCGAGGTACGATCTTCTTTGGTTGATAAATAACTTCTGGTTGCTGTTTGAGAACTGAAGACACTGTTTGTTGTGCAAATCGCAAAGGCTGTCCACTTTCTCGTTTGGGTTTACTTGTTCTAACCACTTTCGATCGTTTTGTAGACGATTGCTGCCTTTGTTTCTGAAAGTATAAATAATTCAATACTTTCGTTATTCTTTGAAGTGAAAAACAGAACTTAATATGCGAGTAAAGAAAACATGACAGTCAAAACTAAGAAGTAAGTTCCACGAATGCTGTTCAGTGCAAATTTGCAGACTGCAATTTGATCTTAGACTGTTTGCAACCAGGCTAAGGAAAACTAGAGGTAGCTAGAACAGGTTCGGAAGAATACTCTCGTGATTGATTCTGAAGACAGATATTGTTTTGCTGTCCTTTTTGAAATAGACATGGTCAAATTAACAGAGGAAATAATGCAGGTGAATAATTCGACAAATAACTGAATGAACTTTACCTTGATACGATGAGGGAACAACACTGATTTAGATTTCTCTCTATTCACTGGAATTTGCCTTGGTATCTCGAATCGCACTCCACCGGGTTTTTCTTCGATTTCCTGCAACAATTTTATAAAATAAGAGGTGCTTGCTTTATTAGGGTTTAAATCACAACCTAATCGTTATGATAAGTTTTGAGTGAAATGATCAAAAATAACTGATAAGACAAATCACAAAATTGATAATGATCGTTGATTAATCGACACGATAAAAGCTTCGGAAAAAATTTTCTCTGAAACTTTTTTGTCCTAAGAACCTTTAAAAGTCTTTGAAAATGTTTTCAGCTAAACTCCTTGCTCCCGATACTTATAATTTAAGCATTCCATACTAATCTTTGGTTGAAATTAGGTAAATTCTATGCAAATATAACTGAAGTGAACAATTTAATCAATAAGCTGTAAAAAGAAAATTGCTTCTGATTTATCAAAAAGTGTTTTTTGTCCGAATTTTTTGTCAGAACCTTTTCCGTCCGAAACATTTGGATGGTAATGTATAATGGGTAGGAGGGTTGGAAATATCTTTAGACAAGATTAACGGACGGGGTACAAATTTATGCTCTATAAATAATAAATGCATGTGTAATGAAACTGCATCAAATTATTATCAAACAACATACCGGTGCGATATAAGATGCGGATGCTTTTGCACGTTGAATGGCATCTAGACCAGCTTGCATAGCAGCTTCACGCTCAGGAGTCGGCTCTACCGAAGTAAAGAGACAATATCTTAAGTTTTTGCAAAATTCATGGTGAAAGATCGTGAAAGTAAACGATAAAAAATATATCAACGCACTCGAGTCTGTCTCACATTCGATATCAGGTGAGATTTGCGACAACGCAAAATTACTGATGCAAAACTCTTTAATTGTTTATTTGAAGTCTTTTTTACCTGATATCTAATATGAGACAAACTTCAGTTCCTCTGTTTATCAACTGTAGGCGTTGTTCCTTCGTGATTAGGATTAACCCCCTTACCATCGAGTTTTAAACTTCATTATATTCTGATGAGGGGGCTCAGACAAGCCGCAGTCTTTCGATAAATTTGGAATACTTCTAAGCGAAATATGTCATATTGCTCATTGCATACAAATTTTAAATTTGTAGAGGCAGACCAATCTTAGGCCCCTTTCATCCCCATGATCCTTTGCACGTGTGCGAGCCATCAAAACATCATCCAAGATCATATTGGCCGTAAACAACATATATCCAACACAATAATAATAGGGAACATGAATAGGGAAGATTGAAAAGACAATACAGCTTGGCGATTGCTAGGCCAAAATCACTTTCATACAGTNATTCACGATCGATCCTGCACCTCCTTTGGCTACCCCCCTCTCATGTATCCTTCATCGATACGCCCTTGACTACGCCCCTTCACAATATGTCCCTATGCCTCGTTGTTTGGCTATGATTCAAGACAGATAACCTTGCTCGGAATTACTTTAGCAGAACAAGCTTCACAATGATAATGTCTATCATGAATCGTTCGGTTCGGTAAATACACGTATTTTTTATATGAAACTAAGAAATTAGCCTAGTACTGAAATTTTTAATAAAATTTTTAACTTTTGGAGTACTGAAAGTTTTTTAACAGTTTCTTAGAAGGTTCCTAAAATGTCCGTTGTTTTTTATCGTTGGGGATCTCTAGTACTTTCGTGGACATTTCATTGCAAATTTTATGAAACCATGCCTCTGTCTGGACATTCAAGTAATACCGAGTATTAAAATGCGATTAAGTACAACTAACCAGCTGAAGTATACCTCAAATTCCTAGAAATAAAATAGGAATAGATAAAAAAGTTTTTCAAGTAACATTTTTCTGGTACTCGAGTGCCTTAATTTTTGGCGATCTAAGCATTGAGTTTCTTATAAAGAGTACTGTTAAGAAAATACGTGCATATAACTTATTCGATCCATTATTCGCATTCAAATGTTTTTACGTAAAAGTACCTACTAGTTTTAAGGATTATATGTTTCTTGCTCTAAAAGTTTATTCAAAGTCGAGAAGTGGAATTATTTGTTTTGATTGGACACTAATGCGGCCTATTCCAGGCCAAAGCCTAACTAGCACAAGCCATTGAAGCGTTTGATAGTACCTGCACTCTACAAAGAAAACAGGTAGGGCTTGTTAATGATTGTTCACAGAAATTCATACAGATTCATAAAATCTTGTTTAAAGTATCAGAAAACTTTATAGGTAACATGAAATGAAATTGAATGATTTGAAACTTATTTTACATAACTTTTCACTTCTTACTGGATATTCAGATTTTAGAAAGCAAATACCAGCATGGGTCCGGACAAATCTTCTGAAAAATTTTTAACAGAGAAGTTATACACGACGAGTAAAAATTCAAAACAAGGATGCTGGATTATGTAAGTATTTTCTTTAATTTTTTATTTCAATTGCTTTACTCCGAGAATAATCTCCGTTTAAAGGCTTTTGGGCAACCGACAGGCATTGCGATTGTTTGTTTTGTTTTTCGTGGATTTCATGGATTTCATTCAATGCAAGTCCAATGTTTAACACACATAAAGAGAAATATGGCCGCATCTGGAGCTGAAGCGACGTGCTGCTGACTTGAGCGACATCACAAAATTATTTCATGCAGCATGAAATTAGGCTACCTTTACAAATAGGCCTACAATGCATGCCGGTTGCTCAAGAGCCTTTAATTCCAGTGTTCCTCGTTAAGTTTTTTTCCGTTTCTCCGTATCCGTATTTTCTCATTTTTGTAATTTGAAGTGCTTCAAACCGACCGGCCTATTGCTTTTTCAGTTTCATTTTATTATATTGTTGTTCCGGTACCGGCATAGGGTCTGCAGGGGTAAAATGGGCATAAGCTTAGGGTAAACTGGGTAAGACAAATACTGTGGATAAATTTCGTAAAATTCTTGATTCACAAATTTTCTCTAGCTACAACTGTGGGAACTACGCTCCTTAACGTTATGAATGTTGACTTATCAGTTTACTGTTTTTCAACAGTCAACACTACCTATTTACCCCCCCCCCTACCTACCCACTTTACCCTTACAGACCCTATCATTTTGTCATGGTTGCCTGGAATCTATAGACCAATTACTAGTCGTCGGAAACCATGATTTTGAGCGTAATAAACGGCTTGTTTTATTTACAGTTGGACCTTGACTTATCGTTGCTTATCGTCAGCAGAATCTCGAAACTCCAATGTTTTCCGTTGAGTTTTTGAAGCAACAGATATTTTCAAGAATGCTGGACGGGGCACATTTTTAGGGGCAAACTGCAACGTCAAGGATAGAATAATACGAAAATAGCGAATTCAGACCATTTTGTCCTGTTTGCAATATTTACTATTCTGGGTAAGGTAAAACGAAGGATTCCTCTAATTATTTCTGTATTCTTTCTAGAGTGCCTGCAAAAAGGATTCTGATGACAATGCTAACGCTTTTTGCCCTTCTATTCATACTTGGCTGTGGCATACACTTTACAATGCGAATACCTTCAGGTATTATGACAAAGAGAGACGTTACTGCAGATGATGCTGAAATCTACAAAAATGCTGCTGTTGCTGCGGATACAATCACGTGCTCAGAAGTTGGTATGTAATGTATCTTTAGAATATTCTATTAAGGAATCGAAGTTGTCTTGTGTTACCTTTGTAATAAAATCCCTTGCAATTGATTGTTTGTTAAAAGATGCGTATTAAAGAGAAATGAATCGATATATATTAATACTGTCTACCGGGTGTCCCAAAATGATGTGTCAACTTTGCCAAAACATACTATCATGAATTATTCACGGATTTGAATGAAATACCGATCATTTTGAAGCAAAGAGGCTAACTTAGAGGTAGAAATTTATTGCACTAAAATCGATCATACCATTCTAGAGTTACGGGCTATTTTTCTTGGGAGCTATTTTTGAAAAAGCTTGAGAAAAGCTTAAAATTACGGTCAAATTTCGTCCTGTATTTGCCTTGCACCAATTATCTTCTAAGCAACTTGACAAAGCAACCCATGACAGATTTTCGTGAAATAAATTTTTACAACTAAGTGAGGCTTTCTGCTACAAAATGATTGGTGTTTGATTCAAATCAGTGCATGATTCTTGATAATACATTTGGCAAACGCCTACACATCGTTTCAGGACACCCGGTATTTGGATCAAGTAGTGGTTGTGCGAACTAAGAATCTATATTTAGGACATACCTCTTACTAAAGAGGCAAATATTCAGTGGTTTATTCATTTGGTGCCGGTGTAGTACCAAGTACGTAGATCGCATATCTCAGTGCTAGATGATTTTCAGTTTCAGTTCCATTCATTATCAATCAATCAATCAATCCATCCATCCATCCTAAATTCAATTTAACATAAATACTCTACGACTAAAATACATAACAACACTAACAGCTAAAATTTAACAAACTAAAAATTAATATAGAAGGTACTATACATGATTGTATTTAAGATGGATAGAATTGAACAATCAAGTCAGCAAGGAGCTGCACAACCAAAGGTATGTGGAACAAAAATTGCACAACTAAAGTTTGGGGAAGTTTTTCACAACCCTAAATTGGGCGTGAAGAATAACGATTCCCTTCTTGCAAAGAAGAGAATTCTTTCCCTCTTGACAGTGTATTATTCGATGTCAGTTATCGAACCAAAGCTTAATTGGGCTTTCTCGCTGGTTAACTTCAAATATGTGTGCATTTTGTGTGATAATATTTATAATTTTTGTCAACACTTGCAGCCATCATTTTTATAGATCTTTTCTTGACCTTTAGAGTGATTAATTTATTTATGTAGGCGTGGATATCCTCAAAATAAATGGATCAGTAGTAGATGCTGCGATTGCGTCATGTTTCTGTCTCAGTGTCATCAACATGCATTCATCAGGCCCCGGCGGAGGAGGAGTCATGATTGTCTATATCAGGGAAAACAAAACATTTGAGGTATTTGATTATAGAGAAAAAGCACCTCTAGTGGCCACGCAGGAGATGTTTAGTGGCAAATATAATTCTTCTTTTAGAGGTGAGTTGAGTTTCTCTCCAATGACCGATCTCGTCATGTCACTTTATTAGCACCGGCCTTTTGTAGATTACATCAAAATATTAGCAAAGTTTTACCGGCATGGCAGTTATGGACTATGTTTCATCTGTTATTTAAGGGCACAGACTCGTCTCAGCCCATCATCCTGCCGTATGGAAGGGCGGAAGCCTTTTCATAAAAGAACGGCAGAAAACAAGTCAGTCTCAAATTAGATGTCACATCAAAATGTCCGGGAATTGAAATAATTGAAGTGTTTGAATAAGTAATTTTGCGTTATGACAAATCTCACGTGATATCAAATTTGTGATCGACTTTAGGCAATATGGGATTATTATAATAACCTTTTGACCATGCATAGGAACTTGATTTTCTAGTTACTTGGCTCTTTAGGGCAAACTGATTATCAAAGTTTTAGATAAAAAAATGAAAAGACGGGTTTCTGCAGTATAGGCTGTTCAAGGTAAGCAAATGTCCACAAGAATTCTTATTGCCGTCGAATTTCCGTTTGTTGATGTAGTCGTTGCAGAGATACTTCAAAGACCGCATAGTTTTTATTCTAAATCTTTCACATTTAAATTAAGCTTTACGATTTTTCTCATTGCTGTGACAAGTGCCAGAGGAATACACCAGCAAATTGTTTGGTTACTTAGCATTATTTTCAAAAGAGCCTTCGAAGCTTGGTTTTTTCTTCTTTTCAATAATGATAGGGCAAGTCAACGAGAAATTTCTATAATTCTTTGTCTTTATTAAATTGTAGGAGCCCTTTCAGTAGCTGTTCCAGGAGAAATCAAAGGTTTACATGCAGCATGGAAGAAATATGGAAAATTGCCATGGCGAGATCTTATACAACCAACCATAAATATGACAACAGATGGTTTTAGAATTCAACTTAGGCTTTACGAAGCTGCTCATACCTTTAGAGATGTAATCGAAGAAGATGTAGGATTCAGGTTGGTAATATTTGATAACCTTGCACTACTTTGTCTGCTTTCAGTCTTGTATTTATAAATCAAAGGAATAGGTTGTGAAACAAAAACCTTACAAAGAACCTAATCTTAGCATCTTTAATCACCTTGAACCCTGGAACGGTCGTAGCAAAATGAATCTTATTATCGAAGTTAGCCTTTCCATTATAAAGTGATATATCGTATTTGAAATTGATGGACAATCCTCGAACATACAGTTAGGCATAAGACCGTTTTTTTTTTATTACCCAGTAGTTTTGAAATTAAGAAAATTTTGAGTTATTTAACGCTATCTTCAAATCTTCAGTTTTGTTAAAGTATTCATAAATATTTTGTCTGTTAACAATTTTAGTTGCATTGAACTTTAATTTCTAATCTTAGCGGTCCAAAGCAGATAAGCCCTGCTGTTAGTGGGTCGAACAGGATATTTGTAAACATATATCAAATTTCTGTTAATTACTGTACCAGATGAGAATTCAAGAACAGAATAGACGAAGATGAACGTTTCATAAGCTTTAATGATGAAGAGCATCTTTCGAAGTGTCTAGCTAGCTAAATCTACTGTATTTTGAATTCTCATTTGAATTTGATAAAGTATTGCATTGAAGCTCTTGATTTATTGTATCTGTTATCCTTTATTCCTAGCAAGCTTCTATTAAAGAACGGCTCGTTAAAAGACCTTGGAACCAAACTCAAAATGCCAGATTACACAAATACGTTAAAAAGAATCCAAGATGACCCTGAAGATTTTTACCAAGGATCAATCGCGCGTGAAATAGTTGAAGATATACAAACCAATGGTGGCATAATCAGTTTAGAAGATTTGATGAATTTCAAAGTTAGAAGCACCGAGCCAATCAATTGTAAGATTGGTAATTATACGTTCCATACAGCATCCGTGCCGTTCGGTGGACCAATTGTGCTGCAGATACTCAATATTCTGAGAGGTGAGTAATTTAATTCCTTCCTCGGTCTGACTTCGTCTTGCATAATCCATCAAACAGGATGTCTTCACAATACATGTCTGACAACAATCAACAGAAGTTGTCAAACCTATTCACCATACGTTCAAATGAGTATAAAATGGGAGGCATACAATGCAAGTAATTTACGAGCAATGTACAGGTTAAATCATTCCTATCAACTTCTTTAATTTTGTAAACAAATTTTGTTGACTAGCATCAGTTTTGGCCTATAGTTGTCGACAGAATATGCAAGTTTAAGATATTGTCTTTCATATTTTTTATAAAAAAAATGATGCTATATTTTGTCATACTGGTTGTTTCAAAAAAATTCTCTAATTTTTTCAAACAAAAGTAATCGTCAAGCAAAATTTTAAAGGGTTTTATTTTCTCCATTTTTATCCATTCTCCTTTTGGATTTCTTTTAAGGCTACAACTTCACAGCAGAGGACCTTTCAACGGAAGAGAAATCTTTGTTAACATACCAAAGAATCGCAGAAGCATTCAAATTTGGTTACTCTGTAAGATCAAGAGAAGGGGATTATGATTTTCTAGATGCGAGCTACGTCAAAGAGGTAAAGGAAAAGATGTTTCACTTTCCTTTCATCGTAACTCTTCATAACCTTAATTTTCTCATTTTGACAATGTCATGTTGTGTTATCATTACTTCAAACTTGAAAGATTTATTGATTTATCTTGAACCAGAAAAGTAACAGATTTGACGAAATCCACCACCGTAGATATTGTGCAAATCGATGTAAAATTAGCAGATTATATTTCACAATCGTTAACTTGAACTTTGGTACCTTACGTGCTCGTTCCACACCATTATGATAGTTTTTTTCTGAGTAATGAACAGGAGCAACCACGATTCCCATTTAACTTAAAGGTTTGTAAGTTTAACTTAAACGTTTGACTTTAGTTGACTTTTCTATCAGTTCAACCACTGCAATGGGGATCCATATTTCCGCTTAAGCCAAATTTGATTTTCAGACAGTCTGAAATTGCAGCGTGTCCGCAAAGGACCCTGGGTGACTATGGCTCTTTCAGTCTAAGTTACATTAAAAAAACCTCCGTACATTTAGAGTGATTTGTAAGAATATTTCATCTTAGTTTCTTCACAATGTAACATCAGAAGATATCGGCAACATGTTTCGAAATCAAGTGACTGATGATACAACACACAACATTTCTTATTATGGACCAGTTTGGGCACAGCCGATAGAAGAAGGTACCACTCATCTCAGTTTAATTGGACCGAATGGTGATGCTGTTGCTGTCACGGGAACTATCAATGAATGGTAATAAGAAATGTTTGTTTTGGATATTTTTACCTGAAGGAACCTGTTGTTAGAAGCCGTATTCTTGTCAATTCATATGCAATGCATATGCCAATATATCAAGCCTTGACGTCCCTACCCTGACCCTAAAACCGAACCTTAAAAGTAACCCTGGTCCTAACCCTAACCCTAACCCTGAAGTCTATAATTTACTTCAAGGTTACCCCTGACCCCAACTAACCCTAATTTCAGGGTTATGGTATATTGGCGTACTCCAGGTCGTCGGTCTAGTTTCATGTTCTTTCAAACGAGCTAAAGGTGCCACTAATTTTACTAATTTTTCAAACAATATACTTGTCTGTTTGGCCAGCCCATCAAGCTCTGTTTCACAAACAAGTCTTGCTTTGCTAAAGACAGTCATGAGGTTTTATTTGATAGCATTACATGACAAGTAAAAGCTCCAATGTCTATCAAGCAATGCTTGCTTAGTTTGCCAGAACTAATTCCATTTTCGAAAGCAATTTTCTTTTTCGAATACCATTTTCGAATACATTTTCTTGGCTGCATATGAAGATATATTTTCATGTCAATAAATATGATATTTCTGCCAATGAAGCAACTTGAATCACATCACTTTCTATTTGTCAGGTTTGGTGGTGGCTTTCGATCTCCAAGAAATGGAATCATTTACAACAATGAGATGAACGATTTTGGTATCCACGGAGGCGCTTCTGATGGATTCCCAGCATCTCCTTCAAATTTTATAGAACCAGGTAAAACACCATTGTCTGCATCAACTCCCATGATAATTACAGATGAGAATGGAGATGTGAAAATGGTTCTTGGAGCTTCAGGAGGTCCGAGAATAATAACAGCAGTGGCTTGGGTGAGTTAATAGGCCTTTTAACTATCTGTGATTCATAGCTTGTTTTGAAGGTTCGGCTTGAGAGCTTCTCTATCTCTATTGAGTACATTCGAAATTTCGTCAGAGTTCTATATAATGTAGAAAAATGTCGCTCTTACTAGACTCTTTTGCGGAATAGCTAAAAGCTTGGAACTATCTATGCCCAGTGCATCACATGATTTCCTTTAAATAGTAGAATTAAACATTAGTCAGTTTATTTTGAATGAAGATGTCTAGAATATTAATTAGAATGCCATGAAAAGACAAATCGTTCTTTATTAGACTTTCGCTCCGTTTTCTTCCACTTGTTTCGTCATCATTTACCAACTTTATCTTATATTCTGTCGTATTTCCGTCAACGAGACGTATTTATCTATGATTCAGAAAAGTATCTATCTATGATTCAGAAAATTTTAAAAACCTAGCCAAGAGTATGCAGGACAACCTCGAACCCAGGGTAACAATGAGCGGCCAGTTGTTGTATCATGTATCATGTGCGCTGTAGGGAGGCCGAAGACACTGATAGCCCTGGAATCGAGGTTGCATGCAGGATGCCTTTGATTTTGACCTTTCACAGAAGAGCATGTGAAGTTTCAGGCTTTCTATTTTGATAGGTGAGAAAAGCATTTTTCAGTGGGAAATTGCAGTATCGACCTGATTCAATTTCTAATCAAAGTTTTGTTTTACTTTTTTCTAGGTGATCATGAACAAATTATGGTTTGGTGATGAGTTAGGCCATGCGATCAGCAGACCAAGATTCTATCATCAGTTAGTTCCTCATCAAATAATAATGGAAGAAAAAATTCCCATGCCTCGTAAAATTATTGATGGATTTAACAGGTTAGGACATCGTATTTACTTTAGTGACCGACCAGAATATTCAGCAGTACAAGCAATTTACGTAGAAAATAAAAACAGAATATTTGCTAAATCTGATCCAAGGAAGTATGGACATACTGCTGGATTTTAATGGGACTCTATTGGTCCTTTAATTTCATCGACAAGTAGTAGACTAAAAAGGTATTAACTTTAAAAGTATTTGATATTTAAATATTTTAAATACAAAATAACATGTTTTAATATTTAATATTCATGATATTTAAAAGTATTAATTTAATAATAATATAATCTACTTCCTTACTAACAAATCTAGATATATCTTCATAAAGCCTTATATCTTATTATTGCAACTTTTTTCAATGATATCATTGTACACATTTAGTTTCTTTTTTTAACTTTTACTTTACGTAGAATTAAAGTATCTTGCTTTAGATATATTTTGCATTGTACCAAGTTGTATTTTACGAATAAAATTTAATTGAAACAATTGAATTGAATTAATGGGTGAAGCCAAAAAGTTTGCACATCTGAGAGCGCTCTGAAAGAATTGGTTATTATTACAAGCTCATCTAAAATAATTACTCCTTGTCCATTCATGTTGAGTCTTTAGAAAATTTGATCGACGTTTTTTGATCGTTTTCAGTGTTTTCGAGACCGAAAAATTTAAGAAACTCGCTTATAGCTCAAGAAACAGAAGACTAAAAAATCTACAAAAAATCCTGGAATATAATTATGGATTTTAGCTAAAGATTAAGTCATCAATCGTCGAAATTGATCCAGTGTACGATTTATCGTGGCCTGTCAAAAGTGGATAGTCTTTTTTGGCGTACCCGGTAGATTAAGGCATCATACATTTGCCATGATATTTTGATGCAGGATAAATTGAATAAAAGTATAAAGATGGTATAAGACATCATAAAGTTACTATATTATTTTGCTGTGAAATATAAAAGCTTAATGTTGAGTATTATATAAAGTATAAGACAAATTCTTTATTAGTTATCAAATTTAGAAAATTTATAAATTACTAATCATTAATAAAACTGACCAGTAAACTATACTTCAGTAGACTTTATCTTTTATACCGTAGCTTTGAATTTAGACTTAAATGATTTCATAGGATTAAATAATTACGATTCTATATCAGGTAGTTTCTCTTGGCAATGTCTTGAATATGATATACAACGATTAAAGATCATTGACTCTAAATTATCGATATTTCGCATAAATTGTAGCCCTAAAACGAGTCAATTAAAGTCTGCCTCAAATTAGGTGTCACGTAAAAATGCCCGCGAATAAAAACAATTAATGGGTTTTGCATGAGCAGTTTTTACGTTATCGCAAATCTCACGTGACATCTAATTTGAGACAGACTTTAGTCTTCGTTAATTTCAGAGACCATTTTAATCAACAATGAAGGTTCTTTTGTATTTGGTGGTTTGTCCGAAATTACAGCTACTTCTCTATGAATTCTCCTTTCCCCCCACACTTCAAAACCCTTATATTTTATATGTTTTGGGTCAAAAAAGTTTCTTACCCTGCCTTAATCTAATATTAAAGGCAAAAAAGAGATTTGTGTAATTTAGGATATAGAATAAATTGAAAGTGGGAGTGAATTTTTATTTCGACGAATTTTTAAGCGTTTATTTGCACTACCTCTAAGTGCAATAATTCTGGGGCTATTTCTGAGGCGTTGAGGTGAGATAATGCTCCAAATCACTTGGAGGCTATAGATATGCACATCGAGGCTAAACGCCTAGTCTTTACTAGAACAACATTCATGTATTTATTCATGTTTTTATTTCATATTTCTCAATTCAAGGAGAGTTATCTTTCAGCCAAATTGCTTTTTCTCGAGTGGCCTTCGACATAAAAGCTTACAATTATTACAAAATAAAGATATTAACTTAAATCTTAAATTACGATTTGAAAATTGACGTTAATTAACGAAGCACGCTTTATTCCTTTGCACCTTTATCGTTGACTGCGCAATTTTTCCCCCCGAAAAGCATGCTGGGTAAGGAACCCTTTGAAAGTCATTCATGCTCATAATCACAAGCTGTCAAATCGCGTTCGAGTCAAACTTCTGAATAGAGCTACCTGTAACTGACTGCCCCGAAATTGGCCGCGTAGAAATTCCGCTTCAGCAAAGAATTAATAATAACAAACTGTGATTTTAAAAAGATATTGTTTAATATTATGAAAGAATTAAATTGATTGGTATATGGTGAAGATTTGTTGGAAAGATTTCTTCCATTTTTGGAAACAATAAATCGGTGAGTTGATTAATCAATGGTACTTAACCTACATTTACGCATATCTTTTGACCGATGAAACTTTATTCACAACGGAGGTATGCAGGGCATTCTAATAAACTCTGAACATGGCCGATGATGCTCCAATTTGTTGGGAAAGGAGGACAAGAATAACAGAATTTCTTACCCATTAGTTGCCCAGTCCTTTTAACTGCATCTCTGTTGATAAATTTGAGTGGAAAAGATTAGTAAACTATGCATAAAGCATTGTTTTGTTTCTCGCTTCTGCTTTAGGTCCGCCAGATTTGCAAATTTCCAAAATTTCTCCTTTTTGCATAGTTTATTGATCTCTTCCGCTCAAACTGATCAACAGAGATGCAGAAAATAGGACTGAGCAACTAATGGGTAAGAAATTCTGTTGTTCTTGTCCTGCCTTCCCAAGAAATTGGTGCGTCATCGCCCATGCTCTGAAGTGGTTTCATACCTCATATTTAACAGTGGGCAGCGGGAATAGAAATTAAACAGATCTAAGAGAACAGTTCATCAAGATTCTATTTACCCTAATATTCTATTCTACTAGAACAGCTGAATGATCGAAATACGAACTTAAAAGTAAGCTAAATATATTTAGAAAGACCGTCTTGAACAGTAATATATTTTTTAAATCTATTTTCAATCATTTTACCATGAAATTCCGGGCTCCGGTTTATCTGCTATGAAATACTATGAAATACAGTTATACCTAAAACGTTGAATTCTGTCTAAAATTCTGTCGTCACTGAACGATTAAGCTACTATACCATAAATGGTGATAAACGTTTTGGAGAAATACTCCTTCGGTAGAACAAACTATACTTCCAAACTTACGCATTTTATCCCCAAACCAAGTTCTTTTCCTGGGTTTCAATTTCAATTTACCTGCTGTGAAATTAACCCAACAATGCAGCAATAGTCCTGTTCATCCCGCGTTTCTGTGCTGTGTAGTGGGGTATTTGATAAGTTTTAAAATGTACCAAGAAAATAAAGCAGAATTTAGGTTGAATAGCGACTGGTTTAGAGAAAGCTAAGGGTAGCTAATTTAGCACATCAAAAATCAATACAATTTTATTTCTGTTGGAAATGAGACTCTTGAGTTGTGTTACAAACAAAATAGATTCTCCTAGTTTGGTTGTTTGTTGAAAATTACGGTTTAGAGTCAAGCTTGTCATAAAGATACAGTAGATCATTGCTTTCTCGTTTTAGCAGTTTGGTGCGAATCTAAACTAATTGCTTTCTCGTTTTAGCAGTTTGATGCGAATCTAAACTAATTGCTTTTTCGTTTTAGCAGTTTGATGCGAATCTAAACTGAACGAAGACATGGTGTGAGAGGAAGAGAAATTAAAATCTGAAAAATGAAGTTTGGAGATGATGGATATAAATACAAAAAGGTATCGGATCCTGATGAAACGCAAAGAACAAAAAGGAGGGTTGTGTAAGTAATAACATCAGTTTATTCCAATTCTTGGTCTTTATTGCAGCTGCCGTTTTTCTCCAGGGATATTCTGTTCCCTTCTGCGGGGATATCGCAATCAATCTGTTCCCTTCTGCAGGGATATCGCAATCAATCTGTTCCCTTCTTCAGGGATATCGAAAAAATCTTTCTGCAGGGATATCGCAAGCAAAATTTTATTTGAAAGGTGAAGGGGCCCCTCATGGCGTGAAAAGATTGCCATTTTATACGGGTAGGTAAAAGCACCTTCGATCGTCTACCAAAGTCTGCAGTCATGATTTTTCCACCTTTTACAATGAACGATACAGATTGTTTCAAAGTTGAAAGGAAAACTTAGTTGTGGAAAGTTATTTCACTAAAAATAAGTCATCCCGTTCTACAGTTATGATGGATTTTGCTTGGGAGCTTCTTCAGAAATTCTTGAAAAGGGGCTTCGAAGTCGATCAAATTTTGCTTTGTTATTAGCTTTGAGTCAATGGCAATGGGCAAGGCATCCCCAGGGAGGGAAAAGTGGCCATATGTGTAGCTCTTGTATGAAAAAAGCATAAGTTATTTCAGTTTTTAGGGGGTAAATGATGCAATTTTTATCACTCACAGTTGAGACACTAGGGAAAAGGCCGAACATTTCTACCACAAAAATCCAATTGTCTTTCATACAAAATTGAATCTGAGCAGTTCTCTTATATTTTGCAGCGTCAGCAAGAAGCAATTCGTTCTTATCTCCTTGACAACGCTGACAGTCCTTGCTGCCATTGCTGTTGCCGTGGCAATAACGCTATACTGCTTTGGTCACAAGAGGCATCATCATGGTATCAACAAATCTGCTGATGCTGCCGAATTATACCGAAATGCTGCGGTTGCTGCCGATGCAGTCACGTGTTCTGAAATAGGTATTTGATTTTTGAGATGTTTTTACATCGTAGCCTGTGTTAGTTTTATCACAGGAGTTCCATTTCAACTTAGTCTCAATACAATTTCAAAGCATTGCGAAATATTGTTCAATGGGAGCATGGAAGAGTTGTGCCTACGGAAGTGTTAGCCGTGCTGAAAAGTGCTATAAAATCATTCGAAGTTTGCCAAATTTCAGCTACTATTCTTATCCAGGTTTCTGACTGAAGCAAGACTTCTTTATGGCTTTGTTCATAGTTAGGAAGGTTTCTTTTTACTTATAGCCTGGACAAAGAAATGCGATGCCACGCTACCAAAGTTGTTGAGCAAATAAGCTCGCACTTTCCTGATCAGTTTTCTTGCGTGGTATTTCTAAAAATGCAAATGACAAATGTTTTTGATCATATCCTAAATTGTGTGCCGCTTATTCTATGTTATTCAAGCACTAAATTTTTGGCACATTCTTGCCATTTTCAAACAGAAAAATATTGCTGGCGAATTTTTAATCTGGTTTTGATTCCCAAACTTTTTATTTTAAAGGACGAGACATTTTAAAGAAGAATGGAAGTGCAGTGGATGCTGCGGTGGCGTCTTTATTTTGTCTCGGTCTATTTAGCATGCATTCAACTGGAATTGGGGGAGGAGGATTTATGATGGTGTATAAAAGGAAGACTGGAGTGGCGGAATCGTATGATTATAAATGTACAGCACCAGGAAAAGCTAGAGAAGATATGTTTATGAATGAAGGCAACAGGTCAAGTTATGGTGAGTTCACACCAATTTTTTATATTTTGACAAAATTCTACTTCTTCTTAAGTATGGGCCTGGCCAGGATGGTGAATGATCCACCGAGAAAGGGATCTTTGGAATTGTGGAGAACCGTTTGGTACAAAGATGCAAGAACCCTATGGTTTTCAGAACACAAGATATGATATGGTATGATATGTACTTACATCAATGTCATGGCTAGCAGATATGAGTTATTCATGAGTTCGGATATAATTACTTCATGTCACATTTCATCTGCATATTTCAGAGATATCGTCTGTGTCGTGATTTAAAATCTTGTCAGCACTCCTCGGATACGAGTTCGAACCTTGCTTCAGTTGCATCAGTTTCAATGTTCAGATGGTCTAATCATTGATAACGGTGAATCGTTTTTAGCGCCAGATTGTCCAAGTAGCTGATCGCCAATCCGTTCTGTGACTCCTTGTTTGTAGCGGTATATCAGTTCACGCTTGTTTGTAGCTGTATATGAGAAGCGAAACAACGACGAATGCAGTAAGTCGAGCTTGCCATAATCTTGGATTGGTTGAAATAAGGCTGGAAGCTGCGTCCTCAGAACGATTCTCAGAGGATTACACATCTGCTTCATTTCAATATTTCTTTCTCTACATGATTTTGAAATGACCGTTTTTTTTTCTAGGTGGCCTAGCCATCGCAGTTCCTGGTGAAATCCGAGGCATGTATCAAGTTTGGAAAGAGCATGGGTCTTTGCCGTGGAAGGACTTAGTGCAACCAACAATCAACCTGACAACGAAGGGATATCAAGTTCCGCAACGGATGCATGAAGCAGCTCATATTTGGAGAGGCCATGTTGAGGCTGATCCAGGTCTTAGGTAAGATTTAGCAATGATATTCATTTTATTTATCACATTGTTAACTTTGTGAATCTTTCATGAAGTATAAACATCTGATTAAATTTAGAATTTTGAAAGTAAAGCCCACGTTTTAAAATATCAAAGAGCGAGCTATATTTTAAATCTTTTGCGAAAGTAGTCAGCGCTGGAAGAAAAGTGTAAAAGATCAAATCGATGCCTGTTTCTTTGAGTAGTTAGGCCCTCTTTCTAACCGTACACTATATATTAATTTTTTTGATTAGCAGGTAGCTTTTGATTAATTTGTTAGTTGAATTTTCCTGTTTTGCTGTGGAATAAACAATTTTTCGTTAGCTTTAGATTACCCTAATTTGTGTGTCAGAAACATTCAAATAGATTTGTTACTTGATAAAGGAATGTGTGCTGAAATTCATTGACAAAATTATGGTATTTCTCTATACCTATATTTTTTAAATTATGCAAAATGATTATATACTCTACAGTTTGTGTTCTTTCATTATTTTTATTAAAAACATTATAACAAATGCTATGTAGCTGGAGTTCTGGTGACATCGCTACAAAGTATCCAGGGCTGGCATATCGAGGACTCCCACGACACGAGCAAAGCTTGATATGACTAGAACTCTCTTTATTCGTAAATTCATAGACTACCATTATAGCATATTAAGCTCTTAGCATCATCTCCCTTTTTGTACAGGAATCTGCTGTTCAAAAATGGTAAAATTGTAGAACTTGGTGCAATAATAAAAGATCCGTCTCTTGGAAAGACTTTAGAAAGAATTCGTGATAATCCAGAGGACTTTTATACAGGAGCACTTGCTGAAGATATTGTAAAAGATATTCAAGATGCAGGCGGGATTATAACACTGGATGATTTAGCAAATTACAAAGTTGTTAAAAGAAAAGTTATTACAGATGAAATAGGAGATTTAACATTATATACAATGCCTGCACCATCAGGAGGACCTGTCGTAACATATATTCTTAATATTCTTAAAGGTAAGAACATTAATTCCTTCGTCATTCACAGCCAGAAATTTTAATTGTGTCTTTTTGTAAAGGCGGTATTGCAATGTAGAAAGCAACCTGGTTCCGAGGGCCAGTTTCCTACGTCAATACTGAATTCAGCGTCAATGCAATACTACGTCAATGCTGGATTGAGCAGCCTCCTTTTTGGTCATGGGAACGAGGTTGTGTAGAAAGAGCTCTACCTGCTTTGCTTCCTTCGACGAAGTGTCCTTGATGGTGAAATGCGAGACTTAACTTAGCAACAGGATTTTGTTTATTGTTAGCTGAAATTATTTACTCATGTTTGTCTTGAATTGAAGAAATGCTTTGATTGTCACAGAAGAAATCTTCTGTTTTCATAACATGCTAATCTAATGTTTTTCTGAAGCTAATTTAGCGACAATTCACTTCGAAAAACTGGAAGGCATTTAAAACCAATGCTTGGGCTTCATATGATGCCACGAATTAGTATTGCAGCTGAAGGAAACCCTTTAATTCAGGCATTATACACAAATCCGAATTGCAGATATTTTACTACCCTTGAATTGGCCTCTCACCTATGAATCCTCACCTTCCGACTTCTAGGAATTTGACCTCGACCTTTGATCTCAATGATCTCTGAACTACTTTTATTCATCCTTTATGATAATTTTTCGCACAGGGTATGCATTCTCACAAGATGATCTCAAAGACAACAAAAAAGCAGTTCTGCTTTATCATCGGCTTGTTGAGGCATTTAAATTTGGTTATGCTAAATATACGGAGCTTGGTGATCCTGAATTTATGGATGAAGAAAAAGTTAATAAGGTAAATTAAATTCTTATGAGCAGGTTTCCGTTGAAAAAGGGGGACAAGTAAGCTCTGAGAGAATTTTCTGCTTCTGGCTTACCCTGTCCTTGTCATTTTCAGAAAGATTCGTTCTGATTTTTAGTGCTCTTTTCTACAAGTTATGGACTAAGGTTTCGGGCTTTCTTATCAGTTTTATGTCCTTTGACAAGTTCGAGTTATCAATGTTAAACTGTAGTAACAAGAAATTGTCAATACAAAGATTCACCACTGATGTTCAATACATTTACTCCACAGCTTATGGATGACATGACAAGTCCAAAAGTGGGTCATGCAATTCGTCAAAAGATAACAGACGATAAAACACACGATCCGTCTTATTATGGCATCGATGTATCTCTTTCGGTGGATAAAGGAACAACACATGTTTCAATCCTTGCTGAAAATGGAGATGCTGTTGCTGCTACTCATAGTATAAATTCCTGGTATGTATCGCATAATTTCTATTTGTTTGTTTATTTGTTTGTTTGTTTGTTTGTTTGTTTTGCTTTGAAACACACCAAAGCACATAAGATATAATCTCGAAAGTCAAATTTTGCTACTCAATTTTGTCTTCACAGAAATTAAGTAACCCTATAAGTGGCTTCCCTATCCTCAAATAATTAATAAATAAATACTGCTCCATTACTGCAGCATTAGATAGGAAGCAATATGCTCTGTAGTTCAGTGTGTTGCTTTTTGATCGTAATAATCAATTTGGTCTGCTTCTGCTACCCAATCGTAAGGTAAAAATTATTGTTTGGCAGGAAATTTAAAACAGACTTTAGCACTGACAATCCAAAAAGGCATTTGGGGATATACGAGTCCCATACAAGTAGCAGCATTCTATTTCGTAAATTCGTATGGAGGGCCCCTTGAAAACCAGCCTTTGCTGAAGGGTGACCCTCCCTAAATGAAATGATTGAAATGAAATACCTCTCATGAAAAAGTTATCGTTGATTCTCGAAACACTTTACAACTACCTGTTTCATTCCTACCTGTTTCAAGCCCCACAACTGCACGATAAGGAATCAACTTTGCGCAAGAGTAAATAGGCTAAACTTTATGACACTAAAACCATGGGCGTTAAGAAACGCGGGAGTTATTTCTACAACAACAAAATTTCTTCCTGTGTCCCTTTGCCCGTGAAGGTTGTTGTTGTTGCATCAGTTTACAGCAATTGAGATCAGTGGTTTACAGCCACTCAAATCAGAACACAGGGAAACAAGGAAAACCAGGCACAACAACAACAACCTTCACGGGCATAGGGACACAGGGAGGATTGGGCATAGGGACACAGGAAGAAAAAATTTTTTGTAGGAATAACTACCGCGTTTCTTAACGCCCATGCTAAAACGAATAAAGAGCTGCAGATCAGATACATGGTAGAGAAGGCTTATTTCACCAATGGTTGATGCTGTTCTGCATAACCGCTTTAGCGGTTCAAAACAGTGGCAACAATTTATATTGAATGTAAATACTGCATTGTCATTCATGGTTTGGTGCATGGGGATGTCCTTTAGTTATTGTTCAATTTGATAAATAGTTCTCTCTTTCCCGCAGGTATGGCTCATTTTACAAATCAAAAACAACTGGAATTCTATACAATAATGATATGGACGATTTCAGTTCACAAGGTGTTCCAAGTCGATTTGGATTTCCACCTTCACCACTTAATTATATCAAGCCTGGGAAAAGGCCTGTCTCAGCTATGTCACCGTTTATTCTTGTTGATAAATATGGANATGTTTATACTCATTATAACCTCTTTAATTTTTTAATCACAGCTGAATCCATAAAGATGGGAGATGGACAACAAGTTGGAGGAATTTACCTCTTTACTACTTGAAAAAGCAGTGGTGGAAGGATTTCTTGAGATGATAAGCAGAGAAGAAATTCAGACAGGGAAAAGCAACAAGAAAAGAACTGTTGTCAGTGATGAAGAAGATGAAGAAATTGTATCCGAATCTGGAGAAGAGGGTGATAAAAGCGATAGCACCATAGCTGATAGCGTTCAGGAACAATCAAGTGGATTTTTAAGTGGTATCATTGAACTCCCTTATGATGAAGCAATTTCACTATCTGAAAAACTTGGTTCACACATTTCAGGAGAGACTGAAGAAACTTCTGTTGGTGGGAGTGACATAGATTCAGAATGTAGTGAAACAGGAGCAAGTATTATACAATCAAATATTGATGAATTAAGTTCAGATACTGAAAGAACCATTAAAGAGGATAAAAAAATCCAGCATGACAACTTACAAACAAATTTAAGCAACCATAGAAGTTATAAGGATATTGACAAAGATGAGAGGCAGAGTGAAGAAATCTCAACTAGATATGATATAATTGTTCAAAATGAAGGTAAGTGAAACAACTTTAAAAACAGGTGCTAGCTGAAACTTTGAATTTGTTTTATAGAAAATTTCCAGGGCTTTAACATTCAGGATGCTTTAAATATGTTCATAGAGTGTGTTTTGTAAGAACTTAGGTCCTGGGCTTGTAGCAAGTTTTTTAAAGAAAATGTTCACATAACATGCATATTATCAAAACATAAATGAGGAATTTTAAAAGAAGATGAATTTAGAATTGATGGAAGAGTTTTTAAGAGAAAGATATTTACAGAAGATAGCTAGCAGTTATTATATATCACAATCGTTGTATTTTTTCTTTATTGAACGTGATCTACTGTACTTATTTGCAGAGAAAGTTGGTCCCAAAGCTTCAAGAAGAGGCATCCAAAGGCTAGATGCTCCAAAGAAGGCATATGAAAGTTCTACACCACTGAAACCAATAAAGCCAAGAGATGCAAAAACCAATGATGAGAATTCAGAAATAACAGAAGAAAGAATACCACTAAAAACAAAACTTCCATCAAATTTGGCAGTAATGGTCGGAGATTTAAGTGGCATTGATAACTCATTATACTCAAGTGATTATGATACATATCAATGTGGCTCAGCTTCTTCTGTCAATTTGTCAATACACAATCATCAAGATCTTGCGAACGATGAAGAAACATTGCAAGTGATGCCATCAACATTGGTTCTGTCTGATCTTGAAACTGCTTCAGTAGATTCTTACAAAATGTTTTCTATTGATCGATCTCATCAAAGAGGGTGAGTCTTTGTGGAGGTTGTAGCATTCTTTTAGGTATCTATTTCTTGTCTTGTAGTTTTCAGATTAACACCAGGTCATTTTTGATTTGTTTGTAATTGTGCAACAGATTTCAAATCTGCAGTATATACCGGGTGTCCCAAAGTGATGTATCAGCATTTGCCGAACCGTACAATCATGAATTATGCACTGATTTGAATGAACGATCAATCTTTTTGAAACAAAAAGGCTAACTTCAGTGCAGATATTTATTTGACTAAAACCGGCGATATCATTCTAAAGTTATAGAAAACGTTTGGTCATATCGTTCTAGAGTTTTGTAACTAGTTGTTTTCTTTAGAGTGATTAATTCTAGCATATTCTCATTTCACAGTGGAAAGCAAGATCAGTTGATTAGTAATGGCCATTCAGATGAGCTTGAAATGTTGCATCAATGCTACGAACTAGAAATTCGGAGACTCCAACTTGAAAAGGAAGAACTTGCCGCAATGCTTAGATCTCCAAGTCAAGGAACAAGCTTATTGAGATTGAGATATTTAGAACATTCGAAAGATGAGTTGGAACGAAAATGTCACCAATATGAAGCAAGAAATAGACAATTGACGTCGGAGGTTGATCGATTGAGCAGGACTTGTTTTGAACTGGAAAGAAGATCTCGTGTGTTGGAAACGGACAAAACGATTTTACAAGAAAGATATTTTAGATCAGACCAGGATAAAAGGAGATCTGACAGCGAATTGTCGAAAATGAGAGAAGTCTTTGATGAGTCAATGAGGTTTGTAATCTCTTAGGTTTCTGAATCATTGTTTGGATAGCCTTTGCAAAGATATTGTGTTTGATTACAGCATTTGCAATTGAGGAAAGAAATTTTGCCTTTTTTGAGAGTATGCTATCAACATAAAGCACTCTCGATTAAATATTCATTTAGCTCCTCTGCAAGATTTAAAAGTATTGCATTTTTCTGAAGTCAGTGAGTTGGGTCTGGAAGTAATGATGCTTTCATAGTCCTTGGACATATGATGTTCGTAATGGAATGGTATTGCAGAATACTTTCGAGCAGAAGAATTTTGTGCAGTTTGCAGTTTTGTCACCTAATAAATCGTATGCAGTATAACACAAACTTATTAGAGCTTAAAGCCACTTTGTGAACTCTTCTTGTTTCTTCCAACAATGTGTTCTTTTTTGCAGTTTGAGAAGAACTTTAGAAGAAGAGATCCTGTTCTATAAGAGAAAAGAAGTACGTTTTTTCTCATTTGATTTGAATGATTTTAATGAAGTTATTGCCAAGCAATATTCAGTGACTTTTAAATGTGGAATTGAAGGTGGAGGGAAATGTAGTCTTCGGTAGTATGTTTACTGAAAATATATCCACTTCTCGCAAGTAAAATCTATGAAAATTATAATCTATTTTAGAATCAAGTCCTATGGTACATCCCTGGTTTTGAGATGACGATCGAATTGGTCATGGTTTTAAAAGTAATTTACCCTGCCAGTTTAGTTAATTAATGTTAAACTATATGTCTTAATCATAGATCGAAAGCCACTCAAGATCAAATAACAGTGACATGGCACTGAAAGAACTGAAGGAAGAGTTAAATAATTCAAAACGAGACTGTCAGGATAAAGATGACGTCATTCGAAGTATTACTTCGCAGAGGCATGACATCCAGGAGAACTTGGATCAAGCGTTAGAACAGGTAATTGATTAATTGATTACCAATGGGTTCTGGCAACATTACTGCTTCACTTTTCGTTTTGTTTTAGAGCGATGTAACTACGAGGCAGAAGCTTCAATAGCCCTTGACTCTGTAGGAGAAAATTCAACAGAAATCTTTGATTAAAGATAGATGGAAAAACTTCTGATATTCTCTACAATAAACATGGAAGCAGGACTACGTGCCTGTAAATACTGTGTCCAAATTTTTAAAATTTTAAAATTTGTATGAAAAAATTGCGGTTGATAATGATTTCCTTGCATGTGCTTGCTTTACTTCTATTTCAGCACTCCCTTTCCAAATTGAAAGTCACGAATGACCCTGTTTTTTGGCAATCTTTACTTTAAATAACGTTGCTACTAGTTGAATTTCTCCTTCAGCTTTCAAATACCATGCCTTTTATCAATTTAGATTGACAGGCTGGAAGAAGCTTCATCTCAGAGAGCCAAAGAAAAGACATTGTTTCACAAGGTAATACCTTTTTATCATCAATTAAAGCCTGATCTAAAAAACGAACGTTTATTTGTACCATACACTGTAGGAAAGGACACAAAGTCANGCATGTGCTTGCTTTACTTCTATTTCAGCACTCCCTTTCCAAATTGAAAGTCACGAATGACCCTGTTTTTTGGCAATCTTTACTTTAAATAACGTTGCTACTAGTTGAATTTCTCCTTCAGCTTTCAAATACCATGCCTTTTATCAATTTAGATTGACAGGCTGGAAGAAGCTTCATCTCAGAGAGCCAAAGAAAAGACATTGTTTCACAAGGTAATACCTTTTTATCATCAATTAAAGCCTGATCTAAAAAACGAACGTTTATTTGTACCATACACTGTAGGAAAGGACACAAAGTCATCTGGTCCCGACTGCATATGGTTCTTACAATTCAACAAATTAAAGTTTGTATTACATTAGATGTCAGGTAGCAAAAAGCAATCAACAATTGGAGTGTTCTGGATGACGAATGTCGAATGTATGACGAATATACTGAGGTAATACTCAAATATTTGTAATGATCCTAGAACTTGAAACTAAGATCTTTGTCTGATTTGGGCGTTCAGACTTTTACCGATTTTTAAAGATACAACGTACACACTTTGGTATATCCTTTGCATATTTTTATATAAAAAATTGGCGATTCCAAATGAGATGCAACCAGTTTTGTTCAAATTTATCGCGATCTTTGATTTTTTTTTCATCTTTTCCTCAGCTCCTCGAAGAATATGAAGTTCTCTACAAACAGCATCATCGGATTAGGGTAAGTAAACTTGTTTGATTAGTATTATGATTCCTTTAAAATTCATAATTTTGTTTTATGCTGCTGATTCGGAATTTTCCATTTTATCTCCTTCTCAGATGATATATGATGCATTATTTCTCGTAGAGCCTGTACAATGAAGCAATGGAAAAAATAGATGACAATGCCGAGGAAGATGCGAATGAGAGGTACGTAGGTATTTAATGCTGCGCAGCTGTTCATAACTATCGAACAAACATCAGATTCTGCATGATACTTGATAAATTATTACTAAGATCCCGTAGATGTACAGTAAATCCCTACTAATATAGTTACTCTTGTAATAAGAACATTTTTTCGTCAAACTGAAACAGGTGCATAATTTGGGAAAAACAGCCTGTAGGTTCTTATTTTTGTAGGTTCTTATATGCGGGGATTTATTGTATTTTTGATAAGTCTTTAATTCAACCAACATCGATAGAAATGAATTTAGTCAAGAGAAGCTTACCAACTGTTAGAATGACTTATTTTGATAATGAATGCAATTAAAAAGTAGAAGCAAATAACTTTATTTTAAAACGGTTTTCACAAAGTCCCACAGTTGTTAACATTTACCTCTAACATTGCTCATTTTACTGTAAATTAGAACGATTTTTACTTCAGCCCGTTTAACACAAGTGTCCCCCCCCCCCTATAAGGTAAATAGATGCATAATATTTTCCAATTTTATTACGTATCTTATCTTTTTCAGTCCAACGAAGAGAAGCCTGTCGTTAAAGATACCAAGCAGAAACAATTCATTCAGAAAGAAATGGGCGTTTTCACCAACCTCGCCATCAATACGAGAACAAGAAGATCCGTTTGCTGGAAAAGAGATCTCGTTAACTGAGGGTATGTTAAACATTTCAGCGAATGTTAGCGGGTGTCCCAAAAATGCCGCCATTAAAAATAATCACAAAATCGATTATTAAGTCTATAATTAAAATTTATTTTTGTTTTCTTGTATCAATGATGCAATTATTTGTTCTTATTACTTTCAGGGTATAACGTGATACGTTGAAAAACCCCATTTTAAGCTATGTTTCCTAAGAGCCAAGATTTTGAGATTTTTTTCATGGTTTAAGTCTCCGATGATAGTTTGCATTCCTTTATTACATTTACGAACAAGCTAGAAGCTTGATATATACATAAAGAAATTAATCTAGCAGTCATGTGTGCTTTTTGGCATATGCTTCAAACCAGGTAGCACTAAAAAGGGTTAAATTTGCTAATTTTCAAATAAATGAAAACGATAAGCGAAACCTTGGAAGTAATTTGGTTCTCGATCAACTTGCCGGAAAAATATTTGAAGATTGGTGCTTGTAATCAAATTTTGGTGATTTTTCAAACAGCGGGTTTTTTTGGGTACCTTGTAGTTGTTTTAAAACTTGCATAAACGCTTACAAAGCGACAAATGTCAATTTTTGGTCATATATGCAGGAAAGAGAAAGTAGAACACTTGGTGATTACAGGGAAGTTTGAACGAAAAAGAGCACGGGACAGGCAAAGACAGGGTTATGTTGCTAGTATGAAAGAAAGAATGGGAAAATCTTGGACAGAGAATAAAATCTTGCAAAGTACAAAGGGCAGCGATATTTGGGCTACCATGATCGTCAACGTCGATGGACATGACACTTAGATAGATAGATATATGGGCTAACGCTTTTATCAACTTTAAAGCAAAGATCTGGGAATGATTGTTGTGGTATTCTAAAATTTGTTGTTAACATTCGGAGATGAATTTCCTTTTGACTTTCGTAAGAATGCTTTGACGTAGCAATAAAAAAGGAGGAAACTGAAAGATTTTACAGGAAGCTAAGACGTCGAAAACGAAGAAAATTGTTTAATTCGTCATCAAATCAATTATGATCTAATTTCTAAGCAAAGAAAGCAGATGCGCTTTCTTTCAAAACATCTTTGATTTTGTCTTGAAAGAAGAGCATTTCATAATAATTAGATTACATTTTTTTTCTGAAGTGAGGCATCAGAAATGCTTTTAACAAATATTTATTCCCTTTTGCGCTCATAAAGCGTTGAGCCTACTCGATCTTACGTACTACTACGGCAAGCTGCGAAGATGCAAACACAACATAGACTAAGACAGAGGAGACTCGAAGCTTTGAAAGAAGGTTTATTGCAATATTCTATTACATGTTGAACCTTTTGATCCTGTTGAAAGTCAATATTATGCTGGGCTTCTGCTCAACTTAATTCTGTTCGAATCTAGCGTGCCTAATACAGCTTAATTTTTGTTCTGCAGTTTTTCCTCTGCAAACAAACATTAGTTCCACTCTCAAATGGTGCTAGTCATCCAAAAGATTCTCTGCTGACAATACCAAAATTATTGCAACTTACAAATACGTGTGCCCGTCTGAAGTGATGTACGTAGGTCGCACTTCTCAAAGATTGGTTGGCAGGATTAAGCAGCACGTCTCAGCAGCGATCCACCAGAAATATACAAGGCAAGTCGAGCAACCAACGCAGGCTTGCAGAAGAAAAACCACACAACCAAAACAGTGCCCTCTGCTCGAGGGTGTATCACTCCTCCAAAAGCGAACGAGAGTTTTACGAGAACAAAAATATTGTTGAGGATAGCAAAGAATTTTCGTGGAAACAAAAGGATTTTTCCAAAAGGTGTACGGGAGTTTTAGGTAATGATTCACCCCTCGACTCTGCTATCGGTGATTTGTTATTACATGGCTTAATATATATACTCTCCTCTAATTTCTAGGTAAAAAGAAGTATGGGATGTCGGACCTTCTATCAATGAATCAACCAAATTCTCCGCGACGCTATCATAAGAATGAGCAATTCAATCGGCATAGCACAGGCAGTTTACTCTCATGGGATACAGCCACAGATCATAACAATAATGATACCAGATTCAGTGGTGAGGTATCTAATACCTCTTCACCTCGGAGATGTCATGAATATCGACACTCGTACCACGATGGATTGTTCAAGAAGGATGTCTCTGACGACGAAGAAAATAATTTGAAAAGTTCAAGCTATTTTGCTGGGCCTAGAAGTGGAAATTCGCGGGATAGCAAAGATTGGATTGTACAGAATATGGATGGGATTACTAGATTTGATGTTGTGTTTTCATNCATAGCACGGGCAGTTTACTCTCATGGGATACAGCCACAGATCATAACAATAATGATACCAGATTCAGTGGTGAGGTATCTAATACCTCTTCACCTCGGAGATGTCATGAATATCGACACTCGTACCACGATGGATTGTTCAAGAAGGATGTTTCTGACGATGAAGAAAATGATTTGAAAAGTTCAAGCTATTTTGCTGGGCCTAGAAGTGGAAATTCACGGGATAGCAAAGATTGGATTGTACAGAATATGGATGGGATTACCAGATTTGATGTTGTGTTTTCATCACCGAAAAATATGCACGAGAAACCAGAAAGGGACACACCGTCAAGAGGTAAGTTCATCTCCTCCTCTAGTGGATGCTTCAAAGTTTTCGTAGCCTGCGTGCAGCCTCAACACTCCTTTTGGCCGAGGAGTGTTGAGGCTGCACGCAGGCTAAGTTTTTGATGTTTTTGGCCAAATTTTCAGCCCTATGTAATCAACAAGGTTTTTTTGAGAAGTAAGTTTACAAGAAGTCAGTCCAGCAAAAATTACTAAGAAATGGTGTTACACTTATGATCAATTTTTCAAGCTTCTAGTGTTGATAAATTGATACGCTAGCTTTTTGAATGACCAAGATTAGAAAACTTCATGAACACGATTTGCTATTAATATATGTACTTAAATGCTCTATTTTTTGTGGTATAATCGTTGAAAGTATCTCTTCATTTTCCCAGATATGGATTCTCCAAAATTGGCAAGTGAGAAACGAACGTCTCATCATTTGAAAAGCCAGGTATACGTTATCTTCATTGTAGTTCATTGTAGACACGACCTGATCCAAGTAAACCCCCAATGAAACACCATCAAAATAAACCGTCAGGACTAAAATAAAAGGTTCATTTTATAAGCGATACATTTTCCAGGACTCTTGTTTTAGCTTTAAGGACTCTTGTTCAACCAGCAGCCTTTGCCCATAGATTATTGAGGCAGCCATTTTCGTAGACCACAAAAATGTTTATTTTCATAAAACAGAGGACGCAAAGGATCATGGTTGGACAAGAGCCTTTAAGCATGTACCAATACATCCTGTAATGTTTCATAGTTGCGTGCTTCATGAATACGATTGCTGTTTTACGTATGATCCAAATCACACCGTTATCCATTTAATTCTGTCTTAACAGATTTTATTCCTTCGCTAGAAATAATTGTGTTAATGNAATGGTGTTACACTTATGATCAATTTTTCAAGCTTCTAGTGTTGATAAATTGATACGCTAGCTTTTTGAATGACCAAGATTAGAAAACTTCATGAACACGATTTGCTGTTAATATATGTACTTAAATGCTCTATTTTTTGTGGTATAATCGTTGAAAGTATCTCTTCATTTTCCCAGATATGGATTCTCCAAAATTGGCAAGTGAGAAACGAACGTCTCATCATTTGAAAAGCCAGGTATCCGTTATCTTCATTGTAGTTCATTGTAGACACGACCTGATCCAAGTAAACCCCCAATGAAACACCATCAAAATAAACCGTCAGGACTAAAATAAAAGGTTCATTTTATAAGCGATACATTTTCCAGGACTCTTGTTTTTAGCTTTAAGGACTCTTGTTCAACCAGCAGCCTTTGCGCATAGATTATTGAGGCAGCCATTTTCGTAGACCACAAAAATGTTTATTTTCATAAAACAGAGGACGCAAAGGATCATGGTTGGACAAGAGCCTTTAATCATGTACCAATACATCCTGTAATGTTTCATAGTTGTGTGCTTCGTGAATACGATTGCTGTTTTACGTATGATCCAAATCACACCGTTATCCATTTAATTCTGTCTTAACAGATTTTATTCCTTCGCTAGAAATAATTGTGTTAATGTTATCATCTACTTTATAGGATGCTGAAAGTGAATTTAGCAAAAAGGAAGACGAATTAGCAACGATTGCTGGGCTTGAACATGATCTAATGAAACTGTCAGCTGAGAAAAATGAGGTTCGTCGTGTTTTGCTTCTTAAAGGTTCGTTATTTCCGAGCAGCGAAATCACTCCAAATATTTCTTACAGTTTCGTAAAAAATCCCAAAAAATCTTCGAGAATCCAAAAAATCTTCGAAAATCTTAGAAATCTAAAAAAATGCTATGAAAATTTCAAAATTTGGAAATTTAAAAAAATCTCAAACATTTTTGAAAAATCTGAGAGATTCTTTGAATCCTAAAATCTCGTACGCTATTTATAGAGTGATTTGCCCCTCGATTGTTTCAGTAAATTAAACCGAAGCCATACCATTTAAGTCAATGTCAAAGAGCACAGAGAAACAAGGTAGTTAGTTTAGTGCTATGCAGTCTTAAGATATTACAGCCTCTGTACATAAGTATAGGTTTTCATATAACTATCACCAACTGCTAAATGCTAATAATGCTATTTCTTTAGGTCGAATCACAGCTGAGGAGACTTCCTACAAATGGTTCCGGTCGATCTCGTCGCTCGAATGCTGAAAAACAGGTTAGCCCATCTTTTCTTGCAAATGATGGAATATAAAATTTGATCTTAATTGTTAAAGACTCATTGCTAACCATGATCATTTGCGCGCGGAATAACAAGCGAAACAAACAGAACCTAGGCCAGAATAGACTTTCATATCATCAACCCCGTATCAAGTGTCAATGAAGGTTTTCCGTAAACTGCAACGCCTACCTTAACCCTGGATCCTGTTACACTATTATGCAATTTGATTGGCTCCTTTCGAAACAAAAGAAATTTTAATCAAGAAGAAGTAGCGATCAGTCGAGTGAAAGACTGTCGAATATAGGATTTGAAAGTACCTGCTATCTGCCTAATTATGTTAATAATTCTAACCATTTTGTACCAGGTTTTGGCAACACGTGCCAATGGTATCTGTTGAGGACGAGGCTGTCATATCATATGCAGTCGACTTTGGCGCCTCAGAGGATCATGGTTAGCTATGGGTCCTTAAGACTTCGTTACATCTATTCTTAGCTTACAATCCTCTAGCAAGATTGACTTTCTACGCGCTCTCCACCTGTTTTCTAGGAGTTGCTTGAGGAGAGGCTTGATGAGGTTACCAAATACATTGGAAATATTCGAATGACGCTGAGGAAGCACAAGGCATTGTAAATTGATTTCTTGTAAAGGAGATGCTTGAAAATATTTATTGTATGCAACGATAGTATATGCTACAGTCTACACTCGTATATCGAACTGCACAGTAGCTCTAGGTTAAAACCTTTTTTTCACAACTGAAGATGAACGTTATTCTAATACAACAGTTTCCAAAGACAATAGTAGATTCTTTAAAAGAATGTTATTGTTTTGTCTTGTGTTAGCCTTTTTCACACCAGTAGACGAACAAACTTTATGCCCGGACAGGTAATTGTCAAAAGTCCCACGTAAATTCACACCAGACGAACAACTTTCAGTTTCAGACGACTTGTCGGTCCAGATTTGTTCGTCTTCTAGTGTAAAAAGGGCAATTGAGCGTCGGTCGTTATTTTGTAACGGGCTGCATTTGTTTTTTATGTGTTCAACAAGTTTTCTCATTCAGTTTGCAATAATGCAATGTCCAACATTGTGAGTCTTAAACAGTAATCTATCCTAACGACCCTCCTGAAAACCTGCAAGAAGACGACTTGGTACCGACTGTGCAATTATGTCGGAAGATCTTGCTTTGGAATTGCAAATTTCTTTGTCTTGAAACTGTCAGGAAAAGCATTTTGAAATTTGCGATCCATGTTGGTAGAAAACCATCGAAAATGCATCATCTACGTATTCTATGGGCTTTGAAAATGCTATATTTTTTCAATAGCTACTAGCTTTATCGTGGAATTTTGATTAAGAATAGCAGACAGAACTAAGCCACTTGTTTTGTATCACTCATTGACAGTATCACAATTAACGGACATTGGATTGTTGCATTTTAACATGCACCCATTCCGACCCATTCCGTGTTTTTAAGTGCCCTGTTTTATGATTGGATGATATGTACTGTAGATTTCTTATATTTGTCTCAAAAAATGGAACAATTATTTATGAAGTTGAATTAATATTCATTCAGTATAAATCTTCGTCATGTTATAAATTATTAAAGTGTGACGCCGTACTTTGTCTGTTTCTTATTGCTACCATAAATCGCAAATTGGGTCCTTGTGCCCGTGCTCTTTTTTATGTAGAAGTCATGTTCGTTTCGCCTCAGTTCCAATGTAGCCTCATTAATAACTATTAAATGGCGGCAAACTTGAGCAATGAAAGAACATATTTTTGGAATCTTTCCATGTCTGGCGGCAATTCGAGCAAGTAGGAGAAAGATTTACAAAGTTGTCGTCAAAGATGCCTTATCAAAGTCTTCGAAAGTTTCCAAGTAAGTTAATTTAAGACGGATATTAGTCCACATCAGCTTTTTGCTGCATGCAAAGATGGAGAAGAGCAGCATGCTCATGAAATCGAAACCAGAAGGGCAGGCCTAATTGTACTAGGCAGGGCCTAATATATACAAAGAAATGTGCTGTTCATTCTCTTGTCCTGTCTTTTGGTTTTAAAATTGTACGTGACTATCACGTTGAAATATGCCTCACTCAGATTTCAATGTAAGGCGAATATTAGTGATTGTATTTGTCAAAAATTCAGTGAGTATAAATTTCTTAAATTATTTCGGGTTGTTTCATTTTTCCTATCTATTTATTCAATTGATTTTATTTAAAATATCTTTCAGAGCTTTCTCCTTTGTAAAATATAAAGTTTTCTACACTGTGTTACTACGGTATATTGTCTCTTTCAGGTCAGATAACATAGATGATATAATCTCAATGGCAAAACAGAAAGGATTACTTGTTGAATACAAGTCTAAAGGTTATCTTGACAAGATAGTTGGTAACAGACCCCATCAGGTAAGAAGTCAATAAACGTCTTTCTTGGGGACTTTGGATGCAATATCTTTGAGGAAACACCTTGATCAGTTTTCCTTTTTCCTCTATCGTATTTCCTTAATATGGTAAAGTGTATTTATTTGTTGTAAATTGAGTGTGTATTTTCTTTGTGAATTTGTATGTAGAGGAATTTTAGAATTAGAAGAACTGAACCTGATGTAAAGTTTGCATTTATTTTATTTTTTCACATCATCTTTACCAATGGACAATTACGCTGAAAGATGGCAGTGAGGAACTTTTACCAAGATACATTGTATTCCAATTAAAAATCTTCAACAAGTTTATTAAAGAATGCAATGCATTTTGGCAATAATTTCATTGCCACCATCTTTAGCATTATCATCTATTACAATCAATGATTGATCTATTCAGTCAGATTTGAACCATATTTGTATGTTGTATTTTTTGTTTGCGTTACAGAATATTGCGATGAAAGTTTCAGAATTAGACTATGAACATATTGACAAATGTGAACTGTGGTAAGTTGAACCCCATTAGAAGGGTTTACTACATTATCTTAATTTGATGGATATTTGTGGAATGTCATCGATGTGGCTGGAAAAATTTGCACTGCAAGACAACAACATTTTCCTATCTTTGCATGAAATCAATTGCTCCATTACTAAGTCATGTCATACCATAAAAATGTTCACTGATTTTAGTTCTTTCTGGAATTTTTCATCACCCTTGATTATAAATGTACTTTAGTAAAATGATTTACTGTATTATATAGTTTGCATCTTTGAATCACTAGGAAGACTGATTCTACAAGTCATCCTCCTCAATTCTGGATTGCATTGGATCAAATACAAGTATATTTTCAAAAACTTAATTTTTCCTTTCAAATATTCCTATCCATTTATTGTTTTCTGATTAAAAAAATTCTCAGCATAGCAAAGCGTCATCACAGATTTACAGATTGTTCCATGAGATTATTGTCGAACATTTTGGCCAGATGCTAACTAACTTTATGGGAAATGATATTGCCACACTGCAAGAATTGCAATTTGGTACTATTCTATTATACAAACATATACATATTGTATCTTTCCCTTATTTCATTCAGGATCCAATGAACTTAGGTGCAATTCTTCGAACAGCTGGATATTTTGGTGTTAATGGAGTTATTGCATCCACTAAAAATTCGTAAGTAGATACATTGTCACTCTGGCTAAGGAACAGTTGTAGTTAAATGTATATACGAGGTGCAAGAAATAAAAAATTCTTTTGATGCTGATGAAAGACGTCATAGCACTTTATTGAATTGATCACTTCACATCGCAACTTTTGTGAGGAAATGGTCATCATAATTGTTTGTGTTTTCTCAGTGATAAGCAATTTTATGGTTTTGTTTTGATGCCTAAAAAATTCTCATCGCTTTTGTAAATTTTCTTCGCGTCTTCAAAAACGATTTTCTCCTTTATAGATGTCGTCTAAGTCCTGTTGTAAGCAAGGCAAGTGCTGGGACAATGGAGTGGATGAAAATTCATGGATCAGAAGATCTTTCAATGGATTTAAATGTATGCAACTTAACTTCTAACTATTTCCAACGAAAAACTGTTGGTTTGCCTGCCTGCTTCTTTTTCATTGTTTTCTTCTCAAAATTAGCCGAAGAAGAACAAATCATTTGAACGGACAAGTCATCTTTGACAGACGAGTGGTCTGGTGTGAAAACTTGACGGACAAAATTGTCGACGTACAAGTAATTTAACTTTGTCCGTCTATTTTTTCGTCTTTCCAGACGATCTTTCGAAGGCGATTTGTTTATCTGCACGGAAAAGTCGCCAAAAGTCCATCTCGAAATTCACATTAGACAAATAACTGTCAGACGACATGTCCGTCGAGACAGTTTGTTCGTCTTCTTGTGTGAAAAGCGTTATTGTTCGTTTTAAATTGTGCTCTTTACAAGGAATACTGCAGATCATATTTGAAACTGTAAAGAAGCACAAATAACAGAGCATTGTAGTTGTTAATTGTGAAAATTCATTTATAATCTATAAAGCATACAATTCCTTTTGTAGCATTTATCTAAGACGGGATGGGATGTCATTGGTTCAACGATGCCAGATGGGGATAGAAATGATATACCTGTCATACCATGCGATGAAATTATTCTAGAGAAACCATCGATTCTTGTCCTAGGTTTGTGATCATGGAAGCTCCTTAATCTTATAAGATTTTCTGTTCTTATTTTTTCTATTTTGTTCAAGTTTCGGACAGTAGGAGGGCGATGCAGAAATGGGGCATAAAATCAGAATCATGATACTTGCTACCTTCTCGTACTGTTGAAAGACAGTATCAAACTTTATGGCCATTTTTGATAATAGACAATAACGCTAAAGATGGCGGCTCCAAAGACTCTGTTGCGTTTTGCTGCAAAGTATGCTGGTAAAAAGCTCCCTGACGACCACCTAACGACATAAAAATTTTTGTCTGCCGTTTCGTATAGCTAGATTGAATTCGAATCGACCTTGAATTCAAAAGCAACATGGTTCGAAAGGAAACCTTTCCAAAGCAGAAGAAGTAAAGTTTTGATTTGTCCTATTTTTTTACATTGATTACTTGTTCCGAACTTTACCACAGCTGGCTAGACGAAACGGCAGACCAAAATTTTTATTTCGGTAGGTGGTCGTTAGTTAGCTTTTTACCAGCATGCTTTGCGCGGCCGCCATCTTTAGCGTTATTGTCTATTGAAGTGGAAACTGAACGCTGGAAGAAGAAATCATATTTCTCCAGCGTAAATTACCCGCAGCCAAAATCGAAATGGATTCAGGGAAACTGTCTGGTTTTCTGTAGCAAAGCTACAATTATTATTGCGAGCAACGGATGCTTTGGTCTTGGGAACCGAATAAACTAAGTAAGAATAAAGAAACCAGAGTAAACTCAAAACATGAAATAAGCCAATAAAGGAAAGCGCAAAGTTTCACTATTTTTGATTGAGTTGTGAAACATATACCTTACTGTGATGTTTTCCAGGAAACGAAGGAATGGGCATACGAGACGAAGTGTTGAATTCTTGTACGAAATTGACAACAATACAATCCACTTCAAAATCTCAGATGCAAGATCTTGATTCATTGAATGTCTCTGTTGCAACAGGTATTATTTCTGTCCTTTTCCTATACTTTCACGATTGTCTTATCATGATATCATCTTTAGAAATAATTACACGCAGTAGGGGGTAAGGATTCCTTGTTTTCTACCCCTTTCGCAATCCGTCATAAAATATGATTAAAATCATTTCGTATTTTCTGTAAAATGTACACCAATGTACTAGACTCAATACATGTCGTAGTTTCGCTCTTTGACTGAACTGATAACGCTACAACTACTGTAGCGACAGAGCATAGGTTCCAAATCTTTAAAAAGGTCGGTGTAAAATTCTGTGACCTATTTCTTCGNGCTATTTAAAAATTTGATGACGTCACATCCTCAAACAAGTTGAAATATGAAATACGCTGTAATTTTTGAAAATATTCAAGATTTCTGAAAAGTCCAACGGTAGAGTTATAGCAAAGTAGCTAAAGTTTCTTACAAGCCATTCGATTCAAAGAAATAGGTCACTGGATTTTACACCGACCTTTTTACGCCAATTTAAAGATTTGGAACCTATGCTTAGCGACAGCAGCACTGCAGCGACAACAACAACAGCAATTCAATGAGATGAGATGGGCGTAAGTTGAGGGCCTTATGCAGTGAGGCTACATATGTACGTCCAACAATTTTAGTGTATATTAACATCACCGGACTTCTTCAAAATTCTTCACATTCTGATGAGTGTGACAAATTTCATACGTGAAAGGCTTCGATAATTTGTTAGAATTTTATGAGAATTCTTAAGGCAAGAATGCAGTTTTAATGTGCACAATGCTTCGACCTTATACGGCCAATCATCAGCATTACAGTTAGAGTTCTAGCCTTTATTGACTATGAGTTCTGCCAAGCAATATATTAACCAAGAATAACCAAGCAATATATTAACCAAGAATAACCAAGCAACTATTTCTTCCTACAGTTGCCAATTTTTTCACTTATAGAACGGCTACAGCTTTCCAAATTTTTGTAGCTGAATATAAACATGAATAAAGATTGGGTAATAAATGCGGAACTGCTCATAAATGTGTTTTTCTTCATGCGCTGATTTCAATGCTACCGGCTCTCGACAAACAGTCTGATTTTCAAAATTCTTCCTGTAGGCATCCTGATCCACAGCTTGCTAAGACGCCTTCGATGAGCGTCTTCTTAAAAATGCAAAGAATGTCGCACGCAACCTTCGGTTAAAAACTGGCTAAACAGCCTCGCTGGTTGCAGAATGGTGAAAGGAACTTCACTGGTGTGTAATTATATGCCCTTCAAGCAATAAGTCCCAAGAGATGTTGAAAGGGTGCCTCACAGTTTTGCTTCAGACTGGTATGTTTGTATTTTTGAAGGAATATGCTTTTAGGACACTTATTGCGAGAAATAAGAAGTTGGAAGAGACAAGATAAGCAAAGCAAAATACATATTATTTTATTATCTAATTAGTCTCAATAAATTCATTTTACAAATTTACAAATTAAAAAATCATGGCATATGTTTTAGATTAAATTCTACTGAAAATCAAAAATAATATTTGTGAGCTTGATACCAGATGTGTGGTTGTAGATTCGTGACAACTAGCAACACAATATAACGGTGTTTTTGTGAGGACAAACTAGCTATTGGTTTAAAAGGGTGTAATCACAATTGTTGAAATACGCAAGACATACCTGTTTATCCAGCATCACAAACTCTGTTTTCAAATTACGTATTATGTACGTGACGCCTAATCAAATAAAGTACAGTCCCACATTTTAGAAGCAAAATTTTATTGAGAGATTCCGGATTTGTTATTCAGACAATAAAAGTGAAGAATAGACCGGAAACTGGTGAACCATTGTTTGAAATTTGTAACAATTTTATGAGCTGACCCTGGACACATCTCAACTATCAGTTACTCTCCAGGTACTTTTTATTACAGATATCTCCTTGATTCTCCAAATTAAGAACAGTTCACACAAATTAACGATGGGTAACAATTGAAAATTGCCACAGAAACATCCAAAGCCTACATCTCAGAAAGAATTTGTTTGTGATTGCAAAAACATGCTGTAACATTTTGGAAGATAAAAATAAATCACCAAAGCAAACAAAGAAACAAATGCTAAATCACAAACTAAAAATAAGATCTAATGCTTCTAATTCAAATACCTGGAAGTTGCACTACAAAAGTCTTTACATATATCGATTTATATAAAAAAATTCCAATCACAGTCAATAACTTACACAGGAAATACAATCATTTAAAAACTACGAAACTTTATGGTCCGATTTTACGTGTTTTTGTAATAAATGTGCAGGCAAATTGTTTCAATTTATGTGCAGGCAAATTGTTTTAATTTAACTTTGTAAATGTTATTCAAATACGCTGTATCCTCTGCGAAGAAACTACTTTTTAAGCCAGCCAGCTTTGTGTGTGACCAAAGAACACATGGCTCACGGCAACCAAAAATCATATAATTTTATCCATTTTGCAAAAATTGATCATTTAAATTTCGCAATTGGAAAATCAGCAAGCCAACTACGAACTCATTCTTTCTTACTCGAAGTGTCTTTCATGAATAACCCAAATCTGAAAAGAAGAAAGGATATTTGATAAATGTTTTAAAAATGAAAAGAACGCTCACAATTNGTTTTAATTTAACTTTGTAAATGTTATTCAAATACGCTGTATCCTCTGCGAAGAAACTACTTTTTAAGCCAGCCAGCTTTGTGTGTGACCAAAGAACACATGGCTCACGGCAACCAAAAATCATATAATTTTATCCATTTTGCAAAAATTGATCATTTAAATTTCGCAATTGGAAAATCAGCAAGCCAACTACGAACTCATTCTTTCTTACTCGAAGTGTCTTTCATGAATAACCCAAATCTGAAAAGAAGAAAGGATATTTGATAAATGTTTTAAAAATGAAAAGAACGCTCACAATTCTTGAAGTCTACGCAACCAAATTACATTTTTCCAAAACCTGAACTAAGAAAAAGACAAATGTAATACTGTAAAATCTTGAAAATGACAATAGTTTCAGGAAATAGACATAAATTTCGGTAATGATCAAACCACAGTGCCAGGATAACACACTATCGGCCAATAACCCTTCATCAGTAGTGAAAGAAAAAACAAACAAACAAACATGCTAACAAACCCAATCAACTATAAAACACAGCTGTCTCTGATACTTCGAAAAGTCATTGGTGGCAAGCACTTTGAAAACCCAAGAATCCTTCCCGAAAGATCAAAGAAACAACATTATCTACGAATGAAATTGCCAAGCTTGTCCAGCAACATAAAGCGATGAAACGAAAAGATTCCTGGATCAACAGTCTGAATAACGCAATACTGCCGAGAAGAATGGCAACACAAACTCTAACCAAATTACCGATCATTACTGAAAAGACAAGACACACTTTTGATTGCGACAAGAGGACCATTTTGGATCACGAAAGGAGGAACACGAAACACAAAATAAAAAAAGCATCCACACCATGAAACTATCCCAAAGCATCCAATCAATTTCTCATCACAATGGATACCAACAAAGCCATCAACAACTAGCAAGCCTCCTCTCTCAAAGAGAGAGAAAATGAGAACACTTACATTCCGCGAACTTTCGATTCCTTCTTCGGTGTTTCTCTTCCCTTTGATTCTTTTCTCCTCTTTAAAGTTTCATCTTTCGAATCCAACGTAGAAGAGCGAACAGGGCTGCAAAGGAAATCATAAAGAAATACATTCAATATATACAAACTTATTTCTAAATAAACTATATAAGCCTTTAATTAATGATTGTAGGCTTATATGTACCAGCTTATATGCTGTAGTTTATTAGAAAATATTTGTTATTCAATTACTAACTATTGCCACACGTGCCTCTCTGATGATATTACTCAATATATACTGATATCTTCTCTTTATAGCCTCATTTCGTATGCATAATGAGTTACTTAGCTACCTTAGTTTCAAGGTATCCTATGCTGTTTGCTTTATTCTAATGCATTTTATTTGCATCTGCAGCTCGACTAATCAGCCGTAGAATTCCGTGTGTTTGCTATCGCTAATCACTTCGTATCGGCATGTTAAGCATAAACAACTGATGCTATTGTTTCAAGATCTGCCCTCGTTCGATTAAACTACTTTTGTGATCCCAGGGCTAGCGCCTGAAAATCCCGCCTTCACCCTCGCCTCTACCGACGTGGAATGTTAAAGTTACCGAGGACAGTATGTAAAATTGTTTATCTTTGGTTTGTGATGCAAAGCGAACGAAAAAAGCCGACAAGAAATGAGTAAAGTTGTCGATTTAGAAAATAATGTATTTTTACAATCCGGTTTGTTTACACCCAATTCATGGGACCATGGGACCAAGCTTTTGGGAATTTTTAGTATTCTACTTTTTGCATTAAAGGCACAATTTTTCATGGCACGAAATATGTTGAAGAAATCAAAAGATTTTTCATGAAGAGATTGATCACTTGACTTGAATTTGGTGTAAACAAACCATAGCCGAATTGGTCTATTGCATTTTTGACAAAAAAATACATGGACAGATACATACCCGGGTACATAAGCAGCTAAGACATCTTCTAAAATCCCAACTCTTTCTTTGAATCGATTTCTTTCTTCAAGAACTTGCTGCATTTCAGCTAATGTGTATCTTGGTCTATTTGGATCTTTCTTTGGTCGAGGTGCTTCTTTCGCAACAGGCTCACCTTGTACTTCTGTTTCTTTGGTAGTTCCCTGAATTTCAGTTTGTTTATCGTCGTTATTCCCAGCACCATTTGGTTTATCATTATTATTTTTATCATCAGCTCCTTTGATATTTTTCTTGCCAATTCCTTTGTCGCTACTGTTAGGCCTTTTATCATCTTTGGAAACACTGGTCGATGATCTGGGCACGACAACAAAATCATCTTCTTCGGCCTCATGTGCTATCGATGGCGTCTTTTCTAGCCCTTTCCCGGATTTTTTAACCTCTACTCCTTTTATCTCATCCACCTTGCTGTCAGTATGCACTTCGCTACCAGATTGCACTTCGTTACCAGCGTGCACCTCACTACCAGCATGCACCTCACTACCAGCATGCATCTCTCTTCGAGCAGATACATCGCTACTAACAGGACCTTCGCTACTACTCTTCATCTCACCACCAGCATGCTCTTCAGTACTGGCATGAACTTCGTCATGGGCATCAGCCTCACTATCAACAGGTACCTCCTTAACAGTGTTCATCTCACCGCTGGCCTGTACCGCACTTCCTGCAAGCACCTCTTCTTCCTTTCCCTCCTTCCTACCAAGTCCTGTCTCCCAATACAAGCTGTGAACATCCACTTTTTTCTCGTCTTCGACCTCCCTGGCCTCATTTCTCTCGTCTTCATTTGCAATTTTTACGGATGCAAGGGTCGCTTCAGCTTGTACTTTATGCTCTACAGCCTTTGCAAGACGGTCTTGTAACTTGGTGTTGAAAAGACGCAATCGCTCGTTCATTTCTGTCAATCGATTAGATTGTTCATTGAGCTGTGAAAGAAACAGAACATGACATTTTAATTGAAGAACCATTTTCTAAACATACAACATTACACAAACCATCAGTTTCTCTCAAAATGTCATTTCATTCAAGGCTTTATCATTGCTTCTAATGATTATATTCAATGAGGAGTGGGACTTACAGCAAGTCTATAAAACCTTAGTAGGATAGCCTGCATACAAATAGTGGCTAGTGGCTAAATATGTTTGGTTCTTACAATGTGCTAAAACATGAGGAACTGTTGAATTACCCCCAACAAACGTTTTTATCCCTTTCATGATAAAGGAGACTTGCTTTTTGACATGGATCCTGGCATCCGTTTGCAGGTTCCTTTGACCAGCAAAAGCTTTAAATGTTATTTCTGAAAATAAACTGGGATTTAGAAGCATTGGCTTCTTGAATTCGTTTCTCGTTTCTCCTTCGCAGCGTCCTCATCACGATTTACGCCCCCGCAGAAGTTATAATGTTTTATTGAGCGCTGATGGACCACAGAATAGACTTGGAGCAAGTCTACTTGAATGTAACCTACCGCTTCTATCTCTGTTGTGTGTCTTACATTCTCTTGATTTACTTCACGTATTTGATCTCTTTGCGCATCAATTGTTGTTTTCATTCTCACCATCAAGTTCACATCACCAGGCAGAGCTATGGGTGTAAAAGGAGTGATGAAGTAAGGTGTGGAAGCGTTTTAGCAGACATTGTTGCCCACACCTACCACATGGGTGGTAGGACACCATATGAAGATAAGACAAAAGGGGTGTTGTTGGTAATGGGAAATTATGAGGGGATAATGCTTGAGAAATAATCTAGCAGATTCACATCTGTTTGGCATAGGAAATAACTTTGAATGCTACAGGTCCTGTAGATTATACTGTACGTGTGGACATGGTGCAAAGATTAAAGAAAAATCATGTGGGAGGTAGGACCCCTATCAAATTATAAAATAGATTCTCTGTGAGTTATTATGAGTTCATTTGCTAATTATTTGCCGTAGGATCTATGAAAAATTTACTGAGCACATTGATGACATGCTAGGGTTTAAATGCTTGGGTCTACTGCTTTAATGAAGTTGCGTATTGTGTCACATGAATACATTAAACAACTAATGACATACTTGATATCTGTGTGCAGTGTTTCTTTGCTGGAAAAATCAAATTTTATCAAAATAACAAACAGAAAGGTATTTGAAACCTGTTGTTCTTTGAGTTGTCATTTCCTCATCAAGTTCTTCAACTTCTGATCTGAGCAACTCATTTTCTTGCTTTAACATTGTTATTGTTTGTTGTAGATCCTTTGTGTCTTCACTCATTATATCTTCCAAATAATCAACTTTCTAAAAAATCAAGGTATGATTTATGTAGCCCTTTCCTTGTAGAAGAATTGCAGGCTGTTTGCTGTTGTTGAATAACTGGATGGAAGCTTGTCCTATTTAAGTAGATAATAATCAAACAAGGATTGAACAGAATGTGATCATTTTTGAAATATATTCAAAAAATCTGGGCCTCCCCTTTTCTCTTTGCGTGTAAACTTGCATTTGTTTGCATTATTTATTTGTAGCTAGCATTGCTTTATTCTCAGTGGGAATGTACATCAGAACTGTTCAAGTTACCTCACTTCCTGTTTGATTTGAGTATCACACAGAATGTAATTTGGAATGTTTTGACTCCGGGTTAATTTCTTTTCAACATAATTTGAATGAAATAGCTCTCAAACTCTTTGAGAATTGAACTAATTCTATAAATTACTTTATTATCATAAAGAACAGTGACATCTTTATGGCTTAAAGTCACCAAAGGGCATTTATGGTTAGGGGTGGGACAGCATTTTTTATTACAAGGCCAAATTTGAATGGAAAGTATTCTAGAATATCTCGAGCGTTGTTGGTCTTCTAACCTCTTCTAGTTGTCTCTTTGTAGCACCTTCCTTCTTACACTCAATCAGCAATCTTTCTTTCTCTGCAATTAAGTCGCTGATTGTTCCAACATCCTTTTGTCTCCTTTCAGCCAAGCCTTCAAGTTGTTCCAAAGTGAACACAATTTTTGGCATCAATTCTGCGACTGAATTTTCCCCATAATCTCGAATCATGTGTTCAATGTCTTGCCCGATTTTTGCTGCATGTTCGTAGACATCAGCTACAGTAAAATCATCCATCTTTGGCTCTTTTTTGGATCCAAAACTGCTGAGAATCAATCACAACTTTGATATCCTTGACCTTGTTGGGCATCCATTTTGTTCCGGCTTTATGGGTCAGTACGAGGCAAAGAGGGCAGGCCCTCGATGTATCAGGAACGAAATGTAACGTAGGTGGTTGTACATAGTAGTGCAATATAACATAGGTGGTTCCGTGCAATATANCCATTCACGACCATGGCATTACCACTTGTGGGAACGAAATCCTGCTGCCATGCACTACCATGGCATTAACACTTGTGGGAACGAAATCCTGCTGCCATGCACGACCATGGCATTACCACTTGTGGGAACGAAATCCTGCTGTCATGCACTACCATGGCACTACCACTTGTGGGAACGAAATCCTGCTGCCATGCACTACCTTGCACAACCACCTATGTTATATTGCACTGAACCACCTATGTTATATTGCACTACCATGTACAACCACCTATGTTACATTTCGTTCCTGATACATCGAGGGATAGCCGCAAAGAGGAAGTGAAGAATTAAATTGAGGCTGTAATGACGTCATCTTTTACAATAACTTTCTCGTGTTTTCACGCTGTGGTTTTCTTGGGGTTTTTTAGGGTGTACGGTCCCGTTCGGTCAAAGCCAAAGAGTGTCCTAATATTTTGGTATATGATGTAGTGTTAATTATTTAAATTGAAGAATAGAATGCATTCTAATGTTGGTCGAAGAGCATAACACTGCCTAGAAATTTCGAACACTTTCGAGGGAAATCGTTTTGTTTTCACGAGAAACCCTTGTAATCTATTAAAATCATTTGGTTCTCATCGAATCAATTCTCCCACGCTTTTTTAGGAAGTGATACATCCCTCGGTTTTGGTGAACCAGGCACATTTGTAATAAAAAATTATCGAGAAAAGCAATTTCTGAGAGCTGACAATTTTAGTTATTTTCCTCACAGTAATTTTTCATGAGGCCGTCATGTGAGCAATGTAAACCAGTGTTTTTCAAGACTTCCTATTATTTTGCACCGATTTCCACCTGCAGAGCCCATCAATATTATCAAAACAACTATTGTTCCGTGGCCTGTTTTTCTCCAATGACAAAACCAAATGACGTATTTACGTATTTCGTGTTTATCACACAAAGGGTTCTATTGTTGTCTTTTGCACCAATAAGATCAGTTCTCTGTTTTGATTACCTCCAAATATGGCACATGTAATCACGTGATGGGTATCGAACAAAGGGCTCCTGAGTCCTTGGCAGACCCAGGGCTGGACTATCGACCGATTGGTCTTCCTCTCCTTGCGATCGCACCAACTTGCTTTTTGCTTTTGTGCATAGAAAACATTTGGCTGCAATGATGTAGAAGTGGAGTCTATCGACGTTTCAAGAAATTTACAAGTTTTGGTAAGACCTCCTTTCTTGCTTGTGTCGTGAAACTGCCCACGAATCCCCTTTCGTGATCGTCCTCACGTTTAGTCTGCCACTGTTTACATCTCCACGTTGGCCTAAAGGCCAGCATCCCAAAGCCAGATCCTAGACCAAAACAACGAACCGGCAGTCAAAGTATTCTCAATCTTTCATTGCGGAAAAGTTATAGAAACAGTCGTAATGTGTCTTTGAGACTTTCGACTTGCTGCTGTCGTTATTTCTGTCTAAACTCCTGCCGAGAAAATTTACACAAAAACTTTTCAAAAGAGGACGTAAAAATCGAAATTCGAATTTTTATAGAAAGATACACCTGGCGACAGTTCCATATATCCTATCCACAAAGGGCAATAGGAATAGAAATATGATTTCCAGTAAAAATCCAGGCAAAAACATATCTTTTGGATATTTTTTATGGAATGCCTTTGAAAATTAAATTCAAGTAGGATAAAAAGACCTGATAAAGCTCTTTACTTGCCAATTCACACTTTTTAAAGCCATCTTAGCCATCTTATGGTAGGTAGGGCCAGACGCAAACGCTTGGGGCATAAAAGGGGGCCCAGAGGGCACACATAGCTCTGGGACATATTAATAGAACCATTTCCTATTTATCCTCTAAAAATCAATTGCCCCATTCCATTGCTGATTTTGACAAATTGGAAAAACTGAACTTTTTGAGAATTTTGAGTGAGGTGGGAAGGACCAACTTTGGAGAGAAGTTGTCACCTCCAGTCCAGTCCCCTGTTGCACTGCCACTGCCGATGGAAATCTCCTATTCTAGTACTATATATATGGGGAAATTTCATCCAAACCAGTTCCAAATTACGCAGCCAAAATTATCAGATAGGATCAAAAGGAGAAGAAATGAGAATTGATGCAGTCTTAATTTGAAATTTGTAAATCAGAAAGCCCAATAAATGGATGATGAAAGTATTTAGCGAAGGGTTTGTTACTTATAACTCAATTTTCAAGTTCTAGAAAATGATTAACATACTTGCTGCAGATCCAAATGGATCCCCCTTTTTTATATCTCAGCAGGTCAAGGAACTTTGAATACACACAATACATCCCCTTTAAACATTTATAGAATGTATAAGAAATGATTTTCCAGATAAATAATTAAGAGCCCTTAGCACGAAAACCATGTGCCTCTGCTCCTTTCATATTTCATAAGGATATTCATGAATTCTATATTATTAGGTGTGATTTAGCAATTGGTTATTCATAACGCAGGGTAAATTCACCAGTAATGGCATCTACAGTATGCTTTAGATTAATGAATTCTTAGATACCTATATATGTACACCTTCATCAATTGCCATATATGGTAATTTTCATAAATTTTTCACAAATTTTGTTGTGAATATACAACATATCACATGATTTATTGATAAAGACGCAAAATTAAAAAATAAGCATAAATTACACCGAGAGAAACAGCAAAACGAGGAAGAAGTAGAAAAAAGAATTTCATTTGCAAATTGGAACATCTCGGAAGAAGTCAAAGTTTAAAGTAAGCCCCCTCTAACAAGCCCCGATGCTTATATATCAAATACAAGAGGTTAATAATTTATGAAATATAGATGTTAATTTCCATTTGGTTCGAAATAATTTTGTTTTCCATGATTTGACTTGCAAAATTAGTGTTGACTCTGCAAATCATAAATTTGACTTTGTAAAAAAGACCCTTCTCTTGAAGGCCTCCTCTCCTCAGAAATGGGGCTAAATATTGTAGCTTTTACAGTACAGTACAGGCCTAGTGTCCGTTAACATTCAAGGATTCTCGAAGGATTCTCGAGAATTCTCAACAACCTTACAAGAATATTTGAGTGGTATAAAAGCCTTTGTGAATTTTAAAAAGAATTCTTTCAAATTTTCTAAGAATTCACATACAAGAAAACAGTGTTAATGTATGCAAGGCCTGTACTGTATATCCATATCCATTGTGGCATTGCTACTTTGCTTCAGTACTGTGTCTCGTGGATACATAAACCTCAACTACCAAGATTCTGGCATGAAACTTGCAGGTGTTGTTCACTTAATTTGAATGATTCTTGCCTTTTTTTGTTTCAAATTCTTTTTTCAAATTCCAACAGTATATAATTGCTTCTCATCAATTATTCAATACATATCTAAATAAAATCTGTCACATTTTGCTGTAATACCATCATTCTTTTTCCTCCATCAGTCGCACCTTAATCATGGCCTTACTTTCAAGAGCTCTGAAGATCAATTTTCAGTTGAGCAGAGAGACCCTACTTTGCTGCTCTCAATGCTGTGTGCAGTCAAGAACTTTTGTACCACCCACAGGCACAGAATATGGCCTTGAAAAGAAATGGGCATATTATAACCAGCCTGCAATTGATACTTATGCTGCCAAGGTAAATTAATGAAGATTTGTTCTACTAAGACATCACATCCTCTCCCACATTGCATGATTCGGCCTTGCTAAATTATGCATTTTGTTTTGTTTATGCAACCACCTCTGAGGGGACCATTATGAAAATAAGGTCAATTTCGACCTTTTAATGCTATCCCTGCCACTATAATTAGGTGTGTTTTTAACATGGTTTATTAACATTGTATTAACATTGTATTAAATTATATTGTATCTATTTTTTTATCTTTTGATCATTGTAAATTATTTTTGTGGCAAATTGATACATAAGATGATCAAACTTTCCGTTGAATTTACTTGTAAAGAAAATTGAATACAAAAATGCCTGTTGTAATATTGGAGTATTGCTACTTTATGTCATATTGTACTCATCTTAAAAATAATTGTAACTATCTATCTAAATTTTTCCCCTTTTCATCACAATCTTCAGGCCCTTACAAAAGTAACACCACATCAAATGTTGTNCTGCCACTATAATTAGGTGTGTTTTTAACTTGGTTTATTAACATTGTATTAACATTGTATTAAATTATATTGTATCTATTTTTTTATCTTTTGATCATTGTAAATTATTTTTGTGGCAAATTGATACATAAGATGATCAAACTTTCCGTTGAATTTACTTGTAAAGAAAATTGAATACAAAAATGCCTGTTGTAATATTGGAGTATTGCTACTTTATGTCATATTGTACTCATCTTAAAAATAATTGTAACTATCTATCTAAATTTTTCCCCTTTTCATCACAATCTTCAGGCCCTTACAAAAGTAACACCACATCAAATGTTGTATGCAGGAAAATCAGAAGATGGAAGCCATTTAATTGTAGGTACCATTCATTTTTTTAATCTGATCTGCTAGAATAAGGATTAACCTTGAAACATCCTCTTATATTTTTGTTTTGGATTATAAAGAGATTTAGGGTTGAATCATATCAGAGAAACACTTCACACAAAACAATTTCTTTCTACAATGCTTATTTCTGAATCAAAATGTTTGAAGATACAAGAATATGCTTATCTATACAAATGATTTCAGCTTTGATACACTTAAGCTTTAGTTCTTCAAAGATATTTTGATCCTAACAGAGAATGGGACTTGGTATGGAGTAAAATTGTTTCTACACCTTAACAAGAAAAATTTGGCATTATTTTTTCTTTTAGAAAAGTGCTCAGTATTTGCACAAAGAACTACCAAAACGAGTCGCAAGGAGAGTAAAAGATTTTCAAAGTCTTCCTTACGTTGTTGCAATCAATTCCATAATGCAAGAGGTGGTGAGTATGAAATTCTATTATATAATTGTCACAATACGTCTCCACCTTCAAGCAATTCTTTGTAGTTTGAAAGGAGATTTTCCAACCTTTGAATTGTGGTGAAATGCAGTTTTTAATAAGTTGACACTTTCTGTAAAAACATGTGTTTAAGCCATCACCGTTGCATATTGGTTGCACCCTAGATATCAGGCATATAATTTAGGAAAACTCCATTTAAATATATTTCATTTACTTAAGGAATCTTTGATGATGTGACAACAATCTCGACAATACTCATATCTCAGAAGTCAAAAGTGGGAACAACATGGATAAGAGTCGTTGATGCAATGTTTTTCTCTTCATTGGATTTCCATGGACTGTCAAGATTTCACGCTGTTGTCGTAGACAGTCATTATCTGTGACAATAGCGTGAAATCTTGTGATTTTTAAATTCAAAATTTTCAAATTTTGAAGTAAAAATTTAGAGGTAACAATGTTCAAATCTGCATATAGGCCGCACCCCTATCGTAGAGGAAAATATGAGAGAAAAGAGCGGCTTATATGCGGGTTTTTTTTAGTTGTATCATAAAATGAATACAGCACATGACTGATGTTTGATGTGTTGCATTCTTTCTTTCAGTATGAACTGTACCTGAGAGCGTTTTACAAGCTTTATTCGTATAAAAAGATCGAAAATGTTGAAGATGAACTACAATATAGCAATCTGGTGAAACAACTTCTTGATGACCACAAAGACGTTGTCACATCACTCGCTAAAGCTATTCAACAAGTTAAAACACAAGTCAGGGTAAGCTCCGCATTTCCAATGAATGCTTGTATTGATATGGTTTTCCGTTTGCATCTGATTTGCTGTTGCAAGATGTTAAAGACCCTGTGCTCCCCATGATCCTTTGCAGTCTCACAATGACTTTGGTACTGTATGAAAATGATTTTGGCCTAGCAATCGCGATACTGTATTGTCTTTTCAATCTTCAAATGAACATTGTTATGTCATAGCTATCGAACTCAAACAACAGACATTCCTGCAAATAATTGAATGATTAGGAAACCTTTGTTCCTTGTAGTTATTTATGTCTCCACTATTGTGTGTTAAAAACACGTCATTTACAGTCAATATAATGTTTTGATGCTTGGAGCGCGTGCAGGAGATCATGGGGAGCACAGGGTCTTTAATCTTTGGTCAGATAAAGAGAATACTGAACAAGGCTGGATAATTTTAACGATCAACAAAAAATTTAAAGGAATCTTACAACCAAACTATCCACTGGACGATCGGCAATAAGCATGAATGCTTTACCGTTTGATAAGCTTTTAATGTACGTAATGGACGTAATGTTTTCGTACGTTATGTACATTATGAACTATGTCATTAAAGTTAATTAAAGATGCTAGAAATTAAGGTCCTGTGTAGTAAATCTACGCAACTTAAAACAAAGCGAAGTATATAGTACCAAGATTTTATCTTGATAGTACCTTAATAGGTGATGGAGATTGGCTACTTGCATTTTGCCAAACACTAGACCGAATGTTCGTAATTTTCTCTCTAACCATAACTATTCTCTCTTGACAGTTTGAAGAGATGTCCAATATGATCGAGAGAATTTTAACATCACGTCTTGGTATTAGAATATTGGCAGAACATCATATCGCACTCAGGAATGAAAGGGTATGTTGTATTGGTATCTAAGCCGATAGTTTCTGTGTTAAGATATTCATATACCTCTCTTCTTTCCCGGNCTGGCTACCCCCCCCCCCCCTCTCGCCGGTCCTGCTTCGAGCGCGTGCAGGGGATCATGGGGAGCACAGGGTCTTTAATCTTTGGTCAGATAAAAAGAATACTGAACAAGGCTGGATAATTTTAACGATCAACAAAAAATTTAAAGGAATCTTACAACCAAACTATCCACTGGACGATCGGCAATAAGCATGAATGCTTTACCGTTTGATAAGCTTTTAATGTACGTAATGGACGTAATGTTTTCGTACGTTATGTACATTATGAACTATCTCATTAAAGTTAATTAAAGATGCTAGAAATTAAGGTCCTGTGTAGTAAATCTACGCAACTTAAAGCAAAGCGAAGTATATAGTACCAAGATTTTATCTTGATAGTACCTTAATAGGTGATGGAGATTGGCTACTTGCATTTTGCCAAACACTAGACCGAATGTTCGTAATTTTCTCTCTAACCATAACTATTCTCTCTTGACAGTTTGAAGAGATGTCCAATATGATCGAGAGAATTTTAACATCACGTCTTGGTATTAGAATATTGGCAGAACATCATATCGCACTCAGGAATGAAAGGGTATGTTGTATTGGTATCTAAGCCGATAGTTTCTGTGTTAAGATATTCATATACCTCTCTTCTTTCCCGGAAGAGCAACAGATAGAAAGAGAAAGAAGGACTAGAAGATTTACTGCATTAACATGACAGGCTGAGTTGCTTAGTTACAAAGATACAAACAAAGAATATTGTTTTTTGTTGTCTTGTAGTTTCGTTCTGATTTGAAATGACGCTCTCTTTTTGCCGATTTCAAACAGGCTAGTTAGTGTCATAAACCTCTTGATACAAATCAACAGAGCTGAGAATTTGGACTGAACAGCTCAAACGAATGTGTTTTAGAAGTCATCTTGTTGTTTAAAATTCCTTTCATTTGCTAGATTATGAATGATTCTGAAAAAGAGACAATTATTGGGCAGAAGGACTGTTTTTAGCAACAAACTGGTTGAACCATTTTATTGAGGCTTCTCCTATTTTTAATTTTTGCTTCGCTTATCGTAAAATCTAATCATGTGCTGCCCTATCTATGAGTAATATTTCTGCAAGTAATTTAATCGTCCGCTTTTCTCATGCAGGAAAATTTTATTGGAATTATATGCACACAGATGCCCGTTCGAAATTTGATTGAGAAATGTGCATTTTATTGCAGGTAAGTTGAATCACATTGAATTATTTACAAACAACCTTAGGATTCTACCGATGGCAAAGGAATATACTTTTGCAGAGTCTTTTTTATTTTGCTTTGAACTTTTCATCTTGTCCTCCAATAATCTATCAAGCATCATGAGGCTGCGCGCAGGCTACGAATCAAGAACCACACTGGATATCCTTCTAGATCTGACTGTACTAACTGCCTTCTTTTACCATTCCAGAGAGATGTGCCAGCACAACTATGGGTTCGCACCTTCTGTTGCTGTAAATGGACACACAAAAGCAGTTTTTCCATATTTGCCACCACCGTTGGAATATATTATACAAGAACTACTCAAAAACGCAATGAAGTGAGTTATTTCATAATTGTCCATCGAATAAAGGACAACGATAGCACGTTACACGATGTGATAGCAGCGTTGATTTCTGCATAGTAAACTCGCTGATTTTCTCATATAATTTAATCTCCCCCCCCCCCCATCTCTAGGTCCTCCATTCTATGCTACTTTTTAGAGGATACCAGATCAAGAGAAGCAAATTTTAATGATTTTGAAGATAGCCATCCCAAAAGGTGTTTCACATATTTATGAGTTGCTTTTTACTTGTACAGTAAATGACTTTGATCGAATGTCCATGTAAACTGAGCTATGTACAGCCATTAACAACTCAAAATTTCAAACAAGAAACGAAAGGAACTGCAATCAAAATTAATCGAAGTTACTGTAATTCTCACATTGTTTGTTGTTTTCTGTCGATGTTAGAGGGACCAATGCCCCTGCCCCCTGTTTTTGAACTATGCGAAGAATACAATTTACCTGCATCTTTGTATTTCAGAGCTACTGTGCTCCATCACAGAGACAAAGTTAAAGCATGGTATGAAATCCCTCCTGTAAAAGTGACAATTTGCAACAACGATTCCCATTTTGTATTGAAGTAAGTTCCCATTGCTTGAGATTTATTACTATTGTGCAATTATTTGTAGACTCTCGAGAGCATTGCGAGCAACCAGTAACCTGTAAAGTATAAGCTATCTTCTCCTCGATCTTCGGTTTTTCATGCAGCAAATTTTTCGTGTCATTTTACAATAGATCATTTTGCAGTCGAATGCGAAGCACTTCGGGATCGTATGGGAGTTTCGAAATCGGATTTGTCGAACAGAGGCCGATAAAATTATTTTCTTCTTGGGAACGGCAAAAATTTCGTGAAAACTTCCTGCGAAAATTTGTCTTGATTTAATTTTGATTTAATGGATTGTACAGCGTAATTCGTGCAAGTTGTGGGCAGAATATAGTTCACATGCTACTTGGTGAAATTTAACATGTTCATAAAACAACATAACATAAAACAAACACTTAAATTGAATACAAGTTAAAGAATGAATACAAGGTTGGTAGCTCAAAAATAGGCACGATAATTGTAGAGCTCTAAAGCAAATGTCAAAATACAAGCCTCTTTGTCAAGATTCTGACTAATTAAAGTTACAACAATTCAATGTTGTTTTCTTGATAACAATTATAACAGGTTCTTGTGTTTTTAGGGCAGTATAAACATTTAGCCTTTTTTCAAAATATTTCCTAAAACTCTTGCCAAAAATTACGACAATGTCGAAGCTAGTGTTTTCGCGCGTTAACAAGCCCCCATATGATCCCATGATGCATAGCGTTGAATGCCCTAGCATTCGACTGCGGAATGGTCCATTAGCAAAATACAAATGTGTATACATTGTTTAAATTTCAATGAATAAGTGACTATAAACTGAAACAGTGTCTGGTATTTCACCGTGGTTTTGCTTTTCAAAGCGTACCACAAGAAAACTTTTTTTGTTTATGTTTGTATGTAGTCTCATTCTTTATTTTGTAGTTTTTATTTGTGCCCCATACATTCATTTTTACGTTGTCTTTAAATTCTTTCAGATTCAGTGACAGAGGTGGTGGTATTCATGATTCCAAAATGGAACGCATATTCGATTACGCCTTCACAACGGCGTTAGAAGATGATCAACAATCCGCAGAGGAGGAAGGGGCCTTCGATAATCTTGTCAAAGCGGCTCACGTTGCTGCTGTGGGAGGAGCTATGTCAGGGTATGGGTTTGGACTGCCTACCGCCAAGGCATATGCCAGCTTTTTAGGTGGATCCCTGGAGATTGTCTCTTTGTATGGTTTAGGAACGGACGTTTATTTGAAACTGTGTCATATCAATGGTCCGAGAGACTCATTCAGAATCTGAGTTCCATAGAGTGACCACATCAAATTGGTGAAAGGAAAATTGAAAAAGGATACAAAAGAAGCAGATCGTATTTAAAAGTTTTCTTAAAATTACTTTATCAGGTGAACCAGAAAAAAGTTCCCACTTTTGAAAATTCATAGCACCGAGAGTACTAGATTGATTTGAATGAATGAAATTCTTCTTGAAAGCCAAAAGACCAAACTATGTTTGCAACCAAGAAATTTTCGTAAATTCAAATTTAGTTATATTTTCAATGCTCATAAAAACGGGAGAAAAATCACAAAAATAATTTAGTCGTTTGGCTTTCAAGCAGAATTCATGTAATTCAAATCAATCTAGTGCTGTTGGTGATATGAATTTCATAAGTGGGAAATTTTTTCTGGCTCTCCCGGTAGTCAAACTCGTATAAGTCGGACTCGCATTATTAGCCGGATTTTGTATAAGTCGGACAAAAAGTATCAGTCCCATTTAGGCCCTTTGGTGTAAATCCGTCGCCAAGTCTGATTTTATATATCAGATATTCGCGTAAGTCGGATCTTTTTTGGTATCCCGTGAGTAATAAGATTGTATAAGTCGGATTCAACAATAGCAAATTGGTGCTAGCTTGTGCTTGCGTTGTTACCTTCGACTTGATACCTTTCGGTTCAGGTTTCATTATTTTGTGTGTGTTGATATTCAAAGTGAGAAAAAGCTAGACCGAGGAGTTGTTTACTTCGATAACTTCTAGTCTTCTTGGAGCCTCGATTCCAAAGCCTTGAACCCTCGCACATGAGTCGGGCAAAATCTGACGCATCCCAAATCTAGCTCGGAAATCAGTCTTTATGCGTAAGTTGGACTTAGTATAAGTCGGATCATTTCTCTCGGTCCGAAGAGATCCGACTCATGCGACTTCGACTGCTAACTATCTACGAGTTTTTGCCTAATCCTTATCTCTTTAAAAATAAAGAAAATGTAAAATTACTTGATATTTGCATTGTTCATGAACTAATAAGGTTTTGTTTCAAGCACAGGAAAATGTATTTACTTACGGCTATCAGAAGGCATTCAAACAAATTATTTACATATGATATATGTGAGAAGTGTTTGCTGTTCTTCGGTTACAGCCCTTTATATTACTATAATATATAATGTGTACATTCGTACTTACTTGCACGTAAGGGATTTTTGTTTAAATTTGATGCTTTGAACCACAGGGAAACCAGGAAATAATTGTTGCTACAAATAAAATTTGTAAAAAAAATTGTCTTTCTTTGTCCCCTGTGCGCTTAGTAATTTTTGTCCTTTGTGCTCCGCGAAAGAGCGCGTATCGATAGGCTGCGGAGGAGGAAAGCCTTTCGCGGAGCACAGGGGACTAAGGTAAAAAAATGACTAAGCGCGCAGGGGTTTCTNGAAAATGTAAAATTACTTGATATTTGCATTGTTCATGAACTAATAAGGTTTTGTTTCAAGCACAGGAAAATGTATTTACTTACGGCTATCAGAAGGCATTCAAACAAATTATTTACATATGATATATGTGAGAAGTGTTTGCTGTTCTTCGGTTACTGCCCTTTATATTACTATAATATATAATGTGTACATTCGTACTTACTTGCACGTAAGGAATTTTTGTTTAAATTTGCTGCTTTGAACTAGCATTGAACGAATACAAGGAATCACGTCGTAAGTCTAGCTTTGAACACGAGAATGGCTTTCCGGGCTATTCATTTGTTATTATTTGCCTAAGTGAAGCTTTAAACCAAATTTTGCTGCAAACAACTTTATTTAATATACCTAATTCATCGAGTGTACTTTCTTTTTGTAAATTTTTTTTCGTCCATGGCATAGTTGTTGCGTTATTAGGCTGTATTGTAATATCGTATGAGTTGTTGCGTTATTAGATTGTAATATCTTGCGAGTTGGATCCATCCCCGTCCCTCTATGCAACCCCAATTCTTAGTCTCCCATCCTGTCGTACGATCACCAACCCCTAGTTACACAGCATCGTCCAGTTTATTCAAATTTTAATTCATTAGAATTATTTGCTGCGCAATATAACATTTTACACACAAACAGTTTATTTCTCGACTAGATATATATGAAATGTTTATTTGTGTCTTATTAAAAGACGAACAAACTCTTGTGGTTAGAATCAGTAAGAGAGAGAGAGAGAGTTTTATGAACATAAAAATATTTCAACACATCTCGAGCTTTTTCTCGACTGCACTTCTCCAAAGTTCCAAATACCTAATTATCTCTAAAGCACATAAAAATAATTGTCAAGTGATAGATGTTCCGATGAATGTTCAAATAAAACATTTGGGGGACTGCCCAATAAAAAGTCTATTGTTTACCAAAATGTTTGCCCGACTTGGGGTGGATTTTTGCCTGAAAAAGGCTGATGTTTGTAAATTTTTCCAACATTAGGGAGGGGGGCTACCGCCCTCCCAGCTCCCTTCGCTCGTATGCTTATGTAGCTTTGCGTACATCGCAAATCTCACCCGATATTTATTTTAGTATTTTGTGAAGGATTTTAACGAAAGAATGAATTTTGATACCACACACTAATTGCTTATAATAATAATCTAAAACGATAACATTTGATCAGTTATGTTACAGAATGAAGGAGCATTTTCTCTACTTCTTTGATGTCCAGTTTTGTGATAATGAATACATTGTTGTTCAAATTAAAATTTCTATAACTGGGATCCCTTCGTTCTACAACCATCATTCCATGTGTTTTTGCACCAAAAGGCTCTACAGTTGCAAAGGTATGAAACTTCTCTAAGATCACCTTTTCTCTTTCTAAAGCAGCGCAAACTGCAAATACATCAGCACCATGGTCAAACGCTTTGCCGTGTTTTGCTGTGTGTGCATCATTGATCAATTTAAAGAATCGTGATCTGTCATTATCCTTACTGCTATATTCATCTGCAAATGTTTTTGTGAAGGGCTGATCAAGAACTGTTTCCCACGGGACAATGTAAATAGGACATGTATACTCATCTAACACAATATAAGCAGCCAGTGGATCAGCGACAAAATTGAATTCCGCTGTAGGAGTATGGTTTCCTAAACCAGTATAATTTCCACCAAGGATCACAACTTCTTTGAGTAATGTTGGCAATTCTGGCTTCAGTTTCACTGCCAATGCTAGGTTCGTAAGAGGACCGATAGCAATCAAAGAGATTTCACCCTTGTGTTTTGATGCAAGATCAATTATGCAGTTTACTGCATGCATTTTCTCTATTTTTGTTTCATCAAATTTTATACCGCTTGTGACGTCAAGGAGGCCATCCATCCCATGCCAATGAGTTGCGGTTTGTTTTTCTTGCACTAAAAATTAAAGAAATTATACAACCAAAATTACCAAGGAAATTTAAACATACTACTCTATCTCTAAGAAAGAGATTAAACATATTAGGAAAGACTCTTTAACATCAGAATACCTTCTTCAAAAGATATTTCAGCATGAATCCCAGTTAAATTCTAACATATCTTTTTTTATAAAAACTTTATGCTTCCAACCAAAACTTGTTATTGTTATCATGCAAAGTGAACAGATAAACCTAAACTCAATACATGTCGTAGTTTCGCTCTTTTAACATCAATTCAATAAGATGAGTGAAGGTTGAGGGCCTTTGTGGAGTAAGGCTAAGTTCAGGGGCGTAGTGGGTAGGGTAGGTATCTTCAAGATAGACCTACAAAATTGGTGTTAGACAAATTGACTCTTTAACTTTCCAACTCTAACCAGAGGTGAGTCATGCATCAATTTGTTAACCATGATGAGTTTTCAGATGGCAAGTTGTGAAAGGTTTTCATTGAAAAATATTAATGCATAAAATATTTACCAAATACAGGATTATCAGCTCCTTTATAAACTGGCACATCCTCTCTTCCAAAAACTTTCAGGATCTTAAGAGCATTCTTACAAGCCTGTTTGCAAGAGATATTTCCATTGACTCCGGTAAGTGCTAAAATCTCTGCATTTGGCCATGTCAAGGCTATGCCAAGTGCCATTGCATCATCCACACCTGGGTCTGTGTCAATAATCAACTTCATTTTGTTTGCCATGACACTGACTGACTTTCTAAAATTATGAAAAGGGTTTCTTACAAAAGTAGCTACATTTATGGCACAAAACCATAGTCTGTTTGGATAATTAGGGGGTGGTGATTGCATGGGCTGGTTCAATTGTTTCTAGCTCATTTATTGCTCAGTGAGTTGTCCCAATATTTGGGTCAAACCCTTTGCAAAAAAATTTGGTCATTACATGAAACAAGCCAACTTGATTTGCAAGGTTGACTCCCTTTCGTAAGTAGATCAACCTAGCTAGGGGAGCTGGCATGTATAATGTACTAATAGCAAAAGTCAACACCAGGTTGATCCATTGTGTGTGCATGCGTATTAACGGTTTGAATAAGGAGGTGATATATTTAGTATCACATGCATTTTTTTCTAACTAAGAAATTGACTCAGTACTGAAAGTTATAGTTTTTGAGTACTTGAGTTTCTGAATTTTTTGGTGATCTGCGAGTTGAATTTCTTATAAAAAATTTGTGTGCACAATTAATTAGACTGCTTCGCTAAAATGGAAAGTTATAGACAATAACGCTAAAGATGGCGGCCGCTCAAAGCATGCAGGTAAAAAAGCTCCCTGACGACCACCTAACGACATAAAAATTTTGGTCTGCCATTTCCATTATTAGCTAGTTTTGGTAAAGTTCAGAACAAGGAATATGTAAACAAATAGGAAAATTTTGTAATTCGAACGCGAATCTTCAATTCGAATCAAAACTTTAATTTTCTGCTTTGAAAAGGTTTCCTTTCGAACCATGTTGCATTCGAATCTAAGGTCGATTCGAATTCAAGCTAGCTAGTCGAAACGGCAGACCAACATTTTTACGTTGTTAGGTGGTCATCAGGGAGCTTTTTACCAGCATGCTTTGCAGCAAAACACAACAGATAAATTGATTTTCTTTGTTATTGTCAACAACCTTCTACTTTTGTTTGCATCAAACTGCCTTAACTGAAGTCTGCCTCAAATAAGACGTCACGTGAAAAAGTCCGCGAATAAAAACAATTGAAATGTTGCAAATCTCACGTGACAAATGGCATCTTACTTATGTGAGAATGTTTGAGATAATAGCCTTCAATGCAATATGTGTGCTTATTTTTCATTTTTTGTGATGGTCTTCTCCTTCTATTAGATCACAAAACATTACTCTTTCCTAAATATCCTTTTCAGCACTTCATACCGATATACTCACCCGTAACTTCTCGACAACTGCAGAAACTTGACAGCACCTCTTGTTGGTCCCCATGCAAGCACATGCATTTCTCTATTGTCACCTTTGTTTGGTTGAAAAGGAAGTAGTCCCCGCGTAGGAATTACCCTCTCTTCCATTTTAATGCCTCCTTATCAAACGGTAAATTCAGTTTAGTTGAATTGGGCCTAAATTTTGCTTGCAGAGAACAGTGCACGTGAAGGTCAAGCTGGAAGATTTTAGAGGCTATTGTTGGCATTTATCAAGCCATGAAGCTGTCAAGGACATTTAAGATGTATCACCAAATAGAAAATCAGCTTTTAAGGGGGACACTTTATCAGTTTGGACCGTTTGTGAGACGTTGCAAGCAAATATCTGGAGCGAACAACTCGTACCGAAGTTTGAGCTCACAACCAGAAGTAGCAGAGGTCCAAGAGGAAAGCGTCCCTGATACAAAGAAAGCATTTGTCTACGCAACGTATAAACATGTTGAAGATGGAAAGAAACAAAGCTGCTATGTCACCAAGTCTATTTTGAAACCAGGGTTGCCCTCTATTTATGAGCAACAACTGGACTTGAATGAGACAGAACTTGATGATATTATAAATAAATTTGAAGATCACTTCCTTGATTCAATGCTTTTTTGTTATGGTGAAGAAAAAAAGAAGAAACATAGAACTCGAAATTCAGTAGTCAATACAGTTTTGAATTTGCTGCAGACTACATGGAGAAAGACAAGTCAAAGGTACAACAGAGTCTGTTCGTTGTTAAGAAAGAAAAGTTGACTACCATCAAAGTAGATCAGAAACTTTTCTTAATGGGTGTTCTCATAAAACAACAGATAAAATTCTTTATTCAGCTATGCAAGCAAAAAAAGAAATCCCCATTGCAGTCAGCAATTTTGAATGTGTTGGGTGCCATACTTTCCAGAGTGGGCCTGAATCGCTGCATCTACAAAGCGATTGTTAATAACGCTAAAGATGACGGGGCAACAGGGAGCTTTTCACCAAGAGGCATTGCGTTCTTTAATCAAATTCCTGTAGAATCATTAAAGATTCTTAATTAGAACGCAATGCACCTTGTTAAGAAGCTTCCTGTTGCCATCTTTAGCATTATCATCTATTTACATAATATTGCAATTTATCAAGAATCCACTACAAATTTTCATTTGTTGTAAGAATTGTTTAATGCAATGATATCATTTGTATGCAAAAAACATTGAAAAAGTTAGAAATAATTGAAGATGTGAGTGTAGCTTTATACTAACCATGTAAAGAATTTTTTCCAGGTATCCTTCTAATCTCTCAAAAGCACTCTTCTACAAGCAGCATGTCACAGCAGCATTCAATCGTCTCAACACTTATGACATCATGGTTGCTGGGAAACCACAGAAGAGTTTTCTTATGATGTCAAAGGATCCTCTAAGACAGTTTGCTTCCAATGATGAGATTGCAGAATCTGTCAACAAAGATTTGAATTGGGATGAAGTTTATCAACCAGTTTTCCAATTTAATGAGGCGAATACAACATTGAAGACAATTCAATCATTCCATCCAGGTTCACCATTTCCAAATCCACACACGCTTTTCATTGCTCCAGATATTAACAGATATGACATGAAACAAGTTCTTGGCCAAGGTATGCCTGATCTCTGCAAATGATAAAATTCTTTTAAGTTGAGAATAAGAAAAGCTGTTCAACATTTATTGCTAAAACTCGCCAGAACACACAAAAATTCTAGTAAATTTTGAGGGGAGGGCATTGAGAGGTAGCAAAAGCTGATAGTCTGACAATATTTTCGACAAAATCGGCTAACATGTTTCAGTGGAATCTGAAATCTGTTCATATTTCTCTATTTATCCAATGTGATGGCAAGATAGCAAACTATTGCTAAAATCTAAAATCTGAATAAACATGCTTATCAACTAAGAGCTCTTAAAGACAAATGACGGAGATATAAGGCGACTTAAATCAGGGGCCTGGGCAATCCAAATATAGCNAGAATAAGAAAAGCTGTTCAACATTTATTGCTAAAACTCGCCAGAACACACAAAAATTCTAGTAAATTTTGAGGGGAGGGCATTGAGAGGTAGCAAAAGCTGATAGTCTGACAATATTTTCGACAAAATCGGCTAACATGTTTCAGTGGAATCTGAAATCTGTTCATATTTCTCTATTTATCCAATGTGATGGCAAGATAGCAAACTATTGCTAAAATCTAAAATCTGAATAAACATGCTTATCAACTAAGAGCTCTTAAAGACAAATGACGGAGATATAAGGCGACTTAAATCAGGGGCCTGGGCAATCCAAATATAGCCTATTGTATTCCATTGTATTTGATGACCTCGAGAGATTATCAAATGTACTGGACAATGAAGCCACTCAGACATCTTCTGTCCTATTATTAAACTAGGCGCTATTTATCCGTCATTTGTCTTTAAAGTAGCATGAACAGGAATAAGAATTAATTCGGACCACAAGACAAACAATATTTCTGAGTTTCAGTGATTGCTGATTCAATCGTTTTGAACAGAGTAGCCACTCTCGTTTAAGACTGCACCTGTCTGCTTTACGAGTAAAACAGCCTTGAATCTAGTTGCCTTTGGTTCATTCCGCATATTGGCCACACTCGTATTATCAGAAAGAAATACGGAAAAGGCGTTGCTTACACATGGGTTTTTGTGGTAATTATATTATTTATCCATCCTCAGGTATTCTCTTTGCATTTGCTCATGCATATGCCTATGCCGTCGCTCAACCACAAAATTCAATTGGCATGAAACAGATTGAGCCTATTGCAACGCAGTGTGTCATCAACAATGGCCGCCTTATGACATTCATATGCTTTCAACTCAACACATTGGACTTAGCAGATGATTCAGGGGTAAAGAACTTTGTTTGGATTGATGAGAATCTTGAAATGTTTGAGAAAGCATATTTGAAAATACCAGGTGTGAAACCGTTCAAAACAGTCACTGAAACTGAAATTTATTTGGATGGATTTAAACGTGAGCCATTAGAAATGTTTTTGAAGTTTGCATTAAATTAGTTTGATAGTTTATGGTCATGTTTTTAAGAACAATTCCTTTATTCTAATGAGTCTCAAAATGTTACTTTTCAATGTTGGTTTTTTATGCCCTTAAAGACCCATTGCTAACCATGATCCTTTGTGGCGCCAAAGTCGACTGTCGTATTATCTGAAAGTCGTTTTTGGCCTAGATTCTCTTTGTCTTGCTTGTCATTCGGCACACAAAGGATCATGGGTAGTAATGGGCTTTAAAGTGCCCTTTACAGTGATGGGGCATGGTCATCGAGAATGCTTTATTANTTTATGCCCTTAAAGACCCATTGCTAACCATGATCCTTTGTGGCGCCAAAGTCGACTGTCGTATTATCTGAAAGTCGTTTTTGGCCTAGATTCTCTTTGTCTTGCTTGTCATTCGGCACACAAAGGATCATGGGTAGTAATGGGCTTTAAAGTGCCCTTTACAGTGATGGGGCATGGTCATCGAGAATGCTTTATTACAGAGATAATTTATTGCAGTAAAATAACACTGCTAGAAATTAAAGTATAAAGTGAGTTAAAGTAAGTAAGAAGCAAACATTTAGGAGTAAAGAAAATTAACGCGAAGTTATCAAACGAAACTAAGGCAAAGAACAAAAAAAAATGGTTATTCAGAACCGTTTTTAATCTACGTATTGATTTACTGTAGGCTGAAATAGAACAATGTCATCGACTTAGACCAAACCAAACTTGAACTATACCAGCCTGTATTAAAAACACACAAGAACAAGTGACGTTGAAATCTCGTAGAGACATAATTGCATTGCTTCATTAAAATGAAAGAAATTAACGTCTTTTGATTGCATTTAGGTTGTTCATACCTATATTTTGAACCATAATTATAGATACACTTACATGTTATTTGTTTGTTCCCAACATTTCATTGCCCTTCGGCACGTGAGACTAAAGTTCGAGCGTTGCGTTCTTCCGTTGTTCGCTAGTTGGAGATTCAACAAATTTTCTTTATCGAATGCTGTCCTTTAGAGCGTTGGCATTTTCCCATAATTCCTAGCTACTTTGTTTCAGGTCAAGTTATTTAATAAGCACGGTCTTTGTCACTTGTATTAACATTGTATCATTACTACAAGATAAAACTATATCCAACTGGAGCTTCTGTCTTTCCCCATTATGTTTCGCCACTGTGTGCTTGTGAAAACGGAGGTCTTTTTAATCAACGCGTCACTTAGTTAACGTATATCAATCAATCAATCAATCAATCAAATAAATGGCGGTAAGCAAAATAATTCCAAATTTGCGTCAATTTTATGCAGCGTTCACATTCCATAAATAAGGTGCAATTAAAATTAGAAAAGGCTCAAAATGCGAAGACGAATTATGTGGCGAAATAATTTTAAGACTTACCCTGCGCCATGCCTAAAAACTGCTCCTCCAGAGAGGAGAGCTGATACTGATCAGAGGCTGCTACGACAATAGATCTTTTAGCTATTCTACAAAAGAGTCTGGATCGAGCGATATTTTCATTGATTTTTATATGAAATGTTTCATTGAGTGGCGTCATAGCTTCCATCACTGTTGTGTATATTCGAACATTGTTCAGATTTCTAGAAAATGTATAAAAGTATCGTTTGATCCAGAATCTTTTGTAGAATGCGTAAAACGGCTGACAGGTCTATTCCATGTGGCCGAGGCTCTCCAGACTGCTTGTAGATGATAAGAATTAGCTCATGATAGAATATTGATACAGGGCAGGGCAGGGCAGATGTTAATTGTTGTTAAAATGTCGAGAAAAACTTCTGAAGACCACGCCAACCATGGAAACCATAGATAGGATTTTGAGTTCAGTTGATTTTATAGGGCGGACATCTGCCGTAGATAATATTCGCTTTGATCAATTTGCTTCGTTCAAATTAGAACTTGGATCTTTCAGTTCGAGCCTCGAGAATGTTTGTCGATGCTTCTGGCCTAAATATGTTGTCAACTTGAACATTTACTCATATATTGCACTCACAAAGTCATATTTTTAGGCAATCCCTTAAAGTTGTCAGACTCTCATTTTCAATCGAATGCTTTTATTGTTTTGATTTTTGCTGACACATATGAAAGAAGTACATCATAACCTCCCAGAAAACATCATCGGCAAAGTTTTCCTCGGTTTGTCTTTGCATTCAGTTTGTCACTGTGACATCTTATCCCTATGACGACTAGCCCCACTTTCCCCTACTTATGAAGCTCTTCTTAGCAAAAATTTCTAAAATTTAAGAGATTTGCTACCAGCCTCTGACCTACATTTCTTATAAAAAATGCTTGCATNTGAAGCTCTTCTTAGCAAAAATTTCTAAAATTTAAGAGATTTGCTACCAGCCTCTGACCTACATTTCTTATAAAAAATGCTTGCATACATTATGATAGATTTAGTTATGTTTTAGTGATACCCGGGGAGAAAAGCTTGCTTGTTGGTTCCAGGAGTATTTTAAAACCGAGATTCGTTCGCATTGCATGCCTACAAAGCAGATGTTTTTTCAAGCCAAGCCAAAGTAATCTTAGAAGCCAAATATTATTTTCTGTTGCCCAGTCGGAATTGTTACAAAGTCGGAATTGTTGTCTGGTGTCAAGTAGCTAAAACAGCGCTCAAGTAGACATGTTGCTGTAAGACCAGAAGAAATTTCCGTGGTAAATACCGGATGAGCTGTAAGACCAGAAGAAATTTCCGTGGTAAATACCAGATGAGCTGTAAGACCAGAAGAAATTTCCGTGGTAAATACCGGATGAGTAAAAGAAAGTATCGGCGTTTTACAAACCGTATAATTACGAATAATCCACCAATTTCATCGTACTATATGCCATTCTATAGTGAAAAGGCTAACTTACATATCGAAGTTTATTTCGCTAAATGAGCTCATTTCGTTCGAGAGTTATCAGCAATTTTTTTAGGGAGCAGTTTTTGACAAAGACTAGAAGTATTGATCAAATTTTCTCTAATTTTCAGCTTAGGAACAACGAGCATAAACAGCGAGCCTCTTCTGGGGTGGGACAAAATGGCACAAATGTGTCCCTCGCATTTGCATGGCTTATCTTGGCGTCTCAGATAATGTTGATGCAATTGGCATCATTCTAACGCTGGGGACTTGCAAAACGTGGTTTTAACTTCTAGTCCTTCTTCGAACTCTTCCAAAATCAGCTTCCAACTCCAGAAAGATATGGCCGATTTTAGTGAAGTAAATTTCCACAGCTAAGCATCTAAGCTACCATTTCTGCTATAAAATGAACCGTAGTACGTCGAACTTGAAGGATTTTTCTTGACCGCATTAGTCTTAAAGGATGACAAACACCTATACTTTCTTTCTTTACCCCCCCCCCCCCNCTAGTCCTTCTTCGAACTCTTCCAAAATCAGCTTCCAACTCCAGAAAGATATGGCCGATTTTAGTGAAGTAAATTTCCACAGCTAAGCATCTAAGCTACCATTTCTGCTATAAAATGAACCGTAGTACGTCGAACTTGAAGGATTTTTCTTGACCGCATTAGTCTTAAAGGATGACAAACACCTATACTTTCTTTCTTTACCCCCCCCCCCCCCGGTAGAAACGTTTCACAAAAGGCGAAAAATAAAACGCAATTCATGTGATACATTTGGCGAGGCTAGACGCTGTTTAGATAAGTTAGACAGCATTCATGTCTTGATGACCCTTCTCGGGAAATCCATTTCTCAGTTTGTTAGAAGGTTTTGTAAATTGATTTTACCGACGCGCAGGCGCTTTTGCTTTTTATTTGCCTTGGTTGTTACCCAGGACTGCATCCTGCTGTAAAAAAGAACCTTTTCTTTAAAACGGAAAAATTTGTTCTGTTTTGGTGGCCAGAAGACATCTAAGACAATCATTTTCCAATGAAAATATGATTGCGAACTTGAAAAACTCCCAGAAAATTCAAGAGAGTTCTATAATAAAGTTATTATTTGAATCTCTTTAACTGCGTGACTATTGTTCCCTTCAACAGAGAATTCCTAGGGAGGAGGCTGCTTTAGAATCATTTCGGAATCTAGATTCGCCCTATGGAGGGAGGCTCTTGGAAAGAGCTCGTTGAATAACAACGGAAACGTAGAACCATAGTGGCAGACGATCGCACTTCAATCAGTAGCGCAATGAGCAGCTGGATGAATCCTGAGTAGTTGACAAGACAAAGAAAAGACACCAAGTTGAAATTGATATTTGGCGATAAGTTTACTGGGTCTCTATTCGTGATTGAGAAGTGCTGCTGATTTAGTCCAATTTGTTTATAATCATCAACAGATCAGCATCGTCGAAGATCGCCTAATATTTGAATTTGCAAAATACTGATATGCAGAAAGCGTGTGACGAGAATAAATCGCCTGTTTTTCAAGTCAGCCTAGCAGGTGAAGATGAAGAGAAGCGGGAAGATGGTGGAGAATCGCTCATCAAAATGGACAAACCAATACGAGAGTCAACCAAACGAGGCCCTGAGGGCAAGAGAGTTTTGGAAAGAGCGCAAACCTTAGATCCTTTTTCTAATTTCGGAAACAGCGCGGCTTTGAGAAGGCACTCGTCTGCATCAAGTGCGGAGCCAAATATCACAAAGGACAGTGATGATAATTCATTTAGAAGAGATCGTTCAGCTTCTGCCTGCTGCCCAAGCAACGTCAAATTGGCATCGAAGAAAGTTTTATGTATGTGGAAAGCCCGTGCTTCCTCGTCAGCCTCGCTCTGTTCATCGCCTACTACAAGTTGTAAGGAAATTCATTTTGGAACAAGCAATTGAGCAGCTAACACTTTTGATGTGCTTAGAACCAGATATCGTCGCAACTTTGTTGTCGTATTCTGTATGCTGTTGTATCACACATAAATTAGGAATGCTAATTCCACTGATTTACTTCTGTTTTATCTTATTTCTTAAGATATTCAGATGCTAAATTGTTATTTAAGATATTTAAGTTGTTATAAACTTAATGGACTAAAATGAAGAATTACTCAACTGGATATTTGGAAAATTTAATAAAAATAGATAGCAGTATCTTGATTTAATTTATTTACTTAAACTTAATTTATACTTCATATATTTATGTTTACTGTAGTTAATCATCGTTATTTAAAGTTTTGATAAATTTATGACAAAGTATGCTAAAAATTTATTGTATATTTGAATTTGATAATTAAACTGCGGTGGAGGGAATTTACAATGAAATTGTTTGAAATGTTTTCTTTTTTCGAACATTTCTTGCACAAGTTTTAACGTTGTCATTGTTTGTTGTTTAACTTGGTGCGTCAAATTGATCTGCCAATACAAGGAGTAAGGAAGGAAACAAACTTTCGTGGGAGTCACAGTTACAAATAGATATTCAAGATTAAGTTGCATCCTCGGTCACAAGAAGGAAATGAAGTTTCTCAAAAACACATCCAAATTTCTTGTAGCTTGATTCATTTGTTAGTTCTAAAAGCTAGTACTTTACAGAATGACTTTTTAAACATATTTTGAATGGATTGTATCCCGATTGGTGATCCATGGATTGCATCAGCTCGTTTTTTTCATTCTCGAACTTTCAACTGGTTAAAGAGTTTCTAAAGGACATGTTCTATAAAAAAAGTTATAAAAATGCACTACCTCAGAGAGTGAATTATGATCAAAGCTACCGGGTGTCCCAAAAAAGTATTCCTGTTTGAAAAATCACCAAAATTTGATTACACGGCCGATCTTTAAATTGCTTGTTTTGGCCAGTAGATTAAAGACCAAATTATTTTCCCAGGTATAGCTGATCTTGTGATTGGTTTTAAAATGAGCAAAATTAGCTCTTTTTAGGGCTGCCTGGTTTTGAAGCATACTACAAAAGAGCACTGATGATTACCAGACTAATTTCTTTTTGTAAATTAAGCTTCTAGTTTGGTCATAAATGTCAAAGAGAAACGCAAACTATCATTGTAGACTTGAAGGACAATGAAAAATCTCAAAATAATGGCTCCTAAGCAAGATTTACGATGTTGGTTAAAGAGTATAGCTCAGATTTCAGAATAAGATTTTTCAGCCAGTCATTTTATACCCTTTAAGTATTGAAAACAAACATTTTATTATCTTTAAATATATTTGGATCATTAACAAAAGAGATCAAAAAGAAAATTTTATGATNAGCATACTACAAAAGAGCACTGATGATTACCAGACTAATTTCTTTTTGTAAATTAAGCTTCTAGTTTGGTCATAAATGTCAAAGAGAAACGCAAACTATCATTGTAGACTTGAAGGACAATGAAAAATCTCAAAATAATGGCTCCTAAGCAAGATTTACGATGTTGGTTAAAGAGTATAGCTCAGATTTCAGAATAAGATTTTTCAGCCAGTCATTTTATACCCTTTAAGTATTGAAAACAAACATTTTATTATCTTTAAATATATTTGGATCATTAACAAAAGAGATCAAAAAGAAAATTTTATGATAGGTTTGATAATCGAGAGTTTTGGTGATTTTTTAAACGGGAGTACTTTTTTTTGGACACCCGGTAGGAAATTCACCAATGTCTTCAAAGTCATTTTTGTCCTTGAATCTCTCGGTCCACCTGCTTGGTCAGTAGGGGACCACTAGGTGATATTGTTTTTCTCGAACTTTCGAATGGTCAACACATTTATAAATCACAAACACAAAGAATGACAACTACCAAATCTCCATTTCGGAGCAGTTACGTTTAAAACAAAATATCACTGGTAAATAGAATATAACAATTGAACCGAACACAATACTCGCAAAACAATATGAACCTCCCAACTACGTACAAAATCATTCAAACTTTCTCCATATCTTTTAAGAATTTTCGGATCATTTGAAAACAGCGAATCTTTGCTCTGATTTTTCATTTTTAATTCCTTGCAGTCCCAAAGGTGTTATCATAGTGTTATAGTTAACCTTGAATGTAATTTATCTTGAAGGTTGAAGTACGTTTGGATTTCGAATCAGACGTAATGTCGTTGTTTATTTTATCTATTCTTTATTTTGTTTATTCTTTTCCTTTCATTCATATGTCCCACAAAAATAGGCTCTCGAAATGCACACAAATTTCAGTGTGCTTTCTCGTAATTTCTAGAAAATCCCAGAAAAACTGTGCTCGCCCCGGAATCTTTATGTCCAGCTGGTTGGTCCGCGGATTACGCCTGTAGATGACGTCTGTCGAATTTTATAGCGCCTCTGCGCAGCCCTGTATCCTACGTAACGCATTATTGCATGTCTCCGTTTCCTTTCGGTTTAGGCCATTGAACAGCCAGGTGGTTTGGCTTCACTTACAAGCAAAAGGTGTCGTCGTTTTAGCACTTATACTCCTTCTTCAAGATGGTCAAAGAAACAAAATATTACGATATCCTTGGTGCAGCACCTAATGCTACTGATGACCAACTCAAGAAATCTTACAGGAAGCTTGCATTGAAGTTTCATCCCGACAAAAATCCTGAAGGTGCGGAAAGATTCAAAGAAATTAGCATGGCCTACGAAGTCCTCTCTGATGCAAAGAAAAGAAAAATCTACGACCAAGGTGGCGAACAAGCATTGAAAGAAGGAGCAGGCGGCGGGGAGTTCCATTCACCGTTCGACATATTTGATATGTTTTTCGGCGGTGGCAGGCGAAGGCAACCAGGAGAGAAACCTCGAGGAAGAGACACTGTTCATCAACTGAAGGTTGGTCTAGATGATCTTTATAACGGGACAACAAAACAGTTATCTGTCCAGAGGAATGTGATTTGTTCTGGTTGTGATGGGATTGGTGGAAAAGAAGGGTCCGTGGAGAAATGTAAAACATGTCAAGGTACTGGTATTTTCATCAAATTGCGACAGATTGGACCTGGAATGGTTCAACAGATACAGCAGCCATGTCATGAATGTGGCCAGACAGGAGAGAAAATCAAAGAGAAAGATAGATGCAAGAAATGTAATGGAAAGAAGATTGTCAAAGAAAAGAAGATCATAGAGTGTGAAGTTTTTAAAGGGATGAAAGACGGCCAGAAGATTACATTTTCTGGTGAAGCAGATCAAGCCCCAGGCACAGAACCTGGGGATATTGTCATTGTTCTTGATGAGCAGGAACACCCTGTTTTTCAGAGAAATGGTAACAGCTTGATAATGAAGATGGTCACAACATTAACAGAGGCACTTTGTGGGTTCAAACGATGCGTAGAGACACTTGATGGCAGAACATTGTTAGTTGTATCGCACCCTGGGGAAGTCATAAAGCCTGGCGAGGTGAAAGCTGTGGAACATGAAGGAATGCCAATCTACAAGCACGGCTCGGATCATGGCATATTGCTCATCAAGTTTGAAGTTAAATTCCCAGAAGATAACTGGATGGACTCCCCAAGCCTTAGTGAGTTAGAGAAACTTCTTCCCAAACGAGAAGAATACATAATCTCAGATCTATCAGAGGCAGTTCATTTAAAAGATTATGACCAGGAATCAAGCAATACCCACAGGCATCATAGAGATGCGTATGATGAGGATGAAGATGAATATGGCCAAGGAGGAGGCCGAGGAGTTCAATGCCAAACTTCATAATCCGCATAAACTTTGTAGCCACCTTGAGATTGTGATAAAAAGTTCTTTCTTATTGTGTAACCATGAACTATTAATATTCAAGATATCTTTACACAAACTGTTATGGATCTGATTCAACTTTGTAGCAATTTTTGTTTAAGGTCTTGAAAATTATATAAGGTTGGGAACGTTAAATTAATTGTCTCATTTCTGTTAACTCAGCCTTTTCATTAAAATGAAACAAATCTAACAAGAAGGCTGCTACTAACAAGTACAGTTTAGTTTCATCTAAAGACCATGATCTCAAACCATAGACTCATCATGACACAGCAGAAATTTCTTGAACTAAACATGTTATAATATACCAGAAAGGTAAACTTTAAATGTTAATTCAACTGTGTTAGATATTACTTAATATGAGAATCTGGTATGCAAAAAAAATCCATTGGCTCGGTTGTACACAGAATTCAAAAATATTTTATACTAATATTTACATGCATATTCATTTCCTCATCTCTTGATTGAAAGAGCGTATGTCAAAAATTTTCATGTAAGAAAGGACAAAATGGGCCTATAATTGTTGTTTCCTATATAATTGGGCCAATTCGTAAAGGTGTGTGTAATTTGGTAGCCACTCGAGGTTTGATGCCTTTGCTTTCATCCACCAATGACATTGAAAACAGGGGCCTGGGGACCAGCTAAAAATTGATCTGCCTCCTTCTGAAAATGAGGCAACCATGAAAATAGCGCGAAATTTTGCATCGGCAATGGCGGCTCGTAAACCGTTGCTAGCTGCGCCAAGTGAATTCGCAGCTAAAAAATTAAAGACTGTTTCTGGTAAAGAGAAAGACATACTTAAAGATGGCAAGAAATCTTTGGCTAACCAACAAGTTCTTTTACCACCATCGAAATATGTTACGACGGAGAAAACTTCGAAGGTGAGTGGTGGCGGGCCTAAAGAAATTAGGCCGAAAGGCGAAGACACTGGGAAGAGCAAGACTGCTATGAGTAGACAGGCCCTTGCGCCATCACAAGATCCAGTGAAGAAGAAAACTGTTACTCCTTATGAAAGAGATAAGATGGTTAGTCTTTTGCAAATTAGACCAAAACCTGATTCAGACAAACTTTTAAAGGAAATTAAATCATGCAAGGAACAAAACAAAGAAATGCATCAGAGTTTAACAAAACACATTCAGTCCCTATCGAAAATGACAAAAAAAGATGATGGAGAGAAATCTAAGCCAGACATAGAAAATATGAATGCTTTTCTTTCGCAAATGCAGCACATTCAAGAGCAAAACTCAAAATTTCATGATTTCTTGCAACATAAAATTCACAAGCAAGAAGCGACAGTTGAAAAAGTTACTGAACAGTTTTTAGATCACCAGTCAGAGTTGAATTCAGAAAATGAAAGATTGTCCAGAAAGTTGCAAAGAGCGACTGAAGAACATAAGGATGTCAAGTCTTTTCTTGAAAAACAGCTCGAAACAAAAGAAAGGGAATGCCATAATGTCTACATGGAGTTAGACAAGTTGAAAAAGGTATTGGATGACTGTAAAGTTGCTGCAGAAAAAGAAAAAACAGAGTTACAAGATAACCTCAAAAGTAAGGAAAGGACTATAAAAGACTTGCAATTACAGCTAAGAGATGTTAGTCAAGAAAAGGATAACATTCACTACAAGAAGGAAATGGAACACAAAATTGCAAGCAAGAAATCTGCAGAAGAAATTATTTCTTTAAATGAAATGATTTTAAAACTGGAGTCTGTTTTAAAGTTGAAGGAGGAAGAAAATAGTGAAAAGGACACGATCACGAAGCAAAATCAGAAAAAATTCGCAACTGAGTTGAAACAAAGGGAAACTGAATTAGAAAGTTTTAAAAACAAACTAGAAACAAAACAAAATGAGTTAGAAAAGGTAATTAAAGATGCAGAGATCAGTAGAGTTCAAAGTTTCCAAGCAGTTGAAGAATTGAGGTTAACATCTGAAGCAGAACTGGAGACATACAAAGAAAAATCAAGAAGAAAATTTGCAGATCTAGAGATATTGCTTGAAAAGGAGAAGCAAGAGCGAAGAAATATAATAGGTAACAATTTACAGAAATTCTCATTTGCAAAGATTGCTTTATATATGTTCTTTCAAGCTGCAGTTTTGTTCTTCAGCCTTTGTTTGAATAAAATTTAAAAAGACTCTTTACTCTCTTCTCATCTGGCAGGTAAATATCAAGTGAATTCACAAGAACTTGAAAGAGCAAAGCAAGAATTGCAGAACCTGCATGCATATGTTGCTGAAAAAGATTTAGAAGCAAATTCCAAGCATTTCAAGATGAGACTGAAAACCCTGGAGGATGAAAATGGCCAACTGACAGAGACATGCCAAGCTTTAGAATCCGCCATCGAACTCCTAAATGTGAGGCTGCTGTCTTTGAATAATGTCATAAAAATCCAGGAAAGTGAAATAGCAAGAGATGGCATTTTTCAAGATGGCGATAAGTCTTCAAATCTTCTTTCAAAATGGAGAGACAAAGTTTACGAATTGCTGGTTCAGTTAAAATCTTATCAGATTATGGAAAATGAAGATGTGATCAGATTTCAAAAGAAGGTAAATTATGATAATCATAATAACCATTATTATTAAAAAATAATCTACTTCTTGAATTTAGAAATGAATATATCTTTCAAATGAGGAGAACTGTGTTGTGGCGTAGTGGTGTAATCCTCTGACTTTGCAGCCAGAACAGTCAGGCGGACGGGGTTTGATCCCAGGTAGAGCCCCACCATTTGAGCGTCATGACAAGGGGTCGCGGACTCGATTAGGTCTTCTCTACTTCTGCGATCAAATTTTTGTCCAAACTTTGTTTTCACAGTCAAAGCCCTTATGAATTTGAATTCTTTATATCGCCATAATTTCGAAATAAAGACAGATATGAATTTGAAAATTTGTTTCTATACTATACTTTGTACGCAGAACAAGATTCTAGACTCAAAGATGCAAAATCTCAAACAAATAAAAAATTTCCGCTTTGGAGCTCTTATATTTCATATTTCAATCATTTAGGGAGGGTCACCCTTCAGCAAAGGCTGGTTTTCAAGGGGCCCTCCATCTATAAATACAATACTACAAAGCTACAAGGATAAATACTTAAGAACTCTTACCTTGAAAAGGTGGATTGCTTCCGATATACAATTTTGTTAGATGTCAGGTGAGATTTGCGATTATTCATAAGTATTTAATCATTTACGTGTAGCTTTTTGTAGTTGTATATTTAGTTTAAGTCCAGTTTCATGTCCTTTATGTAATGGCCATGGGGTAGTCATTGTCTTTTGCTCCCTGTGGTATCGTCCTTGTAGTGTCGTAAAGTTCATCAATAGTGTCTTAAGTAGTTTGTTATTGTAAAATTTTAATTGAATGGAAAAAAAAAGGATTTGCGATAACAGAAATTACTCATGTGTACATCTTTGATTGTTTTTATTCGCGAAAATGACTTTAATTATATGCAGTGTTAAAACCATACTTAGACCATGCTTATTACATCTGTTCAAATCTCAAATCTGCTATAATATTTTGGATGTCAGTTATTGCCATTGGCTGCAAGTTTACTTTGATTTTCAGCTCCAAGATTACCACTCACAGATCCAAGAATATAAGACTAAATTGGCGTTGATTGAGAATCAATTAGTGGAGAAAAGTGCGGAAGTTGATATGAAGAATAATGAACTTAGCACCTCGTCCAAAGACCTTTCCACAACCAAAGAAAAATTGAGCAATGCCCAAGAGGAAATCGTGAAATACAAAGAATTGTTTGGATCTGTGAAGAACCACTTTGACATGGTTTCAACAAAGGTTTCCTTGAACTTCAGAAACGTCGAAAATTCACTCACGACTTTCAAAGCTTTCGACAACCGACTCAGTTTTGCTAGTAAAAGACTTCAAATGATTCAAGGTAATATCTGTTGAATTTCCTTTGCTTTTTAACTGCACGTTGAAAATGTCGGTAGAAACCAATCTCGTATCACCATTGAGTAAGACATTGAAAAAATTAAAATCCAAAAATTTCGGATGCTAAAAGTTATTTTGGTCCGAGGCTTTTTGTCCGAATTACCTTTAAAAGCGTCCGAAAATCCTTTGGCTAAATTTCTTGATCAGGATACTTTCAGTGCCGATCTTTGGTTAAAATTAGGTTAATACTATTCAAATATAACACATTTCAAGCAAAAGATTTGATCGAAGAGCTATAAAAATAGAAATTGTTTCTATCCGAACCTTTTCCACTCGAAACATTTGGATTTCATTTTATGTTTAATATGAAGTTCCTTTAATTTTAACTGTCTGTGGAGTAAGACGTTGAATAAGCCAAGGTTTCACTTTTTAACAGGACCCCTAAAAGCCTCCCCTGTTTTTTATCCGTCGAAAGCATACGTTTGTGTATGAGGCTTGAATTAACCCAGAGCACACCAAGTTATTAGGCTCCTTCATAGCACCATATAGTTATCCAAAGTGATTGGAAAGATCAGATAAAACGAAAACAAGCCTGATACATGGTCTCGAGAGTCAACGAGTTTCTTTGTTGTCGTCATATCTATGAATTTTAAAGGCGTAAACTGGCTGGCTGGCTGTGAAATCAAAGATTCTGGGCATATCTATATTCTTATCAGAATGACCGTGAATTTTGGAGTGTTTAGTATGAGACTGTTTGGTTTTTATCGAAATTATTTGAGAAAATGTTGTAATTTATTAAATCAACGAAAGAATCGCAGCTGGACTAAACGATAAGAAGATTTTTCGCACACGCAAATTTCCCACACTTTACTTAAGAAAGTATATTGACAGTCAAGTGCGTCGCTAATTGGCAACTATGGTTGAATCCCACTATAATGGACTCCAATACCCAAATCTTCATTGGCTCATAAAGGATGCCATTGTTCTAATCAACATTACCCATTATTCTGTATAGTTAGCTCAAACTGTGCATAAGTTATTGGCTAAATTGGTAGAAGTTTACCCGAATTTCTATATTTATTAGAATAAGTAACGGTGTTTTGTTGTCCCTAACATTTAGTAGCTGCTTGAATCAATTCTGAACCAACCATAAATATTCTTGTTTCTTGTAGAATTGTTCAACAGGCGGAATGTGCTTTGGAAGTCAAAATTAGACAAAGTGAGCGGAATGCAGGATGTAGAACATGATTTTGCAGGTTTGTTTCATTTTTTAGTAGTGTCCCTTTAATTGTTTATTTGTCTGAAGCATAAATCGGTTTCAATGCCATAAAACGTCTGATGTGAAAACTGCTCCACTACTCGATGAACCTGATTGCTTCGAGAGAAAGAAATCGACCAAAGGAGCCAGAGTGATTCAATGTTCAATCAGAGTGATTCAGTGTTCAATCAGAGTGATTCAGTGATTCAAAATACTTCTTAAGCCAATCAGCCAATCAGTCAATTGAAAAAATCAGCTTCTTAGATGAGAGGATTAATTTCTTTTCCAAGTATTTTCGTGCTGGCGGTCATTGAGCATGATGGTTGCAGCAGGGGTAAATGGGGTAAATATCCAAGAATCCAAGAGGTAAATTACAAGAATCCATTATTTTCCCTAAAAATCGCTGGCCTCATTCTTCTTCGCTACCTTTCCTTTAGTTGCATTGCAGACTCTAGAAAGTCAGCTAACTTCATGATATTTCCCCAATGGAATATTGCAGTATTGCCAAGAATATTTACCCTAGCTTGCAGTCATTGAGCAGGTTGTCGGCAATTATCGGTAAGCCTGAAAGAATCTTAATAGAATTTTGTTAATATGATTCTCAAAGGCAATGAAAATCTTTTCGTTGATTGCCTTGATTTTCTGGATTTTTAATTTCCACTAAAACTTCTACTTTTTATATTTGATGACGAGCCTTTTTCATTTTCCATATTTATCTTCCCAAGGCTGCTAGAGTTGGAAGTTAGATCTCTGTCTTTTGTTGACCTTCCTTTACATAGTTCAAACTTTTTTGTAGAACAGAACGATAGAGAATCGCTCCCTGATCAAAATAGCTTATTAAAAGAAGTGGAAAATCTCACAAACGAAAGGCAGTTGCTGCTGAATCAAATAAAATCAGACACAGAAAAACTGACATCCATCCAGAAAGATCTTGAAACAAAATATGAAGGGAAATTGATGACACGAGATCAAAGAATTCAAGAACTCGAACTGGAGTTGGAATCAAGGGCCAGTGAAAATACGGGTATGAGATCAGAGTTGGAAAAATTGAATGAAGAAAATAGTCTTTTGAGTGAGGAAATGGACACGTTGAAGTTTGATCTCAGAAGATTGGAGTCAAATTTTGAAAAAGGTATGCTAGACAATTCGTTACACATCTTAGCGCTTTGATGTTTGTATCTGTGTCATTTTAATAAGCATTGTTGTCAGCTCTTAACTATAGGGCTCAAATCTTTCAAATCTTTAAAGATTCTATTACCTTTTTCTTTGAATTAAATGGCTTGAAAGGAACTTAGGTTACTTTGCTGTAAATCTGTCGAGGAAATTTTAAAATGATTATTTTCTTGATGATTGATTGATTGATTATCTTGATTATTTTTAAAATGGCGGGGTTTTTGTTTTTGTTGAAAGAATTCATGGAAAATTTTGAAAAAATTTAAATCATCATAAATCCTAAATCAGTAGAGGAACAATGATACAATTTTCAAGAAAACCATAATTTACGAGGTCTACAATATGGTGTCAAGCTGAAATCTGTCGCTCTTCTGGTTTAGGATTTAAAAATTTGATGACGTTACAGCCTCAAATATAATAAATGCTGCCATTTTGAAAATAATGAAGATATCAAACAATTCCCACGGCAGATTTTAGCTCTTAGGGAACTTGCAGTGCCAGGTGGAAAAACATCTTAATAACTATTTATTTAGTTCGCAGTACTGTCACTAAGCAAGTTTTGGTACGAATCCATTCTCGAAGTCGAAATCTGATGCAGAATTATGAAAACGTGTCCTAAAACATTATTTTTCTAAGAACTGTTTGAAGTCATTGTTTTGAATTTCAAAATCAAGACTTCTAGTGTGATAAACATTTTAAATTTCTGGGATTCAACTTTGACTTCTTGAGATCCCAGAAATTGAGGTTATTGAGTCATATACAACCTGGTTCCGAGGGCCAGTTTCCTACGTCAATACTGACCCTGGTACCCAGAAAGGCTGCCATGCTGGATTTCAACAGCCTCTTTTTGGGTCATGGGAACGAGGTTGAGTCATATAAACAATTAATTTGGTTTTATATTGTTTCTTTGTAGCGCTGGAGCTGAAATTCTGGAAGATTTATTCTTAGGGTGTGTTTGATTGGTACCAATTCTGAAAACGGTAGACTTGGTAGACTCGGAATCTGTGTTTGATTGGCTCCGAAATTCTAAAAACGGTAGGTTTGGTAGGTTTGAAAGGCCTTCTGAACCTTCTGCTTCAAAAGGCAGAAGGTTTGGCAGACCTTGGAGAAATTCTCGCTTTCATTAGCAAACCCTAGTGGTGAATCCAAAACCAAGATGTGTGTGTTTGATTGCGAAATATAGTTCTATCTCTACGAAGTCTACTGTTTTCAGAATTTGGTAGGTTTGGAATTACCAATCAAACACACCGTTAATGACAAGGGTAACTTTGACGAGCCACAACAATTGTAACTTTAGGATTATTTTGAAGTTTTGTTCATTTCAGAACTCACATCAAAGTTGGAGGAAGAGAGAGAAATCCATCAAGAAGAATTCGCTAAAATGGAGAAAGTTATCAATGAAACACAACGGGAGCATACCAAAACAATAGTATCGTTGAAGCAAATTGAAAGACAACTTGCCTGGCAAAAACAGAACTCAGCAGAACTGATCACAGAGAAAGAAGAAATTCATCAATTAGAAATGAACAAATTGAAACAAAAAGCTTATGATCTTGAAAAAGAAAGAAATATTCTACTTACGACGATAAAACAAGAAAATATCAGAGTTCCGAAATTAAGACATGTAGAGTTGGATACGTCTCTTGGTATGTGTACTGCAGTTTTTTTAATCTTAACGATATTCCTTTCAATAATTGAAATAAGCTTCTTGATCCTATCCATGTATTCTGACAACTTTTCTTTTTGGTAGCTGGAACTTTCCAGAAATTTCAAACAATATACTGCCTTGTTTTTGTGGAAGCCCAAGCGCAGTGTAACGCAGTGTAACGCAGTGTAACGCAGTGTAACGCAGTGTAACGCAGTGTAACGCAGTGTAACGCAGTGTAACGCAGTGTAACGCAGTGTAACGCAGTGTAACGCAGTGTAACGCAGTGTAACACAGTGACAGATGTCAATAGGTTTTACTGGTGTAAACACAGCGCCAAATTGAGCTGGAAATTGTGAGTAGTTTACGAAAACTGGCTGACCCGAGTCTCAATCAAATATTTATACAGAGACTTAAAAATCATTTGACTGACGGGGGAAATGATTAAACATCAGGGACAAGGTCATTTCTAGTCATAGTTTATGTCAATCATTTAGCCTGGGAAGAATCCACAGTTTCAACCTTGTTTCTTCTCATTTGATTGATTTAAAACGTGTAAAAAGACCATCGAAGGTAGATTGCTGTTAATGGACGGAGATTCACTGATACTTCGTGTTTATTTCGTTTGCAGAAACAGAGCAAGAGACGATACAAGAAAGACATGTTCGTCCGAAGAAATCCAGACAAAAACAAGGGAAGACGGATGGCAGCCAATCAGGCAAATCAAAACAAAAACAATCTGATTTAGATCAGGCTAAATTATCAGATATGCTGAAAGAACTTCAAACAATATCAGCATCATTACTGCAAGAAGAAGAACCGCCTCAAGTGACCAGAGAACAAAATAATAATAATAATGCTACCTCTGGAGAACTGTAGTAAGAGCATCCTCGACTTATTTGTGATACTGTAGTTAGTTTTCAGTTTGACAATCAATGTGTGGAAGAAATTCGTAAAAAAACATAACGTTTCTGGAAATATTTTTTATTGTTATTTTGACTTAATATTTGCTAAATAACTTCTTCTGAGCCCAGACCAACGATACCTATTGACACTATTTTATGATTAAATCTTCTGCTACACTAATTTACATTTTCTCGTGGTCAGTAATTTATTATTGTTCAGTTACTATACTATTTTTTATGTTGATCTGCCAACAGCAAAAGACGTTGTTACCGCTCGTCGAGATTTGAAAGCTTACTTGACTTAATTTAAACGAAGGATTGATAAATTTGTCGGATTACTTTTCCAGGCTTAAGAGGGATATCTAGCTATTAACAAAATTTTGCAATCTCCGTAAAAACTTTCTAATTTGCCAACACTCTGGCAAATGTTCATGCGCAGAGGTAATATTGAGGAGTTGCGAAGGAGCGTCTCCATCAACCTCCTACGCATTATAGCTGGCGCAAGCGAGGTTTCATTCAAGCACGCTGATTCAAAATGGCGCTCATTTGTGCAAGTAAGTATATTTCTTTAGAGTTTCGTGCCGAAATATTTGTCGAATTAACAGTAATGTAAGGAATGAAAGCAAAAAAAGGATCATTCAAGTTTCTAGGAGATTTTTTGATAGAGATGATCAAATGAACATGTATTCTTGCCCAGAGTTATGAAGGGCTTAATTAATAATAAAATTAGGCCAGCCAATTTTTGCCATCACCAAATCAGTCAGAGATCTATCTTGTCTTTTGCATGCCCAGTCTGGAAAGTTATGAAAAAACAAATATTGTGCTTATTTTGCATAAGCCAGATTTCCCACATGCATGGATGGCAATCTAGTGGCAATCTTTCCAAGAATGCCAATGACCAATAAGATCTTTGCTGGACAATTTTATGGAAAGTTATAGAATAAATCACATTAGAAGATCCCCAGATTATGCCAGATCGCTAAGGGACCATCAACATTTAGGTTTCGTTATTCATCACGTCATTTGGCCGTGATTGTTGGACCCCCCTCCCCTCTCTGTCATCACGGCCTAAATAAAAATCGGCCTAAAAACGGCCGTTGTTGTTCTCGAGATCGCTGAGTTGTTTTAAGCAAAACCTAAAGGTCTAAACTGCCGCTTAAATTAGTCATCTTCAGATGGAACAAACAATACCTCTTTCGATTGAATCTTGTAGGTAAAATGACAAGTGAAACGTCCTAAAAAGTTATTTTTCAAACTAATAATATCTTAGATTAGGTTTTGTCCTGAACATGCAAGTAATCACGGCTTTGGTCTACACCCCCTCCCCCCATCACAGCCAAATGCCGCGATGAAAGACGAAACCTAAATATATGTCGATGGCCTCTAACTCTCACATGCCAAAGCTATTTGAACTATCATAATTTTTCCTCAGAAGAGAAATGCAGTTCAACTGCTTTGTCAAGTTTTCTGTTCTTTAAAAACTATCTATGTTGATCTATTCTGCCTTGTTAAATCTATTGACCAAATGATTTGAACCTATTTCAGTTAGTGGAGAAGTGCCAGAACATCCAGTATTATCGTTGGTGTCAAAACAAGTATTTGAAAAAAGGTTGATTGACAAATATTTGGCAGAACATGGCACAGATCCAATCACTGGGGAGCCTTTGGCTGATGATATGATCGTGGAAATCAAAAGTAAATATTAGATTATGTTTGGTTTTATTAATTTCATGTACAATTTTATTTCTATATGTTTCTCTCATTTGGCATCATTTGAAGGCTTTATAAATTGATGCAGTCTTGAGAGTACCAAAAATTGATGGCTAGCAGAATTTGCTTGTCTTGAACTTGTATGTACTGTAAGATGGTTCTTTCATAAAAACCAGTAAGCCTAATGTCCTATCAACAATTTACCAGATTTCTATTCAATACCTCGTAGTGCCTAGAAAATATGTGCAGTTTAAAAAATGTGCAGGGAGCAGCTTCTACCAAAAAATTATAGTATAAAAGGAAAGCTTCATACGTAATGTTTTTATTTGATAGATATATATATACTTTTTTCCTTTATAGCTACTCCAGTTACAAAGCCAAAACCTCCATCTGCAACAAGTATTCCTGCCATTCTCAAATCTCTCCAAGATGAATGGGTAAGTAATATAAAGAGAAATCTCATCTGACATATATATAATAGGGAACCATGTCAAAATTTGAATGTAATACAAGTTGCTTTCCTGCCAAAAGATCGTAAAAGTGAAAGCTGTACACAACAGTAAATGAAAAAATTAACCATTTGATAACGTATGGGGCAAATAATTCAGCAACATCTTCCATATGATTGGTCATAAATATCACATTAGTCAATGACAAAACTGTGTTATATATTTTTGTTATTTTTCAGGATGCAGTGATGCTCCACAGTTTCACTCTTAGGCAGCAGCTTCAGACCGCAAGACAAGGTTTGCTACTTTAATGTATTCTTATTGTGTTCTTTATTTGTTGAAAGATCTAACTTGATGCAATAACTATTGTTTTAATTACATCAGGTAATTGGCTTAGTTTTGTGAACAGTTACTTTAATCTTTTTTTCATGCTAATGAAAATCTTTTATTATTAAAATGCTTAAAGCCTTTGATCAGGCACTTAACTTTAAATAGCACAGAGTACTGCTATATTGCAGTTTGTAAATCAAATTTTCCCAACAAAGCAATTATGTTGCACTAAAATTGCTCTGCACAGATTTGATGGTTTAATTTTTTCTTTTAGAGTTGTCCCATGCATTGTACCAACACGATGCTGCATGCCGTGTCATTGCACGTCTCACCAAAGAAGCAACAGCTGCCAGAGAAGGTTCGTTCTCTTTTAAAATGTGTTTATGAGAACCTTGTAGATTAAGGAATCATTGTTACTTTCATAATCTTTATTCAGGTCACTTTTAAGTTTGATGACAGACAGTTTCTGTGCTTTAGAAAATTGGCTTCTATGATTTGATCTTGACTGAGTGAAATGGCAAATCTAGTAGTTTTAATACTCTTGTGAAAATAATTATTACTACCCATGATTTTAGTGCAAGTTCATTCACCTTTTATATCTGATCAATTATCACAGATGGTTCTTAAATCTTTATTACAGCTCTTGCAACACTCAAGCCACAGGCAGGCATTGCAACTTTCCCTGCAGCATCAGCACAACCAGCAGCTGCAGCCCCGGCAGGTCCATCCAAGGTATGACTAAATACTTCTCTATTGTTTGAGTTCCAATGTTGATATAAAGTTCTGTTAAGCTGCTGAAGAACCAGGTGTCTACAGAAAATGCATCAGAAGTTATTCTTAAAAATTGTTTGCAGATTCACAGAATATAGTCTTGTTTATCTTAAAGTAAATCAACGGAGTTAAAAGGCAACTTAGCTAGGGGGACTGGGTCCATGTAAATAGAACCTATTGTATTTGATGTTTTCGATCGATGAAAACAATAGGAACATAAGTGGCGCATGCCGTTCTTTTGTGCTATGTTTAGACTAGATCGCTATATCTCCGTTCATTTACTTTAAGGTCCATGTTGCAAGTTTCTTATATATTATTTTCTTATCCATCACTTCGTGATGGAACTGAAAATAAATTGCCTACCTCCTATTTTTTCAAGAATTGATACAAGAAAAGCCACATTTTAGGAGTAGTGGCGAAGGTCATCTCATCATACAAAAACAAAAGCAAATTCATGCATCCCTGTTACTAGCAATAGTTGCCATATTTCCAAGTCTTTCTTCTGCTGTAGCCAGGTTACTTTGGCGTCCACGTTCTTTCTTNATATCTCCGTTCATTTACTTTAAGCTCTAACAACTTTGTTACATTGTGACAGTTTCCAGGAACATATCTTTGTTCTATGAATATTTTCAAATGCAGTTAAATTTGTGCTGAGTAGACCATGAACAAAGACTGCTATTAGATTATAATGATTCCTATCAGTCCATCATGTCCATAACAATGTAATGATGAAATGTGACAAAGAATATCTAATGCTTTTTGTCAACAGATGCATAATGAATAAGAAAGTGGGAAACACTGTAGTGAATTTAAAAAAGTTTTGTATTGAAGTAAATCGAAGGGTGCTAATTTTTTTAAATGTTGATCTATCTTCAAATCAAAACACTTACCTATCTAATATTTCCTTTTGTTTAATATTTTAGGTGGAAGAGATGGAAATTGCACAGGTAATTTGGTAAAAATATTTGCATCAAGAAACCAAATTGCATCAATTCTATTTATTGATATTGCAAACTTTACCTGAAGTTTTAATTCTGCTTTACTTTGAAGATCGATATACCTTATTATAGTTACTTAAGATCACTTCTTTCCAAATCAGTTATCCATCCAAACTTCCCCTTTTTACATGTTTAATTGCGTTGCAGTTTCTCCAAGAATCAAAATGATTTTATAAAGTATTTTAAGCATTTCTCTTCTTCATTTTATAGGAGGTAGAAGAAGCTGGGATGTCTGAAGAAGTTCTCCAGAAAGTATGTTCTTTTACTTTATATAAATCCTTCAATCAAATGTCTGGTTCCTGCTGTTGTTCGTTTGAATAGAGTGTTTCATTTTATATTTACCTACTACGCACGTAGTCTGAACTGTTCCACATTTCAACAACTTGGAACCAAACACAACTTGAAAGTCGACAGAACTGCCTCTCGTATCAAGAAGTTATTTGTGTATTTGCCAGAGGCCCTTATGCAAATTCTGATACCGAATGTCATTTGATACCAGAAACTTAGATTCTATTATTCTTACTGACAAGTTTATCGTTCTGATTTCAGCTCCAAGACAAGGCAACTATGCTTACATCAGAAAGAAGAAAGGTAGGTTGTGTCACCAATATGATATCTTACCGAGCCTTAAACTCTTACTTAGCCTTCTTATTGGCTAATTTTTCAAATGCACAGTTTGTATCAAGTTTCATTTCACGCTTAACCTTGATCAGGATCTTGAAACATAATAGTTTAATTTATTTAGCATGATTTTTCCACTACAAAATATTATCTGAATGATCCCTTGGCACGATGGTATATATGAACATGTTGTATTTCGTTTCAGAGGGGAAAGAAGCCACCAGAAGACTTATGCCCTGCCGAATCAATCAAAGCTTTCTCTCAAGTTTCTACTCATCCAGTAAGTAAAATTACACATTTTTGCCAAAGCTCAGTTGATTCAATCTGTGATCTGTGTGCGGCTAAAATGTTTCAACATGTTTCGTTTTGTCATCATTATACAGTACAGGCCTTGTGCACATTAACATGACAAGAATTCTTAAGACTTTTCAAGAATCCTTCACATTATGATAAGAATTCTTGAGCCATATGAAAGCCTGTAAATTTGTTTAAGAAGAATTCTTAAGAAACTAGAGAGAGTTCTTAGGCAGGAAAACAATGTTAATGTGCGCAAGGCCTGTACTGTACATTTAACCATTCACCAAAGAGCCAAGACGTGTTTAGTGTTGACGAACAAGAGCCTGTTTTGCATGTGAGAATCTGTGTCTAAATAATCTTTTTTCATCTACCATCGCAGGGTTTGCACAGTGCCAGTGTTCCTGGTATCCTGGCGTTGGACTTGCAAGACTCGGATCCTTCCAAAGCTATTACTGGTATGTAAAGTTGGCATCATTGCTCATTGTATTATAGCACCAAGTTAATTTCATATATTTCTCGGGAATCAATCCAGCGATCTTTAAGTCTCCAAAAATTCTCCCAGAAAATCCGCAGTGGATTATCGCGAGAATGTTTGGAGAACCAAAGATTCAATTCATTCAATTCAATTTTCTTACACTTATCAAAAAGTTGTATAAGTTCGCTGGATCGATTCCGGGCAGGAGCACATTTTTCACTCCTATTTGTGATAGCCCACTCATGTTTAACATTATTTCCCCATATCAGCTTATGTAGAATGATTAATTCACATATTTCCCGTGTTGATATTTGTAATCTTTTCTCTGTAAGAATGTACACAAAGTATAGTTGTCTTTCAGTTGTATAGGCATGTTCAGTGCCTGCTAAATTTGAAATTAACAAATTAGAGAGGGGTCAAAATAAACGAGAGATTAGACTAGATAGTAGCGGTTGTGGTATGGATACTGATATTCTGTGGTGGTCAATTGAAAATAAGCTTGAATTGCTGCATATGAACAAAGAGGAAGCAGCAATACACTTGAACTGGTGTGTTTAACAACACAGAACTTCAAATGTATTCTTGTTTCCTCAATGGAAAGAAATATATCGTATTTTGAAAATATTTGAAATTGGCAATATTTTGAAATAGTTTGTCGATTCAGATTTGAAAATAAGTCAGTGGCGAACGGTGTATTTATCAGAGCGTTTTATTTAGCAAGCAACAGTACAACATTAATTTCCTTTCGGCAATATTTCAGGTGGAGTCGACAAGACTGCTGTTGTGTTCCATAGAGACTCAGAGCAAGTGAGTTCTTTGTTTTGATACTTACAAATTACTTTTAAATTTTGGAAACCATGAAATTGGTTTGTGTCAGTAGCAGACTTTGTGAGTATATGCGTCAGAGAATCATAGAAACACGAATATACTTTAACTTAAACGTACGAAAATTTAACCGTCTTTTCTTTGTCTCTGTTTATATCAATATAATTAGGGTGTGTTTGACGCTTTTTCGCTTCATCAGAAAAAATGAGGCCAAAAGATTTGAATTATGGATTGTCTTTGCATTCTTATAGGTTGCTGCAATCCTCAAGGGACATACCAAGAAAGTCACTGGCGTCATTTACCATCCTCAGCAGGTAAGAGGTGTTATATTTTAATGATATGTGCCTGGATATTAATCATTGATGAAGATTGTAATTTTCTTGAGATTTTAATGTGGCGTAAAAATTCCAAAATGTTATCACAGACAAAATTTACAAAATTCAATAAAGCCATTTGACCAACGACACATTCTAATGTGTCCCTCTAGCTAGAAAAGGCACAGAGTCACCAAGCCACGAAAAGCACTTACAACTGACATATTTTTAATTGTTTTTACTTTAATCGAAATATTTATGCCATAGGGCATTGTTTCTTTGCTGAATTGAGATATGTGTGACTTACATGTTACTGAAAAACTGTTTCCGTTACAGGAAATTGCTGTTACTGCTTCTGCTGATAGTACTGTGCGCGTTTGGAACATTTCAAGTGCTTCTTGTGCCCATACGATCAAGGTAAGTATTTTTCATCGGAGTGAGTTTATTTACAATTTTCCAGTCAATTTGTCTCCTGCTATAAAATCCTTCCTTTTCTTGATAATTATTTTGTTAAGATCTGTTGAATGAATTGAAGAATCTGCAGCTTGCATATAAAGTTCCTGTTTGTCACAATTATAGAGTTGACCTTGATTTGTTAATTCTTATTCTCCTCTTCCCAGGCACACTCATCTGCTATCACTGGTATTAGTTTACACGCCACAGGTAATTACCACTTGTCTTTTATCAGCTTGCAGTAAATCTGTGCCCCCATTGTCCTATTGTCCCGTTTGATTTTTGACATTTGATTTCATTTGTTTGTTTTTTGTTATTATCTAATGCAAAATGATATTCTAGTGGTGCTAGCTGAATTTATGCACACCAGTGAAATATGTTTACTTCCTCTAAATCTACTCCCCTTCGTTGCCAGGTGATTATGTGCTGACGTCGTCCTCGGATGAGGTAAGCTTTAACATTGTTTACCCAGAGTCCTTTAATAAACATTAACTTGCGCATTGCTTTTGGATATGTTTAAGCAATGCAATATTTTGATGGTTTGGCTTGCAGATCATTTGTTCATGTAATGTTCTGTATGAATAAATTGATCACCCTTACCTCAATGTACTAGTCAAATAATTTTTAACCATGTACCTTGAAAGTAAACAACAAAAATGTTTCCTTGCAGTCTATTTTTCGTTGAGTGATCAAAACATTCTTCTGGCTGCGTGTAGTGCAATAATACAAAGATAAACAAATAAAAATGTTATGACTTGAAATCGATCTATGCTTGAAATGTCGTGCTTTGTTGTTCATTTTTTGTTGAAGCTGCAGGCCTTATTTTGTTGACCTTTTTTGCCTCCTTTGAAAGTTTTGAATCCATAAATCATTCTTATTTATCACCGATGCAAGAAGATAGAAGACGAAATTAAACTTCGCTATCATTTATTTAAATGAATCACTTTTTCATAGCACTGGGCATTTTCTGACATCGTATCTGGCCGTGTGCTTTGCAAGAGTTTGTCAGATCCGAATACAAGCCATGGTGAGTGAATACGAGATCTTTTTAGCTGTTTGTAGAAGCTTTTTATTCTATACTTTCGTTTTATCTTACAAAGTAACAATGTTTATCTCAGTTCTTATCAAACAACCAAGTTTGGGGTTTTTACATTACTGCATCCAGCAGAATGTAGATGCTTCGCCAAGGAGAGTATTTGCTGTTTTTACAAAAGATTTTTTATAGTTTGTTCTTTTCTTCAGGTCTCACATGTGCTCAGTTCCATCCAGATGGTTTGATCTTTGGCACTGGTACAACAGACAGGTAAGATGCCAAGTAACTTGTACCGTATGAATTGGATTAACGAACTTTTTAGAATCGTCACACTGACAGATTATTTGATGCAAGCGAGGATAACTTGACTAATCTTCTGTAACAGTATTATACTGACATTAAAGCAGTTGAATCGAATCAAACATCAATTTTCAATCGTAGCGTCATCAAGATCTGGGATCTGAAAGAGAAAGCTAATGTTGCTAATTTCCCTGGACACTATGGGCCTATTTCTTGCATTGCATTCTCAGAGAATGGGTAAGTTTATGTTGTATGTTCTCTTCTCGAGTTTTTATTCTAAGTGAATGTTACAATCTTTCACAAAAGTTGAAACTGCACTGAGAAAAGAAACTTGCAGATTTATTTGAAAAATTTATCTTACTCTCAATTCTATTTCATGTAGTTTATTCGTAAATTGATTAATTTTATTAATATTTTGCTTGAATTGAACTTTATAATTACTTATCAAATGCACTTAAAATTTCTTGAAAATGGGTTGGTCGAAACCACAGTTTAGTTAGCCCCATCTCTCTTAAATTCGATTTCTTAGTAACTCTTTTTTCTGTAGATTTCATTGTCAACTGGCCAATAAAGTAAATGAATTATTATCATGCTGATTTTGCAAGCATATAATCAAAGCTTCCTTTTCATTCCAGCTATTATCTTGCGACTGCTGCCGATGATTCTGTTGTCAAGCTGTGGGATTTGCGAAAATTGAAGAATTTCAAAACAATCACCCTGGGGGAGAGAGACGAGGTACACTCGTTTCCAGAATACTAACTCTGAATTCTCAGTGTGAAATTGTTCCCCCTCTCGAATCAAATAATGTACTTGGAATAAAGATAACTTTCTTGTTTTTCATAGCTCCCATTCCGTATCTTGTTTTTGTACTGCGTAGCAGTTAAATCGTTTATAATGTTTGCTTCCATCTTTTCTTCCAACTTAGATCAAGGCATTGTCCTTCGACAAGAGTGGACAGTATATGGCAGTTGCTGGCACAAACATACAGTACGTACTGTCATTTATTCTTGCTGATTTTTTTTAAATGACACTTAAAGGCTATTTTGCATTTTACTGTACTTAATAACAGTTGTAACCAACTTGTAATGGAAACGACATGTCACATTTTAAACTAAAATCTTTGATTAGGCAGCCAAAGACTGCTCGAAGAAAGCCTGAAGCTAAAACTACTCCAATCACATTTAACATTAGGTTAACCGTTTTCTGAGAATAAAAAAAATAAAGCTGTATTTTAAGATTCATCGGTTTCAAGGACTCACAGTTTCTTATAGTAGAAACGTAGACGTGAATATTTATGTCTCCAAAATCGGCAAAATTGTTTCAGAATGATGGATGATTGTCCTGGGAAACTGTGTAAACGTCTTCGAAAAAGGCCTGGAATTGTTCATACGGTTTTGTCTAATTTGTAGATATTACAGTACTATGTGGCATTTCTCTTCATTTTCACAACGTAATTTTATAAATCTTTTTTTGCAGAATCTATTTGGTCAAGCAATGGGATCTTCTCACAACCATGACTGGTGAGTTTTCCTACGTTCTCAGGTTCCATTTTGATATAGGCAACGGCAACATCAAAGAAGCAATCCTACCGAGTGAATAAAAAAACGCATGACGTTTGAAAAAACACTGCTCCCTGAATATCAAGGCAATAATATTGGAAAATGTCTTGTTTAATAGCTGATATGTTTAGTTAGATATTGAAATTTACCTGATTGAAATCGGCCACTCCGTTCTGAAGTTATGGGGGACTTTCTCGAGAAGTCTCCCTCAAAAACTATCAAAAACCGGCTGAAAATGATCATTAAATTTCATCAGTTTTCCTGTCTCACCGCAATGACCTGAACACATTTTAGCACGTATCATCCTCTTGGAAGGATGTAATCCCCTTGATTAAATTTCTTACACTAGTGGGGATGACTTTTTCATTCTCCCAAAGCGATAACACTTGCTAAAATGTGTCCAAGGCATTGCTATAAAGCAGAAATGTTAGGGAAATTTGATCGTGATTTTAGGCCGTTTTTCAGGGCCTTTCGATGGGACTTTCTCGAGAGAATCCGTTATAAAATCGAAACGGAGTGACTGATTTTAGCCAGGAAAAATTCTAAAATTAATTAAACATGTCGGCTATTAAATAAGATATTTTAATTTATTATTGCTTTGATATCCAGGAAACAGCAGCCTTTCAAACAGCGTGCGTTTTTTCTGCCTCGTCCGGTTTTCCAAAATATTAATTTTGATTGTCTTGCATCGATGATGCCCATTTACTCTTTACACTACTTCATATTAATTCTGTTATTTATTTTTCTAGATCATACTGCAGTTGTGACGAGCGTCAAATTTGGTAGAAATGCAGAATTCCTCGCATCAGCTGGTATGGATCGTAATCTGAGATATTATGCAAGACGATGATTGGCATTCTTCCAAACAGAACTTCTACTTAATCGGTGAAGCTAAACTTGGCATATTGCAAGAACTTGTCCGTACTCGACGAACTTTGAATACTTTCATGGATTTCTGTACCATAATCTTAGATACTTGTCTATTGGTGGACAGGCTTTTATCAGTGGACTACAGGGACATAAGATGGCTAATTGATTACATGGAACTCTTGGGCAGCTTTCATTTTTTTATCGGTATTTCGTAGCTCTACCTAACTCTTGAAAGATATTCCTCGGCTTTTTTGTCTATTTGCCGAGTGGAATTCAACTCTGACCTATAAACGTACAGAAAATATGAAGCGTTATTTGTAAGACATTGTAAACTAAGCTATGGTTAAAATACAAAATATCAGAGATTTCAGCTTCGGTATTCCTGCCATTTAGTTTGATATTAAAAAGCTCCTGGAAATTTTGTATTTTGTTTTGTATATTAACCGCTTCTTGAAAATTCCCGTTTCACAGGAAATTTCGATTAGACACTCATACCTGAGTGTATTTCTGCAATTTGCTAAGAGTAGTATTGTCTTCAAATGCATGGGATAAACTGATGCATAGGTAATCAAAGAAGCTTTGATTGGCTATGCATCAGTTTTGAGGACACTTCACTATCCCAGAATGCACTGCAAATGGACTTTCAGATGATCTGAAAGTCTCTGATGCTAGGCCAGTGTTGTGCTGTTTCCTCGTGCGCAGCACGCAAAGCCTCATGGTTAGCAGAGGGTATTTAAAAAGAGCACATATGCATGTACATACTTTTTGGATTCTGAGGTGAGTGTTATTTATTCACTGAGATTTTTCAACACCCTCCCACCTCCGTCCTGCCTATGATGCTCAACTACGTGCTCATTTGCGTGCTATCTTGCTTTTTTCATGCTGCATAAAATGATCTGATAAGGTCATGAGTTTAAAACAGCTTCTGTCATCATCAAGGCACTATCAATTTTAAATAACGTTGCAATTAAGTTCATTTGTTATTCATGTCTGACTCTCATCAACATTTAGCCACCTTACTGTATCTTTACTTTCTTGTTTACTCAAATAATGTATCTCGTATACGTATTTGCAAAGAAAGCAAAGAGAATGTTTTTTATTAATATTTGGTTGTTCATGCCATTATTCCGTCGTTTCTCGGCGAAAGGAATCAAATAGCAATCATCTCTTAAGTTTCTTTGGTCCTTGAAACAAATTCGCGAAAAGAAAATTTAAAGATCGATAACATAATCAAATTTTGGTGAATTTTCAAAAGGTGTCCCTTTTTATTGGCTCAATCACCCGGTACACATTCTTCAAATAAGAAATCAATTTTTCTCCAAGAATTTTATCATTTCTTCCAGCTTTCATTTGTTTACTTATGATAAATACCAAATAATATGTGTACACTATACCAAATATTATTTATATTTACTTTTACATTCAAACTAAAGAAGTACCTGCTTCATGACGTGACACTATATTAGTTACTTAAAAGCAAATCTCAACATATCTCTTGCTTCAGTTGCAGTTGGCTGAGCTCCAAGGCTCGGATTCCATTGCACAAGAAAGCATCGAAAGATCAGGCAAGATGCAAGGCCTCGTTCTTTGCATTGCTGTTCTGTGTTGTGGTTCCCTTGCGAGTATTCCTGGTGAAACAGTGGCAGCTAAAGAAAATGGCGATTCCGGTAAGAACTTTTACTCAATTTCCACAGATCATCTTCTTTTTTTTTATATTCTCATAAAATTTGCAACAACAGACAAAGATTACAAAACGATACCAAAGGGAGAGTAGAAATACATAGCAACCCTGTCGCCATTACATTTAACACAGAGACTGAAATATTACAAATAACAAAATATAAAGGAGGTAATTTTTACACGAGAGAGGAGCTTTTAACAACAACTTAATGGAACAGATAGTCTGCTGGGTTTTGAGCTTGTTCATTATCTATTAATTATCTCAGTCCACTTCAATTATTTCAGTTAGCCTTTATTAATTACTTGCCGTTTGCCTTTTTTTCAATAAGAACCTGCTGAAAAGAAACTGGTCTTTGGAATTCAGCCCGTTAAGTTTCGCAGCTTGTTTTATTTTTGCTTTTTACTAGGACGTGGGATCAAATTATCTCCCTCGAAAAATGCTCCTTCCAGTCAAAATTTGATAATTTTGATCTCTTGGCGAAAATCAACAGTAAATAGCAACAAATCCATTGTATAGAATCTTTCATTTGAACCAAAATTTCAGTTTGCAGTTTCTTTTAAAACGATTTCTTATTTGCATGTACTTACCATATAGGTACGACTTTACTTCACTAAGGCTGATGTTCAGGTGTGCCTGTAATAGAATTACAGAGTTAATTAAAATAATAAGATACAAGATACAATAAGTCAATGAAAATCAATTGCAACAAGATCACGTATTGAAGGAATAGCTTCATGACTAGTGAAATACGATTGAGGTAACAAAACAGTTAACAAGTTTCTTCTTGATAAATTGTCTAACATGCTAGTTTCAGTTACAATTTGACTTGAAGATTGCCTTAAAAAGCAAAACCATCATAAGACCTACTGAAGACTTTTCGTCTGACACTCATCAGAGTTTGAAACATCAGATAATATCCGTGAGATGAAAGAAACATGAGATCTTCAAATTTTGAAAAACAAGATGACTTTTCAAGAAGTATCTTTTGCTAACTAGATATTCTTGAATGCGTTCATGTTGTTTGTAAATAGGAGTAAGCGAAGAATTTTTTCAAATGATGCTTATAGATAAGAGATTTGTTTATTCTGAGAAATGATTCACGGTGCTTTCCGTAAAAAATCCAATTATAGGAACCATCATGGCGAATAACGGAGATGAAATTCTTCTATACTTCATTGGAGGAGATCCTATGTGCGTACTGAGGTTTTCGCAGATTTTTGATAAATGAAATATTAAAATGCTTTTTGGTACACTGTTTGACATGATCACACAAAGTTACTCATAGTTTTTGTTAAGAATATTGTCTTGTTTAGGCCATTTCACCTTTAGCAGACACTAAGGAGCCCCACCCACATAGATACTGCACATTTAAAGTTAACGCATTCTTATAATAGGCGATATCGAAGACCACATTCTTCCATGTATGTTCTTGTTTCCTCACGCAACCGTCTTCTGTATTGAGTTATTGTTATTGATTTTTGGCACCCTTGCTTAAATATTTGCTCCAACTAAAATAGATTTTACTTGTCCCTCAGACAATCTAGACTTACCTAATTTTCCTGATGAAGAGTTGAGCTCGAAACGGCAAAGTAGAAGCTTAGGGCAACTTTTCACTCTTACGAGGTTTTGCCAGTCTCGGGGCATACTTAAAAGAAGTCTACAGACAATCGCCTCGATATTCAAGGCCAGCGCAGAGTAGTCTACAGACTCGAATGCTTTTCGTTCCCTTAATTGTGAAGCCTCTTGGATATAAACGTGTCCCAACCAGCAGTCTTCACCGTTCAACCATAGTTTGTTGACAGTACAAATCATGTCAAAAATGATTAACAGAATTATTTCAGGTGTCCCAAAACCCTTGCAATTGCCACTCACAAAATTGAGAATCTGAATCAATAAAAATTCACGAACCAATCAACCTTGAGTGTTTCCAAATATCTTGAAATGTTGTTTATTCGTTGTGTTGAATCATTTTAGTCATAAACAAAAGAAATGTTTCAAAATGTATGAAGTGATTATTTCAAATATTTGTAAATGGACTTTCTTTAGATTCGCTCAAGATGTTGCATTCTCATTTAGAAGCAAAATTCTCATTGCAACATTTTTGGTTGTGCAATATTGTTATTAGGCAAAATTGAAAATTTATTGAATTTGCGAAGGTGTTTCATAGCAACATCAAGAAATTAAATTCAAATATGAAGCTCGTCTTCTACTCATCAGAGGCTATAGTTTCGTAGGTGACCTTTCGATTCCTGAAAGTTATTTTCCAGCAAACTGTTTAAGAAGAAGAGTACAAAGTTATCCTTCTTTGGAGAAGTCTGCCTTTTGATACTATTATCGATAAATCGCAAAGAATAATATCTTGAGCAGAATGAACACTTGAAGCTACTGGAAACGACAACGCCTAGGTAAGACTCGCATCATGCGACATAAAACGCATGCCTTATATGAGCAGCGTCAAGAAAAATGGTTAGGTGTGAATTCAGCTTTACTTGCAAAACACACTTGCTCATAAAAGATCTCATAAAAACTACATTTCAGGCCAAAAACTAACCTTACAGACACAACAGAAAACCAGTAGCCTGATCTAAAATACACCTAATTTCTGCAACACTATTTTGCCATTAAAGAAATCTATTGAATTGTGTTTGGATTACGTTTTTTGATTATTAGCCTAGAATGCATTATTCTTAGTTCGTTGCCAAAGACAAATCTCATTGGCCTAAAAGAATGATGATCTATGGAGGTCTGTTTATTGTTACTATGGTACTAAATTTTCGTAAGCCTAAATTAAATGTAATTTGTATTTTATTTCTTTGGATTAATTTTTGACTGGTTTGCAAAAGACTGGATTGATTTAATCTCCAAAATTTTCTTGCAAATCCCTGTCAATTCAAACTTTGTCGTCTTTGGCTTTAGAAAAATTCTGACTAGTTTGTCTTGGAAATCAATGAACTAGACATTATGCAAACAACTAAAACCAAAAAAAGGCCGCTTCTTAAGCTTAGTTTATTTTGCAGAATTGTTGATGTTGTATTTTATGACAAATTTTATTCCTTGCAAGCGAACCTTGAACAAATTTGTATATTTAATCTCAATCGAACAAGATTATAATTTTACTTTTCTATTGCTGCAATTGCATTGATTTCTTCTTCCAAAAATGTCACCTGCTTCTAATTCAATTTTTTAAGAAAAATAGCTTTCCTTTAAATCGGACAACAAGACGCCAGATTCTCAGTTTTGAAAGCTAGGATTTTTATCTTTTTCGCAAAGTCGTAATATTCTCACAAGATCCCTTTTTGTTACAAAAGCTGTTAGTATTCTGGTAAAATTCTCAAAGGTATTTTGAAAGGCCATTTTGAAAAATTATGGACAATTTTTCAAAGCCTTACCATCGTGTAAAATCAAGAAAATATGTTTTGTTCTTGTCATCCAACATGAGATTGTAAACTTAATTTACAAATTGAAAATGGAGTTGTTCTTCGTAGCATCAAACTTTGAGTTCAATCTTTGTTTTTAGATATCCGTCATCCATTTCATCAAACCTGCCCTACATATTATAAATAATGAAATGTTTATAATCTACCTAACTGGATGAGCTGAAATCTCTTACAAAAGTGTTGGGCCCCTATTGAAAAAATTGTTTTTGCCCCCTTCCCCCCAGTCAATGTTGATTGCAGTGCAAAAACGGTTTTTTCATTCAGATACACGGAAAGAATGATTCGCTCGACCAAACAACATTGATAAGGGGGGGGGGGGAATATGTACAAAAACTTCGATTTTCGCAGGGTTCCAACACTTTTGTAAGAGACTGTAGCCAGACAATCTATTTCGAATGACCGTTTTATTTCTATAGGAAACCGAAGTGGAGGACATCTTGTCATAATCTCATCTATTAAGTTTATTCATTTTCTTTTCTTGATTACAGAAAATGCTACAGAAGACAAGAGCATTTATGATCGGATCGAAAAGCTCAACAAAAGTAAGTTCACTTTTACTTCACTTTTTGTTCCCCTTCTTTTCTTACCTTCCACATTTCTGTACTCATCAAGATAAATTTAGATAAATTAATGTGGCTATGATTTCAATAAATTGTGTCTAGAAAAAATGACGATGGCAGGCTGTGTGTTAGACTTGCTCCAAGTCTATTCCGTGGTCTATCAGCGCTCAATAAAACATAATAACTTCTGCGGGGGCGTAAATCGTGACGAGGACGCTGTGAAGGAAAAATTTCTCCTTCGCAGCGTCTCCGTCACGATTTACGCCCCCGCAGAAGTTATTATGTTTTGTTGAGTGCTGATAGGCCACGGAATTGACTTGGAGCAAGTCTAGCTGTGTGTCAGATCTTGTTCTATGAAGATGCTTTCAGTGAAGAGTATAATGAAATATTTGAAGGCAGGAACACCACAAAGCCACGCGAGAGCAAAGACAACTATTTTTCAAGATTGAATATTGATATACGTGAGCTGATATTTCGCCTCGGCATACGACGCTTCTTCAGAGCTAAACTATGATTTCAATGTTCCTCAAAAGTTCAGGTAAATTGAAGTTTCTATGATTTCAAAATTTCTAATAAAATTCCCTTTTAAAGTTCTACCTACATCAACATACAAGTAGTTGATGTAATGTTGCCATGAATGATTTCAAATTTCCTGAAAAGAATGTAATATTATCCTGTAATATTCATTGGCATTTGAACTGTGACGATCCTACTTTTAGCACACTAAATCTTTATGTATCTAAGACTAGAATTGATTTATTTTTACTGGTGCCTTTATGTATGTTTCTAAATATATTTCCTTCTTTTCTTTCATTTTTCACGGTTTGTTTGTCATACTTCCTTTAAACTGCTTGTTTATTTTAACTGCTAAATGATCTAATTGTTAGCTTCCTTGCAGACACCGACGATTTCTAGGGCTTGATTTATAGTCCATCGATCAGATTTGTGGCGATAACTTTCCATATTTCAGAAAACTCTTGGAATGATGTTTTTAGTGTAGGCATGAAAAAACGGCTGTAGTTTTTCCTGTTATTATTGAATGTAAAAACGTAGCTACAAGCTAATGCATTGCATCGTAACGTTGGTATAGATGGTGAAATTGCAAATTTTCTGCATAGGTCATGATCTCAGCTCAGTTTTCAAGTTTGCTAATATTTTTGCCATGAAAGTCATCCTGATTCTCTTAAATTTTGACAAGTCTTTGGTTTAAAGTCCAAAGTTGTGGATTTTGCTGGGAATTGTAGATTTTGGGAAGCTGATTTTGTCGCAAGATTTGGCAACCGACACTTTTCGAGTTTAAAAATTTCGCTAAATTTTATAAGAAAACTATTCTGTGAATAGTAGTTTTGATAGCGGCATTCCATGCAGCATTTTTTAAATGGGTGACTAGAACGGAGAACAGATCGGCTTAGAACAATCGTTAAACAACATCATCAAACTGAATCTTTTCATATTGATCAGCTCAGCTTTTCTTCGATAGATTCCTCAGTAAAGCTGTTTGAAGGAGACATTTATCCCAATCAATTCGAAAAGGAGGTGGTTAATGGCACATATCCAAGCGAGGATGAGAAAAGAGAGGCTGTAAGATATCGTGCATACTTGTGGAGAACAAGAATTATTCCTTATGTCATTTCGTCTGATTTCGGTGAGTTGTTTATCAGTTTTCTCATACCTTCTACTTTCAACCTGCCTACGGTATTTTGGTAGCTGAATGACTGTACGCCTTACGTCATGATTGTTTTATAGTGGTCCGGACAAACGTCTGGTGCATAGACCTCAACGTGGATCTTGATTGTTACAGATGATGATTTAAAAAGGCACCAGGTCCCAAAATTTTCCAACTTGATAAGTCGTGGAGATCTTGAAATTGAGGAACCTCTTGTCATTATATTGCTATTTTCACGCCTGACACTTCTTATTTGATTACACATCTGCGAAAATTGTGCATTGACAAGATAGACGATTTTCAAACCAAATTATATTCAACCTGAAAGTAGGCTTTTGTTTCGGTCACTTTCTAAGCATGGTAGATAGATGAATTTGAAATTTTTGATTACTTGAGCAATCGCGTTGGGTTACGGAGCCTTTAGTTAGATATTTTCGTCCGATGCCAGTAAAATCATTTAGTAAGATTCTTTAGTTTTGTTAGATGGTGCCAAGTTTAGTGCACGATAATATTTAAATTTGCCATTTTCACACAACTGTATCTTGCCTTATTTTCTTTACAGATAAAGTTGTCGGAGGAAAGCAGGCTATTTTGGATGCATTTAAAGTATTCGAAGGAAAAACATGTCTGAAGTTCAAACCTCATACTAATGAAAGAAACTGGATATTATTCAGGAGGCTTTCTGGGTATGCTCATTTTGCAACAAGCTTGCTGAATAATGCAGAGTCTTAAGGATACCTTCTTCTTTCCAGAGGATGTCTTAGTCAGTGATGTCACCAAAATTACTCAACTTTCGGTGCCAGCCTGGAACATGAGTAATGAACGGTTCCTTGTTGTGAGAAAGTTTGTTTGATCTTTTTTTGTAAGACGTCGAGTCACATCCAAGCCAAACTCATTTCCCCAACGGTCGAATGATTATATAGTGGCCGAACCGTACTATCATGAGTTATGCACCGATTCGAATGAACTACCTACCATTTTGAAGCAAAAAGGCTAACTTAGATGTAGAAATTTATGTCACGCGCCGATACATCATTTTGGGACACCCGGTACTTTACTGGAATTTTTGTGTCTCCCTATCCCTCCTACCTTTGTTACTGCAATGGTCATTATTATTTTTCCAGGTGTTACTCGTCAGTTGGCAGACAATTTTCCACAAGTGGCGCACAAACAATCAGTCTTGGCAAAGGATGCCTTTCCCCTCCAACCATAATGCACGAGATCATGCATTCTATTGGTTTTTGGCATGAGCAAAGCAGACCCGATAGAGACAAATTTATTGAAATATTCTGGGAGAACATCATTCCACGTAATTTGTTTACTTTTCGATTCGTAGTTTTTCCAAATCATGAGATATCTTCTTTCCTCGTAACTTTATTGAATCCTATTTTAAGTTGAACTTATTTTAAATTTCTCCACTGAAAAGTAATTTTGAAGATCAATCTTTGTGAAATTTAATGTATATTTTTCTACTGTTGTAAGTGGCTGTCGTAGTTGGAACTGGACGAGATTATGTCTTTTCCAGCTACGCCAGCCATAGAATATTGGTACGTTGCAATTTTCATGTTGGTTTTATCTGTGAGATGAACAGCATTTCATTTTCTTTCCTTAGAGCAGGAGTATAACTTCAAGAAATATTCACATCTGGCTGCAGATCAGCTGGGTGTTAATTATGACTATCAAACGATTATGCATTATGGAACGAAAGCATTCTCAAAGAATGGAAAACAAACCATCAAGGCAATTGGAAATGAAGGTGTTGGGCTTGGTCAGCTGTTAACATTGAGTACCAGTGATACTATACAAATCAATGCTCTTTATGATTGTGCAAGTAAGGAACTTCTTAGTTTGGATATTAAAGGCACACTGTCGTCGCTATGATTGGCTAGATGTTCCGATAAAATTAATAACAAAGGATTTATTGGTTGAGTATTCACCAAGCCTTCATGCCTTGGGATGTTGCTTTCTTTTCCTAATAAAGGGAGTCAGATCGTTATCATAGAGCGATAATTCCTCCAGAAATAATTTAGTTTAACTTTACTATCTAGATCCGAGAAGGAATTTAGTTCGTTAATTCATGGGTGTTAAGAAACGCGGTAGTTATTCCTACAACAGTCTTCCCTCCCTGTGTCCCTATGCCCGTGAAGGTTCAAATTTTCAGGACACACGGACACAAGGAAAACCGAATAAACTGAGACTTGCCTAATTCCATTCTTTTGAATTGGTTTATTTATCCAATCAGGGCCTTTAAACAACAAGCCTTTTATTGGCAAATGGGTATTGGTATCTGGCATTTTGTAAGCAGATGGGTACTACTTCAAACAATCCTCTTTGAGAGCACTTATGATGGGTTCACGCAAGCAAATATGGTGTTTTAATATGGTACCTCGGTACGGTATGGCCTTGTTTGTTGATATTATTAAGAACTAGTAGATCTTGTGGAAAACTTGGACAACTTCAAAATCGGATTCGATATCGAATTCGAAACCCCCATGCGATCCCGAGTTACAACGCGAACAGTGCCTTCGCATTCGATTGCGGAATGGCCTATTACCAATTTTACTTTTTTGTTCACAGGTAAAGATAGCAGTATTTGGAGCACGTGGTCTGAATTTAGTCCATGTGACGAATCATGTGATCGGTCGAGGCATCGCTTTTGCAGTGACAAAGATTTGTCACAATGCAAGAATGCTAATATGTATGGCATAGAGACTGACCGAAATAAATGCACGCATGCAGAATGTTATGGTATGCCTCTAATCCTAAAATGTTTTAATTTTGATGTATAGTTTGGTTTTCTTGAAAAGGCCATACATGCAGAGTCGGGGATGCGTTTATCCCTATTATTTACATGTAGAAAATGTAGAAAATGTATTGTTTACATTTAGATTTAGAAAATGTCAGTGGTTACATACTCTTTTTGTTTTTTTCGCAGATCTCCATGGCACTTGTGAGTTTACGTTGTAAATATTGTTCTGGATCGAACGATATGTTATACATTTTTATACATTGTATAGAATTTTCGAATGTGCACGACAGTGATAGACCGAACGCCACTCAATCGAACCTTCCGTATAAAAATGTATAAAAATATCTCTCGATCCAGACTCTTTTGTAGAATAGCTAAAAGACTATTGAAATGTTTATGTACCGAGTGAGTCAGAAAAAACAATCCCCGTTTGAAAGGTCACTGCTCCCTGGATATCAAAACGATAATATTGAAAAGTACATTCTTTAATGGTTGACATGTTCAAATATGATTTGAAATTTACCTGACTGAAATCGGCCACTCTGCTCTGAAACTATGAGCGATTTTCTGGAGAAAGCCCTTTCAAGAAACCTTCAAAACAGGCCTAAAATCACGAGCAAATTTTCCAAATATTTCTGCCTTACAGCAATGACTTACACATGCTTTAGCACGCGCTATCCTCTTGGGAGGATAAAATCTCCGAGACTAATGTTGTTATGTTCCTAGGGATGCGCGCTCATCTTCTCAAAGGGATAAAACGTGCCAGAGCATGTACAAGTCATCGCTATTAAGGCAGAAATATGACGGAAATTTGGTCGTGATTTTACGCCGTTTCTGAAGGTTTCTTGGAGGGGCTTTCTTGAGAAAATCCCTCATAATTTCAGAACGGAGTGGCCGATTTCAGTCAGGTAAAATTTAGAATTTATTTGAACATGTCCACCATTAAACAATATATTTACAAATATTATTGCCTCGATATTTAGGGAGCAGTGGCCTTTCAAACGGAGATTGTTTTTTCTGAACACCCGGTACAATTCTCCTCCCTAGCGCCGATCGATGGACACTGGGGTCGTTGGTCAAGTTGGACCTCTTGTCAGGCAAAATGTGGACCAGGGAAAAAGAGTCGGACAAGAAAATGTGACAACCCGGAACCAAAACATAGGGGGAAAGCATGTCCTGGAAGCTTGATATCATATGAAAATTGTCAAATAAAACGGTGTGAATTAGGTATGTATGGAATAAGACTAATAATATGTTAGATTTTTTTATTCGAAAAATCCCTCTATTTGATTATTTATTTTTTCCTAATTGATTCACCCTTCACAGGGTTAGTTTCCCTGTGCCGATTTTTGTTTGGTTCGCATGTAGTAAGGCCTTCTTACTATTTTAACTGCCTTGATAACTAAAGATCCACATCAGCTATATGCTGCCAATTAGTTAACATGCATCGACTACGCTGGCTAGGCCATGATCCAGAATGGAAAATGATCGACCAGTGAAATCCTTATTGTATGGTGAATTATCTGAAGGAACACGTCCTGTTGGTCGTCCTAAACTCAGATATAAAGACACGTGTAAAAGTGCTCTGAAATGTGACGATGCACTCGATAAATGGAAATCAACGGTAGAGAACCGAACAGAATGGAGACAACTACCTCGTCAAACATGTCACAAAGTGAATGAGAAGAGAGTCAATGCATAGGAGAAGCAGAGGGACAAGAGGAGAAGGAAAGAGAACATATCAGATACAACATCAGAATCCCTTTCTTATATCGTGTATTTACGATTCACTATTTTCTGTGTTAATTTGTGTTATACCCGTTTCGGGATAAGGCGTATATATATATATATAGCTAACCTGCATATCAAATAAAAGTATGTATGTATCCTCTTCACTGCTAATGATCAAAGTTTTAGAAATATTTGATTAAATTTTGTTTTATTTGCATTTATGACATATGTGATCATCTCCTATAACGTAGTTGGATAGTTCTAGTATTTTTCTTCATATTCATGGGTGTTATTGATAAAATGGCATTAAGAACTGGTGCTATTTTTCCACAGGACCAAATGATTGTGAATTTGAAGGTGATGGATTTTGCATATGGACTGAGATCAGTTCTGATCGTTTCAAATGGACGAGAACTAACGAACCAACGCCAAGTCGTCCTCGTACTGGGCCTAGTCATGATCACTCAACAGGAAAAGGTACTTATTTACTAAAATGCATTTTAATGTACCTGGTGCTCTTCTTACGATAGACAATAACGCTAAAGGTGGCGGCCGCGCAAAGCATGATGGTAAAAAGCTCCCTGACGACCACCTAACGACATGAAAATTTTGGTCTGCCGTTTCGACTAGCTAGCTGTGGTAAAATTTGGAACAAGGAATCAATGTAAACAAATAGGAAAATGTTGTAATTTGAACGTGAATCTTCAATTCGAATCAAAACTTTAGTTTTTCTGCTTTAGAAAGGTTTCCTTTCGAACCATGCTGCATTCGAATTCAAGGTCGATGCGAATTCAATCTAGCTAGTCGAAACGGCACACCAAAATTTTTATGTCGTTAGGTGATTGTCAGGGAACTTTTTACCAGCATGCTTTGCAACAAAACACAACAGAGTCTTTGTAACCGCCATCTGTAGCGTTATTGTCTATTCATACAGACAGCGTGACGTCGCAGCAACGTTGAAAACACGACACCATCTTGTTTTGGGGTAAATCTTCAGAAAATTTCTATTGGTTTGAGGTTTCTAGAAAATTTGCGAAAAGTTGCATAAAATTCTCTCTATTCTCCCTCACGATATCGAGTAGGGAAAGTGTAGCTAGGAATTGTCAGTCAGACCTAGCCATCTTACAAAAGTTAGACCCAAACTGCTTTCAAAACGAAGTTTTTGCAGCGCGGTCAGATATGATGAAAAACGTTAGCCGACCATTTAGGGCGCAGCCTCTCTATATCTGGGAAAATAATTTGGTCTATGATCTACTTGCCAAAAAAGAAATTCAAAGATTGGCCATGTAATCAATTTTTGGTGATTTTTCAAACAGGAGTACTTTTTTTCGGGACACCCAGTATCAGATCTCTGACCTTCACCATGAACAGAAACAATCTTTGAAAACCTGAATTTGTTTCATTTTTTTACTCTGGAAAATATATCTTCAACTTTATTATGCAGCGCCTACGAGGTAGTTTGTATCCTTTTCCCCAGGTCATTATATATACACTGAGGCAAGTAACAGTGCGAGTAACAAAGCAAGAATAATTAGCAAGCAGTTTGAAGCAACAAAAGGCGTTTGTTTGTCATTTTGGTATCACATGTACGGGGAAACTATGGGATCTCTTAATGTTATTATCAAATCGAAAGATGGACCTGAATCAGTTATTTGGAATATGTCTGGTAATAGAGGAGACCAATGGATTTATGCAAACAAAACAATAACAAGTTCTACGAAATTCCAGGTAACATGCCAAAGAAAATTTATGTAATGCCAAAATTTTGAATTCCTCCAATAAAGATTTTAAATGTATCAGAGACGCTACCTCCGCAATAGACGATTACGCTAAAAATGGCGGCAAGGAACTTTTTACCAAGATGCATTGCGTTCTAATTACGAATCTTTAACGATTCTTTAGGAATTCGATTAAAGAACGCAATGTTTCTTGGTAAAAATTTCCTCGCCGCCATCTTTAGCGTAATCGTCTGTTGAAAAAGTCAGACTCCCTTCAGACTTTCAAAAGACTTATTATAAGGCTCATAAATGCCAAGCTTGCAACTGCAGATTATCTAAAAATTGTTATCCTTGTTTTGGTTATTTATTGTAAATGTTATTCCTTCTTTTTATAATTGTATGTACTGTTGTACAGTGTTTTCCAAATCGACGTAATACAAATCGACGAAGTTACACAACGAAAATAACAGTATGACAGCAAATGGGAAATAGTTATTAGTCACTAATTGAATCTAGCGCTCAAAACGTTTGATTCTAATGCAGATATCAATGGTCGAAATTTACTCGTATTTCTTCCATTTCTTCAAATTTCTTCAAATTTTTTTGATCAGTTGATTGATTGATTGATTGATTGATTAATTGATTGATTGATTAATTGATTTATTGATGATCTGATTTTTCTTCAGGTAATATTTGAAGGTGTGAAAAGTAATCGTTATAACTTTCTAAATGATATTGCTCTCGATGACATCATATTTCAAGAAAGAAAATGTGAACGATGTGAGTTAATCATCAATCTTAAAGCTTTTATGTCGTTATAAATACAATTCCTAGCCTCGCTTTGTCAGTTGTCCTTCACAGCGATGGGAGACGGTAATCAAATCCCTTTGTTTTACGTGTTATGCAAAATTACAATCAACAAACATCAAAAGAAACTGTGCTTTCATGAGCTCCGCACCCTACGCACTCTCGTGACAAATGATCTAATGTCTGCCATTAGATTTATATAGCGATAGAAAAGCTTTAACTGCTTTTACTTTGATTAACACAAACGATGTAGAAGTTTGGATTGACGACGTGATTCCTTGTATTCGTTCAATATTTTTAATCTGAGGTTTTATTTTCGCTCATACAAGGACTCACGACCTAGCTTTACTCGACAAAGGCCCTCAACTTTCGCTCATCTCATTGAATTGAATTGATGTTGTTGTTGTCGCTTCAATGAGGGCTTTGTTTCCCTAGAGCTGTTAACCAGAGTCAAACAAAGCGAAACTTCGACTATGTATTGATTCTACTCACGACCAAACAGGTTCTAAACAGAGACTAAAATCTGAAGGAAAATCGAACGTCTTCTATTCTTCGAACGTCGATAAGAAAGTCGAACGCCGCTTCAAACACGTCACTTCGCTTCGAAAAGTCGAACTTTGATCTAATCTGCCAATCAGATGCTAATAGGCACGTGGTCTGACCATATTAAGAAAGTCGAGATTTGATTGGATGCGCCCTAAATGCGGCGCATTAGGCCAAAGTATAGACTCAATACATGTCGTAGTTTCGCTCTTTGACTGAACTGATAACGCTACAACTACGACTCATTTCCCTAAATTTCCCTACGCTTCCAGAAACGGATTTAGCCTCTTACTGATTCAGCATGGCCCAAATCACCTGCTATTTTTTTCTCAAAAGCACCGAGCATAAAACGCCACAAAAAGCAGTTTTCCTGAACTGCTGCACCATAAAATGAGCTACCAGTACTTAGATGAATGTTTCTTCCCCCATGATTGCAAAAACTTTCTTCCTCTAAGACATTTTCTATTCGTTTGGAGATGCAAAAGATCTCGTAAATACGCTCGCATCTTTCGAGATTTTTGTTTGCTTCAGCCGTTTCAGCAGATCAATCGAACGCCGCATTCGACAGTCTTTGTTGGCTTTTGGCGGGAAGTAAAATTCAAAGAAGGACTAGCCAATGAGAGTGCGGTTACTCAAATCCTGCATTCTGATTGGGACGGAAGAAATCATATGCCGATTGAAATTTTTGACCACTTTTACAGCTCTAGGGAAATAAGGCCCTCGCTGCAGCGACAACAACAACAGCAATTCAATGAGATGAGCGTAAGTTAAGGGCCTTATGTAGTGAGGCTAGCCAAAGTAGTCTCTGTTTTGAAGCTGTATTGTCATGAGTTTCAGTTTAAAGCCATAATCATCATTCAGTTCAATGTGGAAAACTGAGACTCATGTAGTCAGCCTAGTAGAAGCATGGCTGCCAAAAGGAATTTTGAGGTACTTTCATATACCGGATATTCCCAAAATGATGTATCGACATTTGCCGAAATGTACTGTAATAAATTATCAACGGATTTCAATGAATTACCAAATGTATAAATTCATTGCATTTAAAAAGTCATACCGTTCTAGAATGATAGGTTATTTGCTTGGGAGTTATTTCTGAACATGCTTCAAAGAGGACTAGCAATTTCGATAAAGTTGTGTGTAAGCTTCAGTTTCAAAGCAATGAAAGTGAGCAAGATAATTCTCTATAAGGAGCAAGAGCAAATTACAAATATGTGTCACTTTGTCGTTGTTCCTGTCAGATTTGTGCATGACAGTCTCAGAATGACTAGAGGCCTTTAAGCTATCTGGTATAAATGCTTTCCTGCTTTCAAGTAGCCTTGTGATAGACTCATTACAGAGTCCTAGTTTTCACTATTTGACAACAACAGCAACGACAACAACACTGATAATTTATTTTCCTCCGCAATGGCGTGTTTCTGTACAATCGATCATGCTGTAAACACGGAAATGAGTGAAAGCATTGGGAAGAGTGGAGTAACCTTAGCCTTGTGACTGTATTTGTAAATTATAAAATTCATTCATGTAAAAAGCGAGTTTTTCATTTCCAGCAAACCTTGAAAAAATGTGTGGTTTGGCAGTGGAACCAATCGGATGTTTTGCTGAGTTGATGAGTGATCGAGTGATGCCTCAACTATTTTATTTACAACGGCATCTCATTATTTGGGAAAAATACACTTCTTACCTTCAAAGGTTTGTTTTTCAATTTTTCCTTTTTTTAGATTTCAATTCATAATGGGAATGTCAGCTCATAGTTCTTCACCACGCTTTACCAGAACTCTAATTATGGAGGTCGTTAAAGGTGTTATTGCTCATTGGTAATTCTAAATCTTCCAAATTCTGAAAATATTAGACTTTGCAGAGACGAAAAGATATGTTTCAATCAAAGATAAAAGTCTTAAAACCCGTAGGTTTTGGATGCACCGTGGCAACTTGACCATCTTTCCGAACCATACCTTCTGCCTTCCAAACCTACTAAGCCTACTGTTTTCAGAATTCCGTGGTCAGTTAAAGACCAATGCCGAGTCTACCAAGTTTACCGTTTTCAGCATTGGTACAATTTTTTTATATTCAATTAAGAAGTTACAATACAAAATACTATTAACACTACTTAAAAACTACTTTACGATACCACAAGGACGATACCATAGAGAGCAACAGGCTATGACTACTCCATGGCCATTACATAGAAAACTAATAGTTTGTTTCAAATTAGATTTCATATGAAAACGTCTGCGAATGAACACAATTTATGTGATGTTGCAAATTGGTACAAATCAAACACACCTATAGAAAAGAAGACTAGATAATTCCAACTATACTGAGATAGATTCAAATACTTACCCATTTTACCAGTTTTAAAGCCTAAAGCTGAGTATTCATTATTCCAGTCTTGAAAGAGGCAGGTTAGATTATCATAAAATTGGCTGTGAAAATGCTCACAAAGGCACACGAGAACCCCACGGATAAAAACATCGATAATCTGGGGACCCTTCTAAGAAACTGTCAAGAAATTTTCTGTACTCAAAATCTGATAATTTAAAAAGACTTTCAGTACTGAGTCAATTTCTTAGTTTCTCTTGAAAAAATAGGTGTATTCAAAGCATATTTAAAATAAGAGATCCTCCTTTTTTCAATTCCCAGGTTATTATGCGACTGTGCAAGACAAACGAAAAACAAAGGCAACACTCATTTTGGCTTGCAGTTTTACGGAGAATGTTGGAGTGCGAAAGGTGAAGTTAATGTTACCAGGTATGGCACATCGACTAATTGCATTGATGGCAAATTCAAACCATGCTCATTGGTGTCTGATAAACCGTGTGTTGGGGGAGCAAAAACAAACTATATTTTCAGATTGTTTAAATAATTTCATGGGACTTGTGCAGATGTTTACACTTAAAGTAAATAAATAAATGAATATATAAATGGCCTTTTTGGATGGAGATTATAATTAGTTTTTCCTCATCGCTTCTTTGATTGAAGACAGCTTCCTTTCTGTTTATCCTCCTTCGCATCCTTCATATTTATGAGAAAAAGGAGAAAAAGCGAAATTTTGTGCAATTTTCTTCCTTGAAATTTATAAGAAAAGTAGGTTTGCTAAACTTTTCAAGAAGAGAGAAATAAATTAGTTCACAAAATAAAATGCTAAGTGCCAAACTTTCTGTGCAAATTTCTTGCTTGAAGTTTATGAGAAAAATAATTATTCTAATTGTAGCTAAAGGTGGGAAATGAAATTATCTATAGTGCAAAAAAAATTAAATTTCTGTCCATTTTTTTCCTTGCCGTTTAAGAGAAATGTATATTGCTAATTCTTGAAAGAATTGTCAAAGAAAACATTGCCGAATTTGCCGTCCATTTTTCTTCCTTGAAATTAAGAGGAAAGGAAAGTTTTCTTATGTTTTCCAAAGGAGTGATCTTAAATTTTCCAAAGTAAGTTGATGTCTTTACAGTTCTTATCCTTAAATTAGGACCTTGAATCAAGTTTGACAGGATGGATGTTTTATTTCTTTCAATATTGACAAATTAAGCAAGAGATGCATGTGCTTTGGATTTGAGGTTCTGTTTGCTGTCAAAATTCAAAAACATTATTGAGAGTAGAACAAATTTGCTCAGAAAAGTAATTTCACAGATAGAAAGTACAACTGTCACTTGTAGTTTGATTGAAAGTGTTGATTTCTTCAGTTAACCGACTTCAAAGAAAAAAACCCACGGTAAATACATCGGAAAAACACAAATGTTTGAAAAGGAGCGGCACCTCCGATGTGAAAATAGGCGTGGATTTCCTGATGCAGGTTGGATTTGATCTGTTAGACTAATTTCCATTATAGGTAGGATATTCCACCCGTTGCGATATTTCCAAGCGATCAGCTTGGCTAGTGGAAAAGCAACGTCGCTTAAGGCTGGTTCCCAGTTCTCGGTGAACAATCATCGCCTTCTTGCATCTCCAGTTTTTCAAATGCGATGATTCATCTTGCACTGGGAACGACATTTGACTGTAAAGCCTGATTTTTACGACCAGCGTGAATCTATCAGTATTTATCTATATCAGTATTTACAATCAAAGGTCGTCCCCAGTGCAAGATGAATTTTCATCGCATTTGAAAAATTGGCGATGAAGAATATTTCATATTTCGTTCTTTTAAAGCGATGATAGTTCATCGTATAGTGGGAATCAGCATTTGAAGCCTAAATGCTGGTGCCCATAGTGCGATGAACTATCTTCGCTTACTGGCATCGCCAGTTTTTCAAATGCGATGAAAGTTCATCTTACACTGGGAACTACATTTGACTGTAAAAGCCTGATTTTTACAATCAGCGTGAATCAGGATGAATTAGCGGAAGAAGGATGACTTTTTTGGTGAGGGCAACCCCCTCAACTCGCAGATGCTATTTCGCTCTTCTTTTCTCACTTCTTTCCTGTTACTTTTTCTATCACAAGCATGTTGAACATTATAGAATTTTAATTGCAAAACGGTAAACCTTGTGTTTGCCATTTTTAGGGACGGTAACCCAACATGTTTGCCATTTTAAAGGAAGGGTATGCTTAAGAAAGCAGACATGAATTAAATTGCGCTCAGACTAATTTTTGAGGTAATCTTGGCAAATTAATAAGTTATCTTAAAGAGCTCACATGATTATAAAATGTACTTAAAGATCAAATGTTGGCAATAAAAACTCTCCATTCTGATTACACGCATTCAGATCAAATTGTTCATTATTGACAAGTTAAATTGGTAGCATTTATAAAACGGTTAGCGTACAAGCAATTTTCTTTGAACATCTGCACGCACCTCGACGGTTCACAAGATTTTAAAGATGGCCACACAGATGCTGCTCGCTACTTCACTTTGCATGCTTCTCGTAGCAAGACTTTCCGATGCCCGCAGTGAGTTATTTAATTCATCTTTAAAGTTTGAACTAAAGTCTGTGTCACATTCGATGTCAGGCGAAAATATCCGCGAACAAAAACAAAGTAAAAATGTTTGCATGAGTAATGTTGCGCTTTTACAAATCTCACCTACCAGACATCTAATTTGAGACAGACTTTAGTCCTGAAGCTGAATTTACACTTGAGGTGATGGTGTGGCGCGATGCGATGCGATGCGATGCGATGCGATGCGATGCGATGCGATGCGATGCGATGCGATGCGATGCGATGCGATGCGATGTGGCGCGATGCGGCTGGCGCAATTGATTTATCCAACTTTGCCTTTTTTAGTTATTTATAAAACGTTTCTGCGTCAGCCTATGCGCCCCCTGCTTCAATGTTATCCGGAATGCGTTGACGACGACGCGTCAAGTGTGAATTCAGTTTAATTCAGGTAAAACTTGGAATATATCATGAAAGTTTCTTGTTTGACCTCAGTCAAGTTGACTGGGATCTGATAGTTGAGTCTTGTAATGACGTTAATGAGGCTGTAGAAAAATGGTCAGCTTTACTATCCTTGATTATTGAAAAACATGCCCCAATGCGAACAATAAAAGTTTCTGATAAGATGACCCCTTGGTTGACTACTGATTTCAGAAAACTTGCTCGTTCCAGAGACAAGCTCAAGACTTCTGCCGTTAAAAGCAAATCTTCCATTCTTATGAATTCTTATAAACACGTGCGGAATAAAGTGAATAATCTAGGCAAAAAGCTAAAGCGAGACTACTTTACCAAAAAGATTGCTCTTTATAAGGGGAATTTGAAAGAGACATGGAAAACGATCAACCATTTGTTGAATAAGAGATCAAAGACAACGAATGTTCGCTGTCTTGATGTTGAAGGTCGCAGTGTGACTGACAACAATGAAATCGCACAATCGATGAATGATTTCTTTTGTAGCATAGGTAAAAAGCTTAGTGACGACATACCGCAGCAGCCCAACCCCTTACTTTCGAATGAATATGTCATCAATGAAGAGGGTACGAGTTTCCAGTTTAAGACCGTCTATTCTGTTTCTGTTGAAAAGGCTCTCAAGAAAATGAAGACTTCGTTTGGCTTTGNTACACAGAAGAAGATCTCTAGAGCTATAGGACTTTTGAAGTACGCAAAACACTTTGTGCAAGAGGATACATTAAGGAATATGTATCTTAGTATTGTCCAACCACATTTCAGTTATTGTTGCTCTGTTTGGGGATGTTGCGGGGCAACTAAATTGAAAACCTTGCAGAAATTACAGAACAGAGCTGCTAGAATTGTTACAAGTAGCCCTTTTGACACTCCAGCTGCTCCTCTATTGCAGCGGCTTGGCTGGCCGTCAATTGATAAACTGATCAATCGAGAAACATGTACAATGGTATATAAATCTTTAAATGACCTTGCACCTGAAAACCTAGGTAACATTTTCTCCAGATTGTCTGATGTTCATACCAGGGTTTTACGCAATACCAAATGCAATCTTGCTGTACCAAAAATGAGAACATCTTATGGCCAAAAATCATTTGCGTTTCTTGGAGCCAATGCATGGAATAAACTCAACTCGGAAATGAAATTAGCCCCTTCGATTCAGTCATTCAAAACGAAACTCAAGGCTTTGAATTGAGAATATTCAAGGAAAGCTGATCTGTATCGAAAGTATTATCTTTATTTTCTTTTTCACATTTAGTAGCTATTTTATATGAAATTTGTGTAAATAGGTTTGTATCTTTAGGTTTATTAGCTATTTTTGTTTTGTTGCTGGGACAATTGGAAAGCAGTTGCTTAATTACTTAACTGAATTGTATCCCAGGGTAAATATGTTTAAAAAAAATAAAATAAAATAAAATAAAATAAAATAAAATAAAGCTTTTTATTATATGCTTCTTAGCTATTTGTCAAGGATTCATGAACCAACGACAGTTTTCTGCATTGTGTACGAATCTGACGAAGTTTTGAACCTTAACACGAATGTTTTTAGGCTTTTAGATTTTGGATTTAATACATTGCAAGTTATTTAACGTGTTTACTTCTGTTTTATGGGAGGGCTCCTTGAAAATCATCACTTGTGCTGAAGTGCTACCCTTCCCCTAGTTAAATATTGAAACAATGGTGAAACAATAGTGAAATACGCTTTCACGCCGTTTACTACGACCTATTCGAATTGAATTCGAAGCCAAGATTTTGAACACCTAATTGTTCCATTAAACCTCTTTGCACAACGTGAAGATGAAGGTGAAGTTGCGGTTTTTAGCGTCAAGCGCTGGGATCGCCGAAGTAGAGAAGACCTAATCGAGTCCGCGACCCCTTGCCATGACGCTCAAGTGGTGGGGCTCGAACTCTGTCCGCCTGACTGTTCTGGCTGCAAAGTCAGAGGATTATACCACTGCGCCACAACACCTTCAAACGTTAAAGAAATAAGGTACAAGCCAAACCCTAGATTTGTTAAGAGTAATTCCCTGGCAAAACGACCATCATCGTTTGCCAAACATTTGAGACTTGCTTGCCAAACAATATTTCACATTGGGCCACATCGCAAAACATAGTTTGACAAACAGAATTATGCTGAGTTTGTTAGGCAATGTTTTTGAAAAAGTTCAAAAAAGTGTCTGCTTGTCACAAGCAAACGCTGTTTGTCAAGCAATATTTTGCGACATGGCCAAACGGAAAAACAATTTGCATGGCAAAAAAATGTCAACTGTTTGGCAAACAATGTTTTCTCATTTGGCCAGTTGAGCAATATCGAAACCTCTCGTTGTTTTTATTTATAATTTTTCAGGCCAATTCGACTGCGACTTTACAAGAAGGTTTCTCAACAACAGAGGATGGTGCGAATGGAAAACTGCGCACGGCAATGGCGGTGACTTCACGTGGACACGAGATGGAAGCCGTTAGTTAATCATAGTCTTGTAATCTAACTGTTCGCTGAGGCGGCCAGCCGACAAACTTTTGTGAGTCACCAATCAGAGAGCAGTATTTGCAATCAAGAGCCAGATATGGCCGAATAGCTTCGAATAACGCGTTCTGATTGGTTGACCACTTTGATCATGACAACGATGTCGGCAGACGTTGACTTTCGCAATTTACCGGATCTAATTTGTCGCTAAACAGGAAGATTATTGAATGAAAGTTCAAGTTTTTAAACTTTTTGGATCAGAGAAACGTTCTTCTAAGTACTACTAGCTAGTTTTTTTTCATGTTCAAGTCCCGGAACCCCGACTTTTGAAGCGTTTTAGCATTGATGTTTTCGATCAGATATGTTAGGCCATCTATGTTGTCATCTCAACTCAAATTTACTTGTGTTTGCTTAAGCTAATGCTGTTCTTCCAGGGGACCGTGTTTGTATTGGTTTTCAGCTCATCAAATGACTTTCAGCTGTTTTTTAAATTGGTGCAAGATAGGAAGCTCCCTAATAATAATAGAGATATCATTCCAAGCCTTTAGAGCTGTGTAAGAAAATCTTTTTTAGAAATATTCCAGATTTTTCTTTGGGGTTTGAAGATCCTCGCAAAAACCTTTTATTGTCGTTAGAGTAATGAGATCTCCGTTGAAATTTATTCCAAAGATTTTCAGGACACAACACAGTCTCGTTGGGATTCTGTTCATGATCTTATATGTCATAACTGATCGATCAAAGGTAAGAAGTTAATTTTAATTCGAAATTTGAATTCGTCCAGACAACATGTCATTTTATAGCCTGTGATCAGGCAGAAAGGCAGGAAAGAAGGCCTGTTAATGGCTAGTCATTTTATTTGTAGGTAACTACCTTTACACAGACGCAACATATCCCGCTAGAGAAGGAGACAGAGCAAAGCTTGTCACCAAAGAAAAACTGTTGTCAACAATGGGCACATGTCTCTCCTTTTCGTACCGCATGGAGAGCAAGTCACTTTTAAAGCAAAGCTCATATGCACTTCGAGTTTTCATAAAGAGAGCTGGATCAGCAGAGGAACTGATTTGGAGTCGCGTTGGTAACCAAGGAAAAGAGAAGCTTAATTCTAATGTCACGCTGATAAGTTCACATCCTTTTGAGGTAAGGGTATAGGGGTAAGGGCAGACATATTACATGAATCCCTTGTTTGCCTGTGCTCTTTGATTTGAATCATATCACTGGACTGATACATAAGTCCCTTGTATCCCTGCGGTAGACCTTGCTCAACAGGGACTCATAATGAAACAGTGAAAAAGATGACCCTGCTTAAGCCCGTTCTCACACTGCCGATCGAAGCTTGAATCGTGTTGGAATTCGTAGAATCTTGTTGGCTGATTGCCACCACAAGTTCTTGTGTGTGAAGGCCTAAACAGGGTCAAGTTTTTCAGAGTAATATTATGAGTCTCTATTGACCGAAACGACATCATCAAGTCAAAGATCACAGGGAAACAAGGGACTCAGGTAATCAGTCTATCATATCACGTCGGTCAACAGAGACTCATAGCATTACCCTCCAATCACGAGTGCCCCCTGGGTAGCCTGAGATCAGGCATTCCAAACCGAACCCAAACGTTCCTGGAGCCTGATATCAGGCTACCCCATGGGACACAATACAACCCCATTAAAATACAACCCCACTAAAACACAACCCCATTAAAATGTTTGTTTTATCTCAGCTGTCAGGATTCTATGCTTTGCTAATAATCTTTTTCTATTAAGGTGATATTTGAGAGTGAAAGGGGTGCCGGTGGGGATGGAAACCGAATTGATACTCAACTTGACGACATCAAATTCAAAGAGGGAAAATGTGAAAAGTGTAAGCAAAATTTAATTTAATCTCGTTGTTCCTGTTTTATTCCTGTTGTTGTTGTTGTTGTTGTTCCTGTTTTATTTAAACTTACCTTGCCTAACCTTGCCTACAATCACTTACAAAATGGTTGAGCCACCCCAAAATATTAGGTTTTTCGCCCCTGCTCTCCCCCCCCCCTAGTCAATGTTGCAATACCACTCAAATGTTGTCGAACCATGAATGCCAGCATAATCGAGTACTTTCTTGCGAACAACATTGATATGGGGGGGAGGGGGGACCAAAATGTCGTTTTTTACAGGGTGGCTCAACCATTTTGTAAGTGATTGTAGATTGTACTTCAAGCTTTGAGCTAAATGCACACTCGCTGCAATTTATTGCTTCTGCCCGAATAGGGCTCGCGCATGTCCAAATAATACTCGTGAGTAACGAACGGCGAACCTTTCAAGAAAACGCTGTAATTGTGAATTCAGGTTTAGTCGTGCTGGTAAAATAGCTGGACACAATATTTTCATTTTCAATCATTTAGAGAGCGGTACCCTTCAGGAAAGAATGGAATTTACCCCTGCTTTTTCGAGACTCTTCTGGCTAGGTTAAATATCAAAAGAAGTTCAAAGAATTGGTGTTTGAAACTTTATTGTCTTGAAGACCCATTGCTAACCATGAGCCTTTGCGGGCCGAATGAAAAGCAACACAAATATAACTTAGGCCGGAAACAACTTTAATATAACGTGAAAGTCGACTTTGGCCTACAAAGGCTCAAGGTTAGCAGTGTGTCTTTGGGGGTATTTTTAAGTTAATTTCGTAGTTAACTTCGTATTTTAATTTCCATAGCATGGTTTGAGCAGAAATGTGGCATTGAAATGAAGGGGATGGGTTGTTTTAAGGATAAAGTTCTAGACCGGGTAATGGGAGAATTGCTCACAACACAAAGAGAAACAAACAATGGTGGACCACTTATCGACTGGAATAATTATCAAGCATCACTAGAAAGGTAAGTAGTACCGGGTGAGTCTACAACCGGGAGAAAACTGGGTTATGGGAGGACTGCTCACAACACAAAGGGAAACAAGCAATGGTGGACCACAAATTTATTGGAATAATATTACCAGGTAGCTCGCAAAAGTCAGAATTTAAGCCAAGGCCATCGCTTTCAATTTGTCCCAGTTGAGATAGAACATTTTCGCTTTCACCTTGTCCCAGTTATTTAAGACCATAATCAATATCGCTAGAATTAATTTGAAAATAGCAAATAAGAAACGTGCTTCGTGGGAATGTCTTCACAGTATAGTGGAGCCTCCACTGTGGAGGGTGCCAAGTACAGTGGAGGGCTATCATGAAGTACAGTGGAGGGTGCGGAGTACAGGGGAGGGGGCTATCTTCTGTACAGTGGAGGGTGCCCAGTTTAGTGGAGGGCTATCCGCAGTGATGCAGTACAGTGGAGTGCTATCCGCAGGGATGTTGGAATATGTGTTGCTTGTGGAACTCTTCTTAGATTTTCAATTGCAGTGTCGTCCATGGACGAATTTGGTGGCGATTTTCACTACAGTAGAGGTTTAGAATTATTTCCTGCTCTCTCTCTCTCTTAGGTTGCTCTGTCATTGTGCCAGGCTTACGAAGGAAAAAGGTTACAAGTATTTTGGCCTGCAGTTCTATGGAGAGTGTTGGAGTGCACCAGGCGAGATCGATTATGACAAATATGGGGGAGCGAGACGCTGTGTCGATGGGGGATTTATTACCCCAGGAGCTTGCAATGGACCTCGAGATGGAGCTTGTGTTGGGCAAGCTTTCACTAATTATGTTTATCAGTTGTCGTAAGAAGTTTAATGGACAAATTTAAGGACTGATCTAACAATCTGGGGACTGGTTTCAAGAAAAGTTGTCTTTGATAGATGATGATTATAATATGAATAAGCAGTACGCGACTAAGAATATTAAATTAATTTAAACACATTTAGCATCGTTGTAAGATTGTAAAATAATACAGTGACTTGATGGTTTTATGCAACAATTTAACCGTTAACTCCTTGCTTCTATGTTTTATGGCAGAAATACAAATGAAATTGTGTGCTTTTTCCAGCACTCTCATAAACCGCAAACGAAATGTCTTTTTTGAACGTAGAATTTTAGTCCTTCTTGTGTAATGTAAGATGGTGACTAATTTTAAAGACAAATTTTGATACCGGGCCTAAGGAGACCGAGTGAATCAAGCGAATTCACGTATTTTTTATAAGAAACTCTTTATAAGAAACTTAACTCTCAGATCACAAAAGATAAGAAACTCCAGTGCTGGAAAAATATTACTTAAGAAACTTTCATATCTATTTAATTTCTTGGAAACTTGAAAACTCTCTGCTAGTTAAATGTGCTTTCTTACTATCCCTTACTATAAGAGTTTCTTATAAAAATACGTATTTTGATCAATGTCTAAGCAGAGAGGCCTGGTGTCATAAAGTTGGTTATGAAATGTTCACGAAGACACCAGAGATCACCCGCAGATCACCCGCAGATCACCCGCAGATAAATACAACGTTGATTTGAGGAGCCTTCTAAGCAACTCTTCGGAAACTTTCAATACTCAAAATCTGATGATTTCAAGAAACTTTCAGTATAAATTCGTTAATCAAGTCAGGCCACAAAACACACAACGTTGAGACCATTTGTACGATGATTGTTCAAGCCATCGGAACTAAAAACGACACATTTCAGGGAAATTTTAGAATTCATAGAGAACCCATGTTTAGAGAAAACCTGCAACTAAAATGCCCAGAAAATTACCAATGTCTAGAGAGATTGCATAGCATGCGTGAGCATCTCAGATAATGCGAATGCCTGATGACTAGTGCGAATGGGGAAGTCTGGGTACGAATTTATTTCCCGCCTTTCTTTCGGAGCTGCAAGGTGAAGAAGGGGTCTCCAAAATGATGGCGAGGAGATGTCATCAAGTTAATTATGACTCTGAATATAGCTGCATGGAAGAAGAATCGAAAGAGAATACGAGCAANTAAAAACGACACATTTCAGGGAAATTTTAGAATTCATAGAGAACCCATGTTTAGAGAAAACCTGCAACTAAAATGCCCAGAAAATTACCAATGTCTAGAGAGATTGCATAGCATGCGTGAGCATCTCAGATAATGCGAATGCCTGATGACTAGTGCGAATGGGGAAGTCTGGGTACGAATTTATTTCCCGCCTTTCTTTCGGAGCTGCAAGGTGAAGAAGGGGTCTCCAAAATGATGGCGAGGAGATGTCATCAAGTTAATTATGACTCTGAATATAGCTGCATGGAAGAAGAATCGAAAGAGAATACGAGCAACATCTTAGGGTATATTCTTTTATTCCTTTGAGCAGCTAATTGGGCCACCAAGCTATGCAAAATGGCAATAAATAAGCAGTCAATTCTTTGCACTCGCGAAAAGGGCCTAAAAATAGAGCAGAGAGTCGAAAATTTAGAAAGCTCTGGAAAGCTGCGATGGACGGCTGAAATTCAAATTTTAATACAAACTTGGATATAAGCCATGTTAATTATAACTTCGTCTGATAATTCTCCGCTATTTATTCTTCATATCACAATTAAAAATTGACGAAATTTGGTTTGGTTGTCTAATATTGTAATAATAAATAGGCCATCGTCAAACATCTGGTGGACTTCTCACTACCAAAAGGGAAGTGTGTATTTGTGGTAAACAATTTCATGCTAATATTTGGAAGGTCAACTGAAAGTTGTCTCATAATAGAGCTTCTTATATTTATATATTAAATCGTGCAGACATGAAACTGCTATGATTCCTTGAGCATAAATAGGAACTGTTTGAATGAACACTAGGCATTTTATTGAATTGAAGCAAAAATCTTAGTTAAGTTTCCTTTTTCTAAAATTCTCAACACACAAATAGAATATTTATTTTAAATATAGAAACGAAACACTACAAAGAGAGGAGCAGTAACGGGAACTCAGATGTGTTGGGCATCCAGACTGCATTTTATGTTGCGCAGGCGGAAGATCTTCCACGCTCAATTTTAAGTATACCAAAGGGAGAGCAATAGAGTTATTGTCTTTAAAACAATAGCCAGGTGCACATTTTCAGTGCGCACTTCACAAACTTTCCAGTCTGGTTGGGCATAGCAAGATGACATTTTTTAGATTCTCCCAGGCATACCAATTTTTGACAAACTCAAGCCTGAAGTTAGATGCTATCTGGGGTGGATGATGTATAAAATACTTGACAAAAATCTTTTTATTTCAACACGCTAAGCAGATTCTTAGACATATTTTGCATTTAGTAACAAAATGGAAAGATCAAAAGTTTTGCAGTTAACGCATTTTACCTATATAATGCAGTCCAAATTTTCAATTATTTTACATTGAAAAGATCTAGTCTGTTTACTCTATCCGCCATTCTCAGTTCATTGTGTGATAAACCACAACATATCATGCATAGGGGAATGCTACTGCATGCTCTTTTTGTGATCTAAAATTTGCTCAAAAAGGGACCATAAAAGCAACAGACTGTAACCTTCATATGATAACAAATGAAATTTTATGCAAATTCTGTAGAGCCAGCAAGGTACTACATGATATAGGCTATCATAGCAGAACCAAAATGTTTTGACTGGGGATCTCATCAAATTCTGTACAACGTTCAGGTTTTGGAGCTCCTTAACCCCTAGCTTTTGATTAGTGAATTATGGAATCTCTCTCNTAAGTATCCAAAGGTACAGTGTAAACGGGGTCTAACTCAGAAATAATTTCTGTCATTTTCAAAAGATGTTGCATTGCCGGTGCGAGACGAATTGCAAGGATATCTACTGGTGGAAATGCAATGATTTCTGAAAGTTTCATTGCCATCGTGAAGAGATCGCGAGTAGAAAATTGCTGGTTTGGGGTTTAGCCATAGCTTTAAAGAACGAAGATCAATGGGGACAAATATATTTTACCTTTACACGATATGTTTTGCATTGAAGTGCTATGTGGTAAGATGCAGTTTATTTTGATTTCATTTTCGTTACTCTCACTTCCTTCTCTTCGCAGTCTCGAAATTGGAGGATACCAGCACTTATGATGAAATCGAAAAGATCAATAAAAGTAAGAAAATTATTATTAACTTATATTATAATCCAAAAGTTTCCAACCGTAAAAGTTTCGAGCAAAATTTTGTCCGAAACTTTTTTGTCTGAATTACCTTCATTAAAAGCGTCCAAAAATTGTTTTGGTTAGATTTTTGGGCCGCGATACTTCTATTTGAAGCATTCAGTGCCGATATTTGGTTAAAATTAGGTTCATTCATTGCAATTATACCCATTTCAAGGGAAAGATTTGATCAATAAGCTGTAAAAAAGCAAGTGTTTCCGATTCTTCAAAAAGTGTCCGAAACTTTTTTGTTCGAAGATCGTTGGATGTTAATTTATCTAGGATACTCACCACCCTCATCTCATTAGTCTTAGCTCAGAGCTCCTGTTTAGCACTGAAACGTGGAAGTTTCGTAAAAATTTAAGAAGGGTTTGGTACCAAGGATTCAAGGGCGTCGCCAAGGGGTGACAGTTTTTCTGAGGGTAGTATTTATTCATAAGCAAAAACAGTGTAAAAAGTCTGGATATACCTTTCAGGACAAAATTCCTTACTTCGTTCACCCCATTTTTTTAAAGGCTGGCGACGCCCCTGCAAGGACTGATCAACGGTTCTTATAAAAAGCAAGTGTTAACGCTGTGATGCATTGTGATCTGTATTAAACGTCGTTTTAAGTACGTAACTGCAAACTGGATCAATTTATACCATTTCCCTAAGTATAAGGATGCAGCTGATTTTAGAAACGGGAATATGCAAGCTTTACTCTATTTTACTCTACTTTACTTTAGTTTGTTGGAGAAGGGTGCACGGACGTAGGAAGCAGCTCTCACTTGGAGGGGCACAGCTTGCAGAGTCAGAAGGGCCATTTTTTGGACTGAAAAGGGCACTTTTGCACTTAAAAAAGAGTGAGGAAAAGGGTACTTTGAGGTTGAAATAGGGAACTTTTGAAAACCTTGGGGGCACGTTGCCGCCTGTGTCCCCGACTATGGAAGAGTGCAAATCAGGAACACAAGCAGTTTGTGCTATATTTTACGTTGTGTTTTACTTCATTCTCAACCAACAATACGTGAGACTGTGTTATTAATATTTTGTGCAGAGACAAACGGGAAATTCTTCGAAGGTGATATTTCACTAAGCCCTTTGGTGGATGAGATCAAAACTGGAGCATTTGATAATGCAAAGAGGGATGCCACAAGATTTCGTCACTATCTTTGGAGGACGAGAGTTGTTCCATACATTATCGCCCCAGAATTCGGTAAGTCACAGCATCAATATTTCGTTGTTGAAACTTCCTCTAAATTTGTTAATTGAAAACATTTTCTCTGTAAAAATTTATTTGACTTGATTAGATTTTTACTCTATAATACCATTGCTGATAAGTCGATGGTATATAATATATTTCTTAAAAATTAATCTTGCATGACAATAGACAATAACGCTAAAGATGGCGGCCGCGCAAAGCATGCTGGTAGAAAGCTCCCTGACGACCACCTAACAACATAGAAATTCTGGTCTGCCGTTTCTACTAGCTAGCTGTGGTAAAGTTCAGAGCAAGTAATCAATGTAAACAAATAGGAAAATTTTGTAATGCGAATCCTTAATTCGAATCAGAACTTTACTTTTTTGCTTTGGAAAGGTTTACTTTCGAACCATGTTGCATTCGAATTAAAGGTCGATTCGAATTCAAGCTAGCTAGTTGAAACGGCAAACCGAAATTTGTACGTCGTTAGGTGGTCGTCATGGAGCTTTTTACCAGCATGCTTTGCAGTGAAACACAACAGTGTCTTTAGCGTTATTGTCTATTGGCTGATAGATTTGATGTTCCATTACGAACCATAAAATTAGCTCCATGAAAATACAGTCACATTAAGAGGGTGATGAAATTCGACTTTAAGCACATCGCTTGACAGCCATTTCGGTAAACATGGCAGTTTAAATCAAATCTAGATTCAGCTGATTAGAATCCAACTTGATCAAGGCTTGCAAGAAAGTATATAACATGCATTTACGAACATTTCTTCATTTTAGATACCACGGAGCGACAGCAGATTCGCGATGCAATGAACATTTATGAGCAAAATACTTGTTTACGTTTCAAGCAATATTCAAATGAAACGAATTGGATTAATTTCAAGAAACTCAGCGGGTATACTTGATGAAAATTTTTCTCTTTATCATCTATAATTTGTTTTACTTTTCTTTTCTTCGATGAAGTCACGCAATGCTCCTTGTGGTCTATCATGTGTTACTAATCAAAACTATACATTCATGAAAACATCCACCAATAATACAAATAAAACTGACATGAAATAAATAAGAGAGATCTCAATTTTATCAATTAAGCTTTTTCAACTTGTTTACAGTGTCCTTTAGTTAGATTTAAATTGAAGACTTAAGTGACTTATTGCNTTTGAATGATGGAGTTGCAGTTATTTCTCTGACCCAGCATTATTCTCACAGACTTATGGTGACTTTCAGAAAGGCGATAAGTTACTTTTAATCATACTTTATCTCTTTAAACTGATCTTAAAGTTGTTCTTATTTGATATATTTCAATTTTTATTTCCTATTTTGCAGGTCCATTAGATTGCGAATTTGACGGACAGGGTTGGTGCTTCTGGAAAAACGATCCCACAAATCCTTCAACATTTAAATGGGCACGTATATCCGGACGAACTCCAAGTGGAAATACAGGACCGAGTTCAGATCATACATCAGGGGCAGGTTGGTTCATATGAATTTCTACATAAGAGATTTATAATCGTGGTGAAAAATAGTCGCCGTCTGTCATTCTTTTCTGTCATAAACCAAAGGCCATTATTCAGTTGTATATGAAGATGGAATGGAATTAAAAAATGGTAATGCTTATCGAATGTTTCCACTTTCATCCTCGGCAGTAACCACTGCCTTACTGAGAAATACTTCCATGAATAGGACGATAATCTTGTATCCCAAATGGATTGGTCTTTGAGAAGTGAATTTTTTGTAGCAATTTCCACGCTCATATTTTGAACAGGCTTGCCAGATAGACGTACGCATGAGTTGTTTTGCTGTCAGAAGAATTTCTTTACTTCTATTTATTATAGAAATAAGACATTTTGTAACAATCTGACAAAATTCATTTTTTCGACTAAAACAATTACGGTACCCTTCTAATACAAGAATCATTACTTTGAAAACATTTTCTGAAATTGGCAGCTATGATAATCCGTAGATATCGAGGTGGAAGGCTAAGGCAAACGAATGAGCTTGTGTACAGCAAGCAATCAAAGTAACGAATAATACAACACGTGTACATGAAGTGGTTACGCCTTAGGGGGCCTGGGACCTACTCCATTACAGCAGCAACTTCATCAAAACATGAAAGAAGCATGTTACAAAGTTGTAGAAGTTTAGGCCATACAATTTATCAGCTTTCAAGTTGTTTAAGCCCTCTTCGTTCTACGAAGTTCATTGCACTGTTCTACAAATGTTAGGTTCCAGAATTATAAACCTTTACTAGGCCCAGCTCAGACAACGTAGGAAATAATATCCTTCTGTCATAACTGGCAAAAATTTTATTCAAATCTTTTTAAAGGTTTTGTCTTTCATTCAAATAGGCTCGTATCTGTTCGTGGAAACATCGTCCCCTGCTGCAAGTGGCGATAAAGCAAGAATCATTAGCAAAGAACTGCCTGCGACTGAAGGACTCTGCGTGTCATTTTGGTACCATATGTTTGGTATGACGATGGGATCTCTCAGAATCTTTACTCAGAGTACAATTGGTGTAAAATTAATGATTTGGGAGCAGAAGGGGGATCTTGGAAATCAATGGCTTAAAGGGAATATGAAACTTACAAGTCAAACTCCCTTCAAGGTATGCATTCCAGAACACAGTCTAAAAGCCTTCTCTTTCTTTGTATTTTCTTTGTAAATACAGGTCTGGCCTTTAGTGTCCAATCTAATCTACATTTTTTTAGCAGAGCTGTCTTAATTTGGCTTGCTGTGTACATCTGTCCGAGTCTTTACGTTCTAGAATCTTCAATTGATTTGCCTTCAATTTACGTAATCTGAGATTAACAATACAGTAAACTTTTGCGTCTTTTTTCGAGTTCTTAAGTATAAAGTTCATTTCAAAAGGTTGTCCTGCGTTTAATGAGAGCAGTGATTTATTGCTCTTGTGCTTTTAACTTCAAAGCCAGGCCTACTCCTGAAAATTCAACTTCTAAAGTTTAAAAGAACCGCCTGTAAGATGTTTTTTCAACATTATCTGGAGTATAAACGTTGTCCTTTATTCTATGTTGCAGGCAGTAACGAAACGAATATATAAGATTCCTGAATGTCGCTACCCAAATCCTTGTTTCAAGCTTTTAAGACATTTTGCTTCTCTTTTGCAGGTCATCTTTGAGGCAGAGATGGGTTCTGCTTTCCTCAGCGATATTGGTTTGGATGATATCTTTTTCAAAGATTGTGCACCAAAGTGTAAGTTTTGAAATCATCTGCTAGCTATTTTCATTTGTGTCTTGCATTTGCAAACAAAAGTTTTCCTTTATCGGGAACAAGCTTTTGCGCAACTTACTTTTAGCTATGTTTTGCAGTCCTCTTTTTTCTAACAGAATTTTAAGATGTATAATTAATCTTACGAAAAACGATTTGAAGTAAATCTAATCTTAAGCTGTGAAAGCTGCAGCAACAACAATTTTAGAATTACTGTTAGAGAGACAGAGGAAGATATCCTTTGGGTGAATGTTTTCAAGATGCTGCGATATCTTTTTAAAAGTTAGCTTTAAAATTCACTTACTTACTTCTTACATATCTTTCTTTCAAGAAGTACAATCAACCTGTTTTGACAATTCAAGTTTTGGCAGCACTTTCTATACGAAACGTCTTTATTATGACCCTAAATGATACATCTAACTTTGCGAAGGTGAAATTTAATGAACGTTTAAATATTCTTGATTTCAGCTCCTCTTGAACAAATGTGTGGTGTAAAGATGGAGGCTCTTGGATGCTTTAATAGGAATGATAATGATCCTATGCTGCCAGTACTTGTTGATAACCATCGAGATCCTAATCATGGTCATATAGGATTTACAATCAATTGGAATAACTACCCCAAATCTGTGCAGGAGTGAGTACTCGCTTTATACTAGTCCATATTATTTTGTATCTTATTGAAGAAAGGGAATCGAAGCTTTAAAAGTGGCTCTCAGTTAATTTCTTGAATAAACTGTCAGTTGTCATTATCAACCCCTCTTTTAGGCACACTCACAGTCCTTTGACCAACTCATTTTCTTCCAGAGTTGCTCATTTATGTTATTTTGAACCAACGAAAGTCCCATTAATAACAAAGACGATGAACCTTCCTACTCTACCAACTATTAGACCTCTGTCAGTCCAAAACTAGGGCTGCAAGTTGCAAATGAAATATATCGCAAACAAAGGAGCTAGAGGAGGAAACCGAACCGACTATTGAAAGAAATTCGTGTAGTGCTGTTGGTTATTCGTCCAAGCTTTCCACTCGTATTATTCTCAACGATAGGCAATAGCTGTTTTTTTTAATGACATATTTTCTTAGCCTGGTATCAAAGGCTCACACAGAAATGAAACCGAAGATTTTGTTTTGATCTGTTTAATTTTAAAGCTGATCTCTGCTAGCATTTTCTCAGAATGTGCCTTCTGTCACAGGTAACTTCTATCTAACAATAAACTCCAACGTATCTATTTTTTTCTTCCAGCATACTTTGTCATTGTGCTCAGAAATCAAAAGAAAGAGGTTACAAATATTTCGGTCTCTCATTCTACGCTGAATGCTGGGCAGGTCCTGGAGAAATCAACTACAGCAAAAATGGTGTTTCAGATAGATGTGTTAACACCAAGTATGAGAAATGTTCCTTCTCTAAATCCGCCATGTGTTCCGGCTCTGATGGAAACAATTTTGTCTATAAACTATAAACCTTTGTCTGTAAGCTTTCGCAGATATATTTTTAAAAACTAGTCATATATTTAGACGCGGTATTTAAACCAAGTTTTTAGACGTAATAAAACGTATAATATGCGTGAGTGTGAACTGTTGCGAAGCATAAATGTATCATTAATAAATTGTATCTTATGAAGATTTTAATCTTTGATCTAATTCGTTTTATCTCTATTTTATTTTTCTAAATCTAACATTATTAATCAAAATAGTTTCTACTTAGCATCGCTGCAATTTTGTTAAAGTAGAAGTTTTGAGGCATTTGAGGCTAAATCATCGCTCACGTTAACTAGACTAGTTTTCATTTTTTTTCATTTTTAAATATTTATACAGGTAACAAATTTCAGTGTTATAAACTGCTTTACAAATTGACCTGTTTAAAAGAAATAAAGAAAGCNCAAACTTCGAATTTGCTGTTAGGGCAAAACCAGAGCTTCGAGCATTTGAGCAACGAATTCTTGATCGTCCTGACGATTTGTCCGTCCTTCTAGTGTGAAAAGGGCTCATAATGTTCAGTTTATTTCCATCTTTAATGATTAACCCTTTTTATTCATTCCATAGCAGGATTTAAATAGGTTCATACAGATTCAAGGTGATTCCATTTTCATTTCCACAATCTGATAGATACGAGTATTATTCCTCAGCTCCTGTTGATGGTCATTGGGGGCGATGGTCTTCATGGAGTGGATGTAATGCTGAATGTGGCCCAGGAAGAAGAAACCGGACAAGAGCTTGCGACAATCCTTTGCCAAAGAATGGAGGAAAAGTGTGTGCTGGAGAATTAAAATCGTATACTGCTTGCAGCGTCAAAAGATGTGGAATGGGTAAGGGAGAAATATATGTGATTCTTTACAAGCTATGATATTTTCTTGTAACAAGGTATTTTGCGCGAAAACTGGGCAGCGAAATTAAGAAAATGGCAACTGATTCAATTTTAATTTTAACTTGATTAAGTGAGGCTTTGGTTGGTACCCCGAAGAATGTAGTAGAGCAGGGAGGAAATAGGGGAGACAGACTCTTGCTGCTGGATATAATTGTTCTGAAATCAACTGTGGTATTCTCTCGTTCGACAAAGCCTTGCAGTTATTTTGTCACCGCGCTGTTCTGTTTCTTAATGTGCAACTTGAAGATCGGGTAAGGCTGCTAAGAAATCAATGCTGTACTTCATAAAGTAGTTACGTTGATTTGTGAAGCTGTTTTTCAAATCATAAGGATCCTGGGGCAACTATAAATTTGATCATTTTTGGATGATGGAGTTGCAGTTATTTTCTCTGACCCAGAATTATTCTCACAGACTTATGCTGACTTTCAGAAAGGCGATAAGTTACTTTTAATCATACTTTATCTCTTTAAACTGATCTTAAAGTTGTTCTTGTTTGATATATTTCAATTTTTATTTCCTATTTTGCAGGTCCATTAGATTGCGAATTTGACGGACAGGGTTGGTGCTTCTGGAAAAACGATCCCACAAATCCTTCAACATTTAAATGGGCACGTATCTCCGGACGAACTCCAAGTGGAAATACAGGACCAAGTTCTGATCATACATCAGGGGCAGGTTGGTTCATAAGAATTTCTACATAAGAGATTTATAATCGTGGTGAAAAATAGTCGTCGTCTGTCATTCTTTTCTGTCATAAACCAAAGGCCATTATTCAGTTGTATATGAAGATGGAATGGAATTAAAAAATGGTAATGCTTATCGAATGTTTCCACTTTCATCCTCGGCAGTAACCACTGCCTTACTGAGAAATACTTCCATGAATAGGACGATAATCTTATATCCCAAATGGATTGGTCTTTGAGAAGTGAATTTTTTGTAGCAATTTTCACGCTCATATTTTGAATAGGCTTGCCAGATAGACGTATGCATGAGTTGTTTTGCTGTCAGAAGAATTTCTTTACTTCTATTTATTATAGAAATAAGACATTTTGTAACAATCTGACAAAATTCATTTTTTCGACTAAAACAATTACGGTACCCTTCTAATACAAGAATCGTTACTTTGAAAACATTTTGAAAACATGACAGAAGGATGTTACAAAGTTGCAGAAGTTTAGGCCATACAATTTATCAGCTTTCAAGTTGTTCAAGCCCTCTTCGTTCTACGAAGTTCATTGCACTGTTCTACAAATGTTAGGTTCCAGAATTATAAACCTTTACTAGGCCCAGCTCAGACTACGAAGGAAATAATATCCTTCTGTCATAACTGGCAAAAATTTTATTCAAATCTTTTTAAAGGTTTTGTCTTTCATTCAAATAGGCTCGTATCTGTTCGTGGAAACATCGTCCCCTGCTGCAAGTGGCGATAAAGCAAGAATCATTAGCAAAGAACTGCCTGCGACTGAAGGACTCTGCATGTCATTTTGGTACCATATGTTTGGTATGACGATGGGATCTCTCAGAATCTTTACTCAGAGTACAATTGGTGTAAAATTAATGATATGGGAGCAGAAGGGAGATCTTGGAAATCAATGGCTTAAAGGGAATATGAAACTTACAAGCCAAACTCCCTTCAAGGTATGCATTCCAGAACACAGTCTAAAAGCCTTCTCTTTCTTTGTACTTTCTTTGTAAATACAGGTCTGGCCTTTAGTGTCCAATCTAATCGAAATTTTTTTAGCAGAGCTGTCTTAATTTGGCTTGCTGTGTACATCTGTCAGAGTCTTTACGTTCTAGAATCTTCAATTGATTTGCCTTCAATTTACATAATCTAAGACTAACAATACAGTAAACTTTTGCGTCTTTTTTCGAGTTCTTAAGTATAAAGTTCATTTCAAAAGGTTGTCCTGCGTTTAATGAGAGCAGTGATTTATTGCTCTTGTGCTTTTAACTTCAAAGCCAGGCATACTCCTGAAAATTAGACTTCTAAAGTTTAAAAGAACCGCCTGTAAGATGTTTTTTCAACATTATCTGAAGTATAAACTCGTTGTACTTTATTCTATGTTGCAGGCAGTAACGAAACGAATATATAAGATTCCTGAATGTCGCTACCCAAATCCTTGTTTCAAGCTTTTAAGACATTTTGTTCCTCTTTTGCAGGTCATCTTTGAGGCAGAGATGGGTTCTGCTTTCCTCAGCGATATTGGTTTGGATGATATCTTTTTCAAAGATTGTGCACCAAAGTGTAAGTTTTGAAATCATCTGTTAGCTATTTTCATTTGTGTCTTACTCTTGCAAACAAAAGTTTTCCTTTATCGGGAACAAGCTTTTGCTCAACTTACTTTTTAGCTATGTTTTACAGTCCTTTTTCTTCTAACAGAATTTTAAGATGTATAATTAATCTTACGAAAAACGATTTGAAGTAAATCTAATCTTAAGCTATGAAAGCTGCAGCAATAACAATTCTAGAATTACTGTTAGAGAGACAGAGGAAGATATCCTTTGGGTGAATGTTTTCAAGATGCTGCGATATCTTTTTAAAAGTTAGCTTTAAAATTCACTACTTACTTCTTACATATCTTTCTTTCAAGAAGTACAATCAACCTGTTTTGACAATTCAAATTTTGGCAGCACTTTCTATATGAAACGTCTTTATTATGACCCTAAATGATACATCTAACTTTGCGAAGGTGAAATTTAATGAACGTTTAAATATTCTTGATTTCAGCTCCTCTTGAACAAATGTGTGGTGTAAAGATGGAGGCTCTTGGATGCTTTAATAGGAATGATAATGATCCTATGCTGCCAGTACTTGTTGATAACCATCGAGATCCTAATCATGGTCATATAGGATTTACAATCAATTGGAATAACTACCCCAAATCTGTGCAGGAGTGAGTACTCGCTTTATACTAGTCCATATTATTTTGTATCTTATTGAAGAAAGGGAATCGAAGCTTTAAAAGTGGCTCTCAGTTAATTTCTTGAATAAACTGTCAGTTGTCATTATCAACCCCTCTTTTAGGCCCACTCACAGTCCTTTGACCAACTCATTTTCTTCCAGAGTTGCTCATTTATGTTATTTTGAACCAACGAAAGTCCCATTAATAACAAAGACGATGAACCTTCCTACTCTACCAACTATTAGACCTCTGTCAGTCCAAAACTAGGGCTGCAAGTTGCAAATGAAATATATCGCAAACAAAGGAGCTAGAGGAGGAAACCGAACCGACTATTGAAAGAAATTCGTGTAGTGCTGTTGGTTATTCGTCCAAGCTTTCCACTCATATTATTCTCAACGATAGGCAATAGCTGTTTTTTTTAATGACATATTTTCTTAGCCTGATATCAAAGGCTCACACAGAAATGAAACCGAAGATTTTGTTTTGATCTGTTTAATTTTAAAGCTGATCTCTGCTAGCATTTTCTCAGAATGTGCCTTCTGTCACAGGTAACTTCTATCTAACAATAAACTCCAACGTATCTATTTTTTTCTTCCAGCATACTTTGTCATTGTGCTCAGAAATCAAAAGAAAGAGGTTACAAATATTTCGGCCTCTCATTCTACGCTGAATGCTGGGCAGGTCCTGGAGAAATCAACTACAGCAAAAATGGTGTTTCAGATAGATGTGTTAACACCAAGTATGAGAAATGTTCCTTCTCTAAATCCGCCATGTGTTCCGGCTCTGATGGAAACAATTTTGTCTATAAACTATAAACCTTTGTCTGTAAGCTTTCGCAGATATATTTTTAAAAACTAGTCATATATTTAGACGCGGTATTTAAACCAAGTTTTCAGACGTAATAAAACGTATAATATGCGTGAGTGTGAACTGTTGCGAAGCATAAATGTATCATTAATAAATTGTATCTTATGAAGATTTTAATCTTTGATCTAATTCGTTTTATCTCTATTTTATTCTTCTAAATCTAACAATATTAATCAAAATAATTTCTACTTAGCATCGCTGCAATTTTGTTAAAGTAGAAGTTTTGAGGCATTTGAGGCTAAATCATCGCTCACGTTAACTAGACTAGTTTTCATTTTTTTTTTCATTTTTAAATATTTATACAGGTAACAAGTTTCAGTGTTATAAACTGCTTTACAAATTGACCTGTTTAAAAAAAGAAAGCCTAAATTAAAGAAAATTACATTTTATATACAATACTTAGTCTTATACAATATACTGTTGGAATCGAGCATAATAAAAGTAAATGGAAAATAAAATGTACCTCTCATATTGATTTTTTAAAGGTAGCCAGGGATGGTGCCAATTTGGTTTCCCTACTTAATTCATTCCATAATTTTGCTCCACGATAAGAAAAAGCTTTTTGACCTGTAGATGTTCTTAACAAGGGTATCTGCAAATTGCTACTTGAAGTCTTTCACTTTACATCTTTCACTTTACAGTCGTTCTCCAGTTACATCTGAAGTTACTACTTGAAGTCTTTCACTTCAGCGTTCACTCTGAGAACTAAATCCAGTAAAAGTTAAACCAAGTTAAAGCAAGCTTAAAGCAAACCAAAATAAACAAGATTATTTGGATTAAATTGGTTTTCGATGAATTCCCTAGATTGAGACTGGTTTAAAGACATTTGGCGCTGTCTGTAACTTGTACTGCGAGCGATCCGTCTGTGCAACAATATCACTAAGATCTTGGCGTTTTAGATATTTTCAGTTTAAGTTTTTCAAAGTTTGTTCTGATAAAAGTTGACCTAATAGCATCTCATTGGATTGCATTTACTGTGAAGCTGTTTTTCAAGATTAAAGGTAAACTAATTTATAACATTCTTTAAATAAAGTCGATACACTCATTTTTTTTATAAGAAACCGCTTAGAAGAAACTGTAGGCTTAATTTTTTAAACTTAAAAAACTACCCTACTTGAATTAAAAAAAGCTAAGAAAATTTTGTAATTTGCATCTTTATTTTCCCAGGGCATTCGAAAATGTTTTGACATTGTTTTTAGTGCCAGTTATATTATAACATGTTTTGAGATCTTACTAAGTACTTTGGAAGCCCTTCTAAAAAAAATTTATTAGGTCTACTCTTAGGGCATTAACAATATAAGAAACTCATAAGAGACTTCTGGTAGCAAAACGCCCCTAAAATTTAAGAAACTGCCTACCAACCCTGGACCGAAGTTTCTTACAAAAAAATGAGTGTATAGGAGGAACTTGATGTCTTCAACATGCAAAGAACAGAAAACAGTAGTCTATTAAGCAACGAGGTATAAGCAATGTTTCCACATATCACGAAGTTGGAGCAAAGAAGAAATTTATATGGTTAAACAAACGAAAGCATTACGACATTTCGAGGAGAAATTTGCGATTTGCTCTGTTACGAAATAGCGAAAGATTCTCTTCACTTTATTCAACAGCTGGTTAACTACAAAAAGGCTTCGTTTATTTCATCACGACGTTTCGAGAGAGCTTTTAGATTTGCTGTGTTACGACATAGCGAAAGATTCTCTTTACTTTATTCAACAGCTGGTTAATTACAATAAGGCTTCGTTTATTTATTGCGACATTTAATAAGCTTTATTAGATATTACGCTAATAAAGTAATGTTTTCCTACGAATCTTTGCATGCTACTTCCCACTCATGGGAGAACAGCCATGTTGAGACAACATTTGATTTTCATTGCGGTTCACGTTTTCCGCTTCGTAAATAAACATGAATCGTTCGATGTTCCCTTCATGAATAACCTTACTTTCGAGATTCTTGTTAGTGGATTTTAATGCAATTCTTAACATTTCTGTTACAGGATAAATCAGCTTCGAAGCCAACACATTGAAACTTCTCACTTGAAATCATAATTTTGTTGGCTCGATTCACACTCACATCAAGCTCACTGAAATATAGTAAATAGATCCCCAACTGTCGGTAATTCAGCCTTCAAGTTTAACGAGGCATGAGGTGCAGTCCTAGAGATTAGAGGCAGGACAAGCCCCTTCTCCTTGTGAAGAGATCGAAAAGCAAATATCAGAATGTAGAAAGTACAGTGTGGAAATTATCTAGCTGTCGAACAGGCAGATAGGATAATAAACTCATATATTTAATTATATTAATGTAATTCAACGAAAATCATTGTTTGGCTACCCCTATCGTTCCTTTCTCATCTTTTTAACTTCGCGTTAGAAAACCAAATTAAAGTGATCTTTAGTTAGTCGAGCGATATTGCTAGATTATATGCGACTGTATCTTTTCTGATTCAAAGTTGTGGCTAGTCGCTTCATGGATTTTGAAAGTTAGAAGGTACATCTTAGCCTATAAAGCAGTTACTTCTATTGGCCATTTCTCTACCTAGCTCCCAATACTAATATGCGGCAAAGGCAACATTTGATTTCGTATGAGATAAAATATCCTTATCGTTCCAATTATACAGTGTTTCTTACACGCCTGGCCTTGCTTTTCCTATCATCATCTGTGCAAGCCAATTAAGTTATTTTGTGTCCAGAGCCGCAGAAAGAATACGTGCCAAGGCAGGGTACTTCGTCGATAGCAACGCACTTACAATGAATTTTATCAATTCAAACCTGCCCTTGAAGTATGAAATTGTCCATTTAAATTAAAACTCTTGACATAGCCAAAATATTTTCATTGCAAAATTACAGAATAGACTGCTTCACTTTTCACATTGACTATCGAGTTTCCATGATATTCTTCTCTTATTTCATTTTAACTATTTATCCATTGTTTTGCTGATTTTAAAGCACTTATTTCCATATACACCAGGATTATACATAGTCTGTTATATTTGTCATTTATTACAGGCTGGTAAGCTTCTTGTCTTTCTATTTCAAAGAGACAAAGACATTGGTAAGTGACCTGAAAAGTATCATGATAATCCAAACCACAATATTTTTCTACTTCATTTCTCCTATTTTTCCTTTCAAGTGATTTAGTAGATGCTTTATGTTTCAAAAGCTTGTGGTTCTGTTGCATACCAAACAGCGCTGAAACACCAGCAAAACACTAAATGAATTTGTATAGTAGACTTATGACAAGCGACCCTTGCTTCGCTATACCACAATAACAACAACAACAACCCACCACCGCTTAACAAGGACTCAAACACAAACTGTTCAAAAACCAGGACAACCAATTTTGTGAATTTTGAAAGCATTACAAAGAATGCTAAGTAAAATGTGTTCAAACATCAGTTGGGGCGCAAACAGACCTTGAGACTAAAACTCTCTGGAAATCCTTCAACTTTTAGATAGCTTCATCTTTGATTATATTTATAATACACCTCCATTTTGTTTGAACATCAAAGTAAAATGCATGTGGATGCAATCGTTTTTTCTTCAACGTCCCTCTGAGATTGTTTCAAAAAATGCTCGAGAATAACCTTGAGCTTGTTATAGCTTTTATCCAAACATATCATCAAGAAATATCGCTGCCCCAAAAAGTTGTCCGGGTATTGAACAGGAAGGTTATGAGTCGTAGTTTGAGCGAATAGGTAAATTCAATTCAACAAAGTCTGGAGCAAAAACAACCAAGCAGGTAATAAGTCTACTTGGATAGAGAGACGTAAATGTAAGGATGGTGTTAAATAGAAATACTTGACGCGTTAAAGGACTCTTAAGAAACCGACATCAGCTGTTACAAACTCGTTGAAGATTAGACAATTTTTACTCACTTTACAGAGAAAGTTCAGATGATTCAATCCTATGATTAAATTTGGCATTGTGTAAGTGCCGCAATCTGAATGCTCTCAATTTATTTGTTAATCTTCATTTGTTTACAGAGTGATCGTTAATAAAAGATTTACTTATATAGAGATCAGTCCTTTTATTGAAGAGTACAAGGAAGTCGCATTGCATTAGGACACAGAACGGCAATCAAAGAGTGCTTTGAGGTGAAGAGGTTCTCAAGAGACAACGCGAGGAAATCGAGCAACATCGAACGAAATGGCAAGATTCCTGATGTTGGATTCAATTTCATTGCTTATTTTGCTGTGCATTGGTTCTTCTGTTGGACTGCTAGGTATCCTCTTTTACAAAATTATAAGATTTCCATATTCACACGGAGTGATTTTTTGCAGACGACACAAGGCTGGGCTAGGGAAATTTAGAGTGATTAATAGGCCTCTATTTCCGGGTGTATGTGTTTGATGGTGATTTTAAATTTCGGATTCTACTTCAGTTCAGAAGATTCCGTACGAAATTTGTTATATTCATTCATTCATCTCAGTTATTAAAGGCGTAACCTTCCCTGTAGAACGAGTAATAGCTGGTGTTGGTCTGAAGATACCAGAAGATGATATTTCATGCAAGCTGTAAGAAAACTAAGAAGAAGTATTGCCAGTGAAACATTTAAGATCCTGATGGTTTAGATTGCGAAAGAAAGATGAAACAAACTATCAGATAGTAAAGCTACTTTGCAATATAAGTTCAGTTTGGTCACCTCGTCGTTCTAGGAGCTTGAAAATTATATTTTATCTTTTTAAAAGTTTGAAGGAGTATTTCAGCTGTTACTGTATTGGTCAAAAAATTGTTGATTCGCGTCTCAATTATTATGCTTAAATGTTGTGCTATGGGTAATTCCCAAGATGTTTAAGAAAAACGCAAAAAAACTGATTTTAGAAATTTTGTCTTCCAAATACATTTAAAAACACGTTTGATAGGGCGACAGGAGTTTGTGGGAAGGCTGATTGGTTGTCAAAGGCTTAGTTAATTGCAGGTTGAAATTTTAAACCTCAAAACATCGAACAAGAGCAATCTGTCTGGACTCTGGAATGGCATCTTCCGAAGTGATACGAGCAACAATAGTCGACTGTGTAGAATATACAAGCAAGGTCATTGGCAGTAGGTTAACCAAATCCACTTTTCCACATTGTTGGGAGTAATCTGCTAAAAGAAATGAATTTAGGTAAATCTTTCCACGTAATATTACGATATTATTTGTACTGAAATTTGAATAATCATTGTGAGAAACCTGAGAAACAAGGGGTCGTTGTTAGCAGCTGAACAATGCAAAAATCTGCATGCTGTACAGAACTTGAAAATTACGTCACATTATGTTGAATGACGGAAGTAATTTTCATTTGAAACGCGCGAAAAGATCTAACCTGCCTAAATACCGAGCCACTGTTTGCAATTAGCCAATCACCTGTCTGCTTTCCTGGACATGAGCAAATAAAGTCGAGAAGAAAGTAGTTGTTTTTTCTTTTCCAACTGTTGTTTCATAAGCTCATCAACGGTATATTTGAATAGGTATCTGTTATTCTGCTATTGTAAATAAACGACTTCTCGGGCTTTTCATCAACGAAATAATCCTCTTTTGCAGTGTTTCGCGAAAACTGTGTTTCGCGAAAAGGGAAGGAAAACCAACACACAGTGATCCAGGGCAATATAGAAATACCAAAAAATTAATTTTGAAGAATGACTTTGGCTCTTTTTTTAATTCAAAGTTAACACATGGATTAGTTTAATACAAAAAACCTCATTTTAATCGGAGTCCTAATCGCTGAGCTAAAAATACACAAAGTTAACGTAAACAAATGAAATGCAACATTTAATCAATTTCAGGATGAAATCTACTATTGTCTACAAAACAGTGAATTTTCAAATGCCTGTAGAATCGCTTTGCCAACTCTGATTTATACACACTTTNCTTCCAAATACATTTAAAAACACGTTTGATAGGGCGACAGGAGTTTGTGGGAAGGCTGATTGGTTGTCAAAGGCTTAGTTAATTGCAGGTTGAAATTTTAAACCTCAAAACATCGAACAAGAGCAATCTGTCTGGACTCTGGAATGGCATCTTCCGAAGTGATACGAGCAACAATAGTCGACTGTGTAGAATATACAAGCAAGGTCATTGGCAGTAGGTTAACCAAATCCACTTTTCCACATTGTTGGGAGTAATCTGCTAAAAGAAATGAATTTAGGTAAATCTTTCCACGTAATATTACGATATTATTTGTACTGAAATTTGAATAATCATTGTGAGAAACCTGAGAAACAAGGGGTCGTTGTTAGCAGCTGAACAATGCAAAAATCTGCATGCTGTACAGAACTTGAAAATTACGTCACATTATGTTGAATGACGGAAGTAATTTTCATTTGAAACGCGCGAAAAGATCTAACCTGCCTAAATACCGAGCCACTGTTTGCAATTAGCCAATCACCTGTCTGCTTTCCTGGACATGAGCAAATAAAGTCGAGAAGAAAGTAGTTGTTTTTTCTTTTCCAACTGTTGTTTCATAAGCTCATCAACGGTATATTTGAATAGGTATCTGTTATTCTGCTATTGTAAATAAACGACTTCTCGGGCTTTTCATCAACGAAATAATCCTCTTTTGCAGTGTTTCGCGAAAACTGTGTTTCGCGAAAAGGGAAGGAAAACCAACAACAAGATCTGTTAATTTTATTCAAAAGCCAACCGATATTGTTCATTTTCTTTTTCGGCAATTTTTTTTTAATAAGATTGTAAGTTGAAACGACTAATCTACGTTTAGACAATTAGACAAAAGCAGAACGGGTTAAAAGCACTGTTTTCCCTTTTAGCCACTGCTATCGAGCAAGATGGAAAGATAGAGGACACTGAAAGTGTTTATGATAATATCCTCAAAGTCAATGAAAAAAGTACGTATTAAGATATTCTCAATATTTTAATTTTACTTTCCGTTTGCTTTCTAAAAACTTCCTCTGGTAAACTCTGTCGTTTTGATATCGACTCCGATGCCTGAAGTATGGGAAAACCCTTGCCCTGTTCCTAAAGAGCTATTGTGACCCATGATTCTTTGCGGGGATGATGCTGCAATTTCAGATTGTCTAAAAATCAAGTTTGGCCTAAGCGAAAAACAAGGATCCACACTGCAGTAGTTGAACTGATAGAAAAGTTTGACTTTCGTTGACTTTTCTATCAGTTCGACTACTCCAGTGTGGATCTATATTTTCTGCTTAGGACAAATTTGATTTTCAGACAGTCTAAAATTGCATCATGCCCGCAAAGGACCCTGGGTGACAATGGCTCTTAAAGCTGCAGAAAAACTATTTTTGGGCGTCTGCCAGAATTTTGCTTAATTTAGATGATAGGTTCCCAACCCTCCCTCTCTAAATTTTGGCTTTGAACCTTTAGACCTTTGAATAGAGCCTTCAGCTAGTACTTAGATTTACGCCCCCGCAGAAGTTATGATGTTTTATTGAGCGCTGATAGACCACAGAAAAGACTTGGAGCAAGTCTACTAGTACTCGGCTACTCGCATATGAAGGTTAACCTTAGGTTAACCTAACAGCGATATAACGTTTATTTTCTCAAATGTTTCAAGTTAGCCAGTGAGAAACCTCCTTTGTGTACAGTTAATACACTGATTTTCTCTTTGGTATCTCGTGGGCCCTACAAGAAGATTTTGCTGTGTCCAATGAGAACATTTATCTTGTTGTTTCATTACCCATGCCAGGCTGTTTGACGAAAGCTATCGTTGCTTCCTTTCACACTCCTCTTAAATGCTGAAGGACAGCAATTCTTTTCTCGATAGTGTCGGGGAATTTTTTACTGCTCATCTTGTAAAAATATCTACGACCAGGCCAGCCTACTCATCTCTAAGTTTGGTCTTTTTTCAGATTCAAAAAACAAGTTGTTTGAAGGTGATATTGTCTTCGACCGGACAGTGGATGAAGTGACCGCAGTTGACGTAAGGGCAATTCAAGAACCGGCTGGAGATTATGCAAGTGATGCTGTTCGTGATCGAAACTTGTTATGGACCTCGAGAATTGTTCCATATGAGTTGACATCAGTTTTTAGTAAGTACCTATGTTGCATCTCTCAAACGTTTCGTCCCCGGGGGAAAAATGACTCCCGCACAACATAGGTTTCAAATCTTTAAAAAGGTTGGTGTAATATTCTGTGACCTATTTCTTTGAATGGAATGGCTTGAAAGAAACTTTAGCTACTTTGTAATAATTCTACCGTTGGACTGTTAAGAAATCTTCAATATTTTCAGAATTAGAGTGCTTTTCTTCTTTTTTAAGAATTCAAGAAAAATTTAAAATTTTGAAAAAAAACTTGAAACCATAGTAATTTTTAAACTTTTTGAGGAAACATCAAATAATTTTCCAGAAAAGCATAGTTTATGAACGTCTACAATATGATATCAAGCAAATGCCTTTCACTCTTCTGGTTTGCGATTTAGAAATTTGATGACGTCACATCCTCAAATGAGTTGAAATATGAAATACGCTGTAATTTCGAAAATATTGAAGATTTCTGAAAACTCCAACAGTAGAGTTATAGCAAAGTAGCTAAAGTTTGTGTCAAGCCGTTCGATTCAAAGAAATATGTCACTGAATTTTACACCGACCTTTTTACGCAAATTTAAAGATTTGGAACATATGCTCTCCCGCACAGAGTAAGAATCCCTTTACCCCAGCGGCACACCCCTGTACAATTAGGGGTCTTGTGCCCCCCGGGGTTTCGTCCCTTCTGTAACATCGATTACATTTAGTGGGCTGTAAGTATATAGTCACATTCCATCCAGGATTCCTCATGTTGGATTGGACACATTTCCTGAGTCTCTCGTTTTTCTATGGTTAACGTATCCTTTTCCTTTTCACACAAAAATTTTTAAACCTCCTTTCCTCCTTGAATATTCTATGGCAAGAGATATAGAACTCTTTCAAACTGTTTTGATTAAAATTTAATTTTATCGGGTCATAAATTCATTGTTTGTGTACCAGATAAATTTCTATTGCAAAGGATACCAATAATATTTTTTGTTTTTTCATAAATCTGTCTTCTTTTTTATTTGATGTTTGTCAAGGCTTCTTACAAAATCAATTTGATCAAATATTTGTTTTCTATAAATAGAGCCTGTTCTTTTGCAATAGATATTTGGATGTTGCATTTTTCATTCAAACGGATCAAATTTCCTGATCCAAAATCTTTTGTAAAAAAAGAATGAAAATTCGAATTTGTAGATAATACAATTTTATTCTTAAAGATTCATTGGTCTAAGATATACTTTTTTTCTTCTCTAGCCCAACAAGAGCAAGACATCATACACAGTGCAATGAGAACTATAGAGAATGTATCATGCATTGTGTTCAAGAATCACACAAATGAAGACAACTGGGTCAAATTTGTGAAAGGAGGAGGGTATGTCAATTCTTCCCTCAAAAATTGAATTTATATGTAGTGGCCTTCCTTACTTTTGAGTCGTCGTAATAAAATTTAAAAGAATCATTACATCATGCAGTATGAAAACCTATTGATTAGGAATCATTATTTTCCCTCTGGGCCTAGTTCTCAAGAATACTTTCCAAGCATTCTTCCTAACCATGTTTTGTCGACAAATTCTACTCTCTCCTCCAGACATTCTACCCTAACCCTAATCTTAACCCTGACCCTATTCCTTTCAATGTTTCTCCACAACCCCCTTTTAATTTGTTTATTTCATGGTTCTTAATTTTCCAAGGACCTTCCTCCCTACCAGATTTCTGGGTTTCAGAGGTTCTGTTTTTCTGAGCTTACCTTGACACGTTTAACGATGCTGCATCGTATTTGAGGCTATTGTTGGAATGGTTTATCAATTTGATTTGATTCTGCCATTGGCTATTTTCGATATGAGTACGGTCTGGAGTTGGATAGACAGCAGAAAAAACCTTTTTAAGAGCAGCCTAATTTAATCTAATCGTTCCTTATTCTTTTAGGTGTTTTACTACAGTTGGACGACAAAAAAAGAAAGGAGCACAATATTTGACTCTCGGAGCAGGATGTTATGAGAGAATGGTTGTTGTTCATGAGTTATTCCATTCTTTGGGTTTTTGGCATGAGCAAAGTCGACCAGATCGAGATCAATATATTGAGATATTTTGGGAGAATATGTATGATAGTGAGTGAAAAATTTTGCGAATAATGTTACAAAAAAAATGTCTACTTGTTTTGTACACAGGTCAAAAGATGATAGCGCTAGGCCCATTGCACAGCAACAAAATGGCCCATGTGTCTACAGCGCCTTCAGAGAATTTTTGTTTCAGAGACAGTAGCAGTTTTGCCCATTTCTTGGTAGAAGAGATTTCACACATGACTGCATTATTTATAAACAGTCAGTGGAATTTTGCGAGCGGGCGGAATTTTACACAATCAAAAGTGATTCAACCTTAAATTTCTATTCAATTGCAAAGCGACATTTTCTGTCGTAAACAATAAAATTTCCACCCGCTCGGAAAATTCCACTAACTGGAAACTGGCCCTAAAGGAAGAAAGGAAATAGGTGGAGCTGCGGATCTAGGAATTAGGGAATTGGATCGGTCAGAAGGACATAACGAAATAGACTTCAGTTCACAGGCAAGTCTAATATTCAGCTAGCCTGCGCGCAGCCTCAACACTCAGCTTTCTCTCGTTTTTTCTAGGTTTAGCTCATAACTTTGAAAAATATTCCCATCAAGCAGCCGACACCCTTAACCTTCCATACGACTATAAAACGATCATGCATTATGGAAAATACAGTGCCGGCAAATATCCTGGTAAACCTGTCATGTTGGCGATTGGAAACAAGGATTTAGAACTTGGTGACAGTAAAGAATTAACCGCAACTGATATACTTCAACTGAATCGCCTTTATAACTGCAAAAGTAAGTGTTTTTGATTAATTTTCCTACTTTTTGAAGTCAATAATACAACTAGGAGGAGAAGAGCAAGGAGAAAGTACTCCATCAAGAAATCTAGAGCAAGAAATCTAATCCGCTTTCGACAAATTCCTTTGTTTTCCCAAGAGAACCCTTCGTTTCTCTGTAATAGAGATCTCGTAAGATGGGGAAATCAAGATGGGGAAATCAAGATGGGGAAATCTGATCTCGTACACTTTTAGAAGGGGTGATATACCCCTCGATNTTCAACTGAATCGCCTTTATAACTGTAAAAGTAAGTGTTTTTGATTAATTTTCCTACTTTTTGAAGTCAATAATACAACTAGGAGGAGAAGAGCAAGGAGAAAGTACTCCATCAAGAAATCTAGAGCAAGAAATCTAATCCGCTTTCGACAAATTCCTTTGTTTTCCCAATAGAACCCTTCGTTTCTCTGTAACAGAGATCTCGTACACTTTTAGAAGGGGTGATATACCCCTCGATGAAGAGAGGGGTACATCGCTCCTGCGGTAGTACTTTGCAACGATGGAAAAGTTCTCTTGCTAAATAATAGACCTAATTGGCTAAGGTTTGTTTTCCCCATTTCAAATCAAATCATGTGATCACACTTTTGGGAAGTTTTAGTATTCTTCTACTTTTTGCATTCATGGCATAAGTTTTTATGGCACGGAATATGTTAAAGAAATCAAAAACTGTTTTACCAAGAGGCAACCTCGTCCCCAGGGCCTTTTGTCATATTTGGACGGCTCCGTCCAAATATGACAAAAGGCCCTGGGGACGAGGTTGACCAAGAGGTTGATCACTTGACTTGAATTGGGCGCAAACAAGCCTTAGCTGATTTTGTCTATGAAGACAACGCCTGATAGAAATGTCATTGTTTGATTTTACCGCTTATTCTTTATGATATATGATTATCCATGGATTGTTCATAAGCAAATGGTCTCACCATCATCATCGTTATTATTATTTAGACACGATAACACCCTTCAGCTAGTAAGAATACAATCGCAGTACTCTAATAATATTCTAATACACTTGTTCTGATGAACGAAAAAAAAACTAAGATCTAAGATAATATGGGCTGATCTTCCAGGGGGTCGTGTTTCAATGTATTTCCAGCGTTTTCAGCTCGTCAGATGCGCTTTTAATTGCATTCTGAAGCGCCCGAGTGTTGGGATTTCCCTAATAGCAGCTGGGATATGGTTCCTAGCCTTTTAAGGCAGAGTAGTGGAATCCTTTTTTATCATGTTCTGTTTTAAGCCTGGGGATCTGGAGATCCTTACAATTCTCAATTTGCTTTAACCTTAATTACTGCCTCTTTACTGATTGATTGATTGATTGATTAATTTAATGATTCCTTCATTGATTGCATGATTGAACAAGTGAATGAATGACTAAATAAGCGAGTCAGTGAACTCGTGATTAAACCACGGGCTTTAGGAAACTCTGAATCAAAAATTAGATTTTCCAATGACGCATCGAGTATTTTCTTCTTTTTTATTTCGATCGTGAAATATAGAAGACGAAGCGCGTGGCAGAGTGACGTGACGGAGATCAATTATGCCACTCAAGTGTGGCAAAACATAATGGCTCTGGTTCNGCTGATTTTGTCTATGAAGACAACGCCTGATAGAAATGTCATTGTTTGATTTTACCGCTTATTCTTTATGATATATGATTATCCATGGATTGTTCATAAGCAAATGGTCTCACCATCATCATCGTTATTATTATTTAGACACGATAACACCCTTCAGCTAGTAAGAATACAATCGCAGTACTCTAATAATATTCTAATACACTTGTTCTGATGAACGAAAAAAAAACTAAGATCTAAGATAATATGGGCTGATCTTCCAGGGGGTCGTGTTTCAATGTATTTCCAGCGTTTTCAGCTCGTCAGATGCGCTTTTAATTGCATTCTGAAGCGCCCGAGTGTTGGGATTTCCCTAATAGCAGCTGGGATATGGTTCCTAGCCTTTTAAGGCAGAGTAGTGGAATCCTTTTTTATCATGTTCTGTTTTAAGCCTGGGGATCTGGAGATCCTTACAATTCTCAATTTGCTTTAACCTTAATTACTGCCTCTTTACTGATTGATTGATTGATTGATTAATTTAATGATTCCTTCATTGATTGCATGATTGAACAAGTGAATGAATGACTAAATAAGCGAGTCAGTGAACTCGTGATTAAACCACGGGCTTTAGGAAACTCTGAATCAAAAATTAGATTTTCCAATGACGCATCGAGTATTTTCTTCTTTTTTATTTCGATCGTGAAATATAGAAGACGAAGCGCGTGGCAGAGTGACGTGACGGAGATCAATTATGCCACTCAAGTGTGGCAAAACATAATGGCTCTGGTTCATGTCATTCTGCCACGCGCTTCGCCCTCGATGTATCACGATTGAAATAAAAAAGAAGGAAATACTCGATGTATCATCGGAAAATCTAATTTTTAATTCAGAGTTTCCTAAAGCCCGTGATTAAACAGTTGTTGTACTGATGGAGACTGTTTTTAATTATTATGGTAATCCCTTATATGGTTTGTTTCAAAACATCAATTTTAATATATCCTAATATATCCCCGTGTTGTTCATTCGAATCTGACTCCCTTGAGAGATTAAACTCTTTATTCTCTTAATTTTAGGTGCTAGCAACAAGCAACTCATGAGTGACTGGACTGGTTTTGGCCCATGTGATAATACTTGTCACAAAAAGCGACAAAGGTTTTGTACCCACGTGGACCAATCAAAATGTCCTAATGCCGATACAAATGGTGTTGCTGAAGAGAAAGTGAAATGCTCGAATGCGGAATGCTATGGTAAGAATATGTATCTATTCTAAGATTATTTCTGCACTTCCAAATATGGATGTCTTTTAGTGTTGGACAGAAAGGAAGGGCTGAAAATCAGTAAATAATCTAAAATCAAACCCACGATTCTCGCTACCTAACCAGAGGCATTGCAAACATTTGCTTATTACCCGTGATTTGGTAAGCATTTGGGTCAGTATTAAGTTAAAAAAAGGGTTTACTTAGATAACTTATGGTTGGTTCGGGTATACTGGTGTTGGGGAAATCTTCTCGAGTAATATATCACTGAGTGTCACCCCGTAAACTGCAATCATAAAACATACCTACGTTGCCAATAACTTTATATACTGATCCTTCTTTCTTGTTCTTTATGCAATAGGGAAGCTCGTTAGGTCTAAGATGCTTGATATACTATATAGTACGTTAACAGAAATATTTAGTGACACTAAATATATAGCATTCTAACACAAGTCCCCATTGTTTATAAATCCTTTTCATTTCTAATTCGTTTTCTTACTTCTTTCCAATACCCCCAATCCTATGCCTCAGCCTACTTTTTGATACTTTAAACCTTACCAATCTTTTTAACAGCTCCAATAGATGGACATTGGGGTCGTTGGGGATATTGGGGACCATGCCTACCTGAGTGTGGACAAAGGAAGCAAGTCAGAAAAAGATATTGCATTAATCCGGTACCACAGAATGGTGGAAAGCCTTGCGTTGGAACATCAGAAGACGGCAGTCCTTGCAGTTCCAAAAGCTGTAAGTTCATTGTTATCGTCATCAAAAATTTCTTGTTTGTTTGATTTCTTGACTTGATGTCTTTGTAAGTGATCAGTCAGTTTCTTCACTCCATTTTATCTTGATTCTTGATTGTTTGATTCTGGTTCTTGATTGTTTGATTCTTGATTGTTTGATTTCTTGACTTGATGTCTTTGCAATTAATCAATCAGTTTCTTGACTCCATCTTATCTTGATTCTTGCATTAGCCAGGCCTAAATTTCACATTTTCTTGGTACTACTAGTCGTACCACTTAGATTTTCACTTCCCTTTGCTATAAAGTACTATGAATTAACGGCATAATATCTATGCACTCTGCTTGAAAAAAATGAGATTTTGACAAATTTACACTATTTTAGGAATTTGCTTATCGCAAGAACAGATCTTCCAGTTTCTAGTCTAAGTTTTTACTGCCACATGTGCCATTTGTCAATCTTTTGTCATGTATATCTTTTCAAAATATTCATTGTTGAAATTCCTTTTCGCAGGTTCCCTAAAGTGTGATTTTGATGCGGACGAATGGTGTGGTTGGAGAAATTCTTATAGCAACATATACAGATTCCAATGGAAAAGACAGAATTACCAGACCCCAAGTAAAAATACCGGACCTGACTTTGATCACACAACTGGTATCTCTTCCAAAGGTCTGTTTCTTTTAAATTCCGTTGTTATTCAATTAATAATCTTCTCTCGATAAGATTCGGCCACATCCATCCCTACCCTATAACATTTCACATTCTTCCCTCTACTGTTAGCAAACTACAAGATTTGACTCAATAAGCGAGCGCTTTACCTCTTTTGGAACTAAGAGCTGATTCTCTGATGTTTTCTTACAGAAACGATTCCCCACTACACCACTTACACCACAAATTCTCAGCATTGCATGCTCTGATCTGAGAATACCTCTGCATAGATCCCAAGAAGAACTTCCCAAGAAAGTTCAGTCATGTTAAGGCACATTTAGGAAAAAATCACATTTGTGGCCAACAAAATCTTTGATCATTGTGCATTTCTATGTCTGTCTTTAAAGACCCTCTGCTAACCATGAGGCTTTGCGTGCTGCGCATTAAAAAACAGCACAACACCGGCCTAGCATCAGAGACTTTCAGATAATCTGAAAGTCCATTTGCAGTGCATTCTGGGACAGCAACGGCGTGCAAAGCCACATGGTTAGCAGAGGGTCTTTAAACAATTCTGATGATTAATCTGAAAATGTCTTTAAAATTATCTTTGTTTGCTTGAAGGTTTCTCTTCTCTTCTAGCTTTGTTTACCACGGGTTTTAGGAAACTCTGAATTAAAAATTAGATTTTCGGATGATACATCTGGTATTTTTTTTCTTTTTTATTTCGTTCGTGATATATCGAGGGAGAAGCGCGTGGCAGAGTGACGTGACCTATCTCCCGTTCGTTTTGCCACACTTGAGTGGCATAATGGCTCTAGGTCATGTCGTCACTCTGCCACGCGCTTCCCCCTCGATATATCATGAACGAAATAAAAAATAATATTAAAAATACCCGATGTATCATCCGAAAATCTAATTTTTAGTTCAGAGTTTTCTAAAGCCCGTGCGGTTACTATCATCGACAACTGTATGTACTACTCCTGTTAGCCATTTTCACATAATTACGAACTTTCTTAATTTTGTTTTTTCTCTCAAGGTTACTTCATATTTACGGAAGGATCGCATCCAGCGGAAAAAGGCGACAAAGCGGGGCTCTTCAGTAAAATGGTCAACGCTACTGGCAAAAATTGTCTCTCATTTTGGTATCATATGCATGGTCCAAAAATTGGTTCACTCAGAGTTTTTGTCAAGACTAAAGATGGAGTGAAAACGCAGGTTTGGGACCAAATTGGTGATCATGGAAACAAATGGATCTTAGCAGATATAGAAATTGGCACAAGAGGAGTGTATCAAGTAATTTGTCAAATTTATAATTCTTTTTTCGTTTAAGTCAAAATATCATTCCTAAATTTCTTGGCAATCTCTAACCGGGCGGATTGGGAATCGGGGGAATTGGGTAATTAGGGGATCATGGAACATAAATTTCTTTGAAACAAGGATGTTTCCGGTGCTATAAGTAGAGATGAAACACCATTGAACCGATTTGAATACTAAACCGAAATCTCTTCGCTTCTATTTTGATCATTTCTGCTTGTACTTATCACTCACAGTACAAAGTTAGATGTGGTTGATATTGCTATTTGTTTTTGTTTTTGTTTACCTCAAGGTCATATTTGAAGCTGAGAGAGGCGAAGATTTTGCAAGTGACTTTGGGCTAGATGATATCAATTTTCAAGATGGCAAATGTCAAGGTATAGCTGGACTTGCCCAAATCGTCTTGAAAGAAAAGAAAGGACGACTGTTCTGAACAGCTCATAGCTGGATAGCAGGATGGATAGCTGGTCTGGCAGGCGGCTTTTCTAATCCTAATTTTTGACCAATAGTGATGAAGATTTTGAATTGCTCACGGTTGGGTGCTATTACAAGCATCCGGTCAAGCGAGGTCACACATGCCTCATGAATGATTAATGAGGAGCTGTTTGGAACAAATCGTTCTTTTCTTTTCTTTCAAGACAACTCATGTATAACTCCCAAGGTATAGCCAACATTATATTCTACAAAAGAGTATGGATCGAGCGACATTTGTATTGATTGAATAGCGTTACAGCTTCGATCACTGTTGTACACAATCAAAAATTCTTCATAATTTTTCAAAATGTATTACAATATCGTTTGATCCAATCTCTTTTTTAGAATGGCTATAAAGTCTATTCCATACTGTTATTGTTCTCTATTCCCCTTTTCTATCCCGTCTGGTATTGGGCTCCCACCAGATTCATACGAATAACATTACCATGGCAAATTATTCCGTTCTTCAGCGCGATTTTCAAATTCGCACATAATACAAGACGTATTTCATCTTTCTTTAGGTACGCTTGAACAAATATGTGGCTTTCCTATGAAGAAAATGGGATGTTATCAAGATGCATACCCAAACCGCGCACTTCCACAACTTCTCGCATCGAACCGCCATCTAATAAGTTGGAAGAAATACGAGGAGTCATTGGAAAAGTAAGTCTCATTTTTCTTGTTTGTTTTCATTTTAAAATTATTTCGGCACGGTAGCTCCATCAACCAGAAAAGACTGTTTTTCAGGGGCCGTGCATAATAGAATTAAATCAAAGCTAAGAAAAATCTATTTACGATTTCCTTCAATACATATTTGAATGTAGATATCATGGGTGCTTGCTTTGCCTCGTAGTTTGTTTTTTTTTCCTATATTGCTACCTAGCATCCGAAGGTAGTTTTAGGACACTGAGAAGCTAAGCTTATCGAAGCAGTGTCCTGGTCCTTCCTCTCGATGTGACCACACCTCACGATTCCTTTAGCCTGGAATTACAGAGAGTTGGCGACTCTCCTCATCTACGTAGCAGGTACGAAAGAGCGGGGACTCGAACCACCCACACTCCGGTTGGTAGTCAAGCGCGCTACCNGGACTCGAACCACCACTTTCAAAAGGAAACTGAAGGAATTCCTACAAAATTAGCATCCTTCCCGAAGCACGATCCCTAGGAAGACCAGCAAATCTTTAAGGTTTTAATTTGTACATATATATTTATAGCGATTATTTTTCTTTTAGTTTATTTAAAATAGCTGATAGGGTATTTGTGTTAAAATATGATTAAATAAACCCTCAGGTTGGTAGTCAAGCGCGCTACCATTGCGCCATCCCCGCATCATTGCGCCATCCCCGCCTCGTAGTTGAGTTCGTCTCAGATGCTCGCATATCGAAATGTCCAGTACTAGTTCTCATCAAAGGGACCAGTTAAGTTGGTTTCAGCATTTCTTAAGTTAACTATGTTGCGAGCAGTATTTTTGTAAAAGGCTTCAAAGATGATTTTGAACAAATTTTAATAAGTTAACAACAACGTTCAGTAACCTTGGAGAGCCAAAAGACATCTTTCAACATATAAAGAAAATTGTTTCCATGCTCATTCTGTGTTAAGGTCTGAAAGTCAATTTTAAATTCCTCGTGTTGATCTTTCATGTTAATCACGACTCTCTCTTTTATTTCTTCTCCCCAGAGTATTATGCGATTGTGCCAAAAGAGTAAAAACCAAAGGAAACAAATATTTTGGATTACAGTATTATAGCGAATGTTGGAGTGGCCCTGAAAACATTCCCTTTGATATTTATGGAGCGTGCAATACATGCCTCGATGGAACCTTCGAAACGTGCTCCAATGAAGATGAAAAACCATGCTCTGGACGAGGCTTTACAAACTATGTCTATAAGTTATCTTGAACTCGAGTTTTGTTACTAGCTAATCTTTCTGGTAGCTTCTGTGTCTGTACTTTTATTAGACATTAACCATTTAATTTTAAAGTTCATTTGAAATGTTTAACTTTACAGTCTATAGTTTATGATCTTTAATTTGTGGAGAAATTCTGTAAGCTATATCTAGCATAACTTAAAGACAAATGACGGATATATAGCGCCTAGTTTAAAAATAGGACAGAAGATGTCTGAGTGGCTTCATTGTCCAGTACATTTGATAATCTCTCGAGGTCATCAAATACAATGAAATACAATAGGCTATATTTGGATTGCCCAGGCCCCTGATTTAAGTCGCCTTATATCTCCGTCATTTGTCTTTAACGATTAAATCTAGCAAACATTATTGCACTTCTGACAAAATCAGCTTTAACCGGAAATATGAGATGTGCTCAGGAATTTTCTTGAATAATTGTGATCCCCAAATTAAACTTAGCAGCTTTTTATCATTATGATGTTTTACATCATTACAGGATGTCCAGTTTCTTTATTCTTGCACAGTCTATATAAATAAAGTAGAATTAGTTATTATCAAAGCTGTAACAATTTATTCGAGGGAGAACCTCGTTTTGATTTCTGAGCTTGCCTTCTTGTTGTTGTTGTTGAATTTGACAATTAATGCGTTATTCTATTGCAATATTGCATCTATTTTATGGTATGCTTTAGTCTGTGTTTAGTCTAAGTCCATTTCGAAGTTGCTTCAGTTCGGAAAAATCTTTGTACAAAATTCTTCGCAAGTTTAATATTAAATCATCAAATTGACCAAAAATTTGGTCCTTTATGACAAGGGTGAAGATTTCTCCAGTGAGCTGAATCACTTGAATATAAGTGAATTTCAATCCTGTACTTGAATTTTGAGTCAAATCACAAGTTTATCGGTAACAAAACGATAAGTGATGTAAAAATATTATGCGATGTTTCAAACATGATTAAAACCGCCAAACCACCAAAACGCTGTTCAGTTTTCCGCGACCAACCCAACCATGTACATAAAAGTGGACAATGTCCGAAAAGGGCAGTTACACTATGAGGAAAATATTTTTGTGGGAAAAAAAGGAATTATAGAGATTTTTTTAGCAAAACAAAACGATTATCTCCAAAGGCGGTCGCGATTTTTAGGGAGGGAAATAAAGCGCCGAGGGTGGCAATATTTCAATATGCTATATTTGCGATTTTTGTGTTGATATCGATTTCGAGGCTGTTCTCTCTTTCGCAAAGCGGCGGAGATTATTGGCTGATGGCGGACGGCCTAGCCACAACTTTGTTCTTTCAGAAACAGCTGCTCGGTTTTGCTCCAGTTTTACCTGTGTGAATTGTGAAAAAGGAGATATCAAATATGGAGAGAGTGGAATATGATATGGATACCTCAGGGGGTATCATGGAGGTATAAATATGTTTTTTTTTAGTTTATTATAAATATCTGCGAAATCAAACTTTTAGTTTTAAAAAGAATCTGAAATAATTGTAATTGATGCAGGCCTGCAGGTTGTTACGTCCTTAGAACGATTTCAGGGTCCCAGAGGCTATTTTCCATGCTGTGAAAATTGAGAATGAAACTGAATGCAGAAAAACAATGAAAGCTGTCTGGCAATAATGTTCTGACCAATCAATGCCATAATATTCAAGTGCCAGAAATTACGAATTTATCCTGTTGGTGTTCCTTATTTTTGTAGGTACCAAATGCAACACAGACCAATGACAATTTTCAGTATTGAAATTGCTTGTTTCATCACATCTTTATCAGTGTAGAAAAAACTGGCTTTTTGATCAATAACCAATGCACCATACTGGAATCGAGGGGGTTGCCGCCATATTTATATGGCGGACAGGACCTTGAATTTGGCGGACGCCGGCGTACGCAAAGCCTAAAATCTCAAAATTCTATAGGGGAACAATAAGATATGGATTACCTTGTGGCGTATGGAAAATATTCCTGGCGGACGCATATGGTGGGCGGCTCTACCTCGATTCCACTATGGCCAATGCACGGCCAAGATAAATAAATGAAATATTTGCGCTTGCAAGAACTTGTACACAGAGCAAACTAAATGAAAAGTTATCTGTGCCATTGCCAGTTTTGCACTATTAATATGCACAAGACAAAAAGATTCTAGTCTCAGAGTTAATTTTAATTTTATCACATCTATATGAGATCTCTTTCCCAGCAAATCCAAGCAATTATTGCACCCCCACATTCAGCTGAAGAAAGGAGAAGATACATAAAAGAGAAAGAACAAAAAGAACAAACGTATGCAAGAAAACATGGCAACAGAAATGGCGGAAGGACAATAAATAGAGATTGTTGTGATAGCTGCAAGGAAGGAGGAGACTTGCTTTGTTGTGATCGATGTCCTGCTTCATTTCATTTTCAATGCTGGTAAACAAATATTTTCTTGTCTTTTTTATTTCTGTATTTTTCAATCCCAGTAGTATTGAGTTAATTCTTTCTGTAGTGTTTTCAGTGGGTTTCAGGCCACCAATTGCTTCAAAACAACCAATTATTATATTGTTCACAACGTTTTGTTCTATAGTTTGCAACTGTTTGTCATGCAAAAACTTTCTGTGATGCTATGCTGTAGCATGTTTCTCCATTTTTCAAGTTCTTTGATTGGAAATGAATTCTTCAAAATCCCTTTTTGTAGCAATCCTCCTTTAGAAGAAGATGATATCCCAACAGGTGAATGGATTTGCAATGAATGCAAAGCTGCATTGAAGCAGGTGATTTATTTCGTGATAATCTTTAACTGTATTCAAATCCTATCTTCTCTGCTTAACATTATTTGGTATTACCCGAATATCTATTTTCTGCACAATTCTGTAAAGACTGGTGTTTATTTAGGAAAGCTGGATGATAGATTGTTTACCTTGTTTGCTTCAAAAGTCAGTCATTTTGACAACGCTTATAATAGCTGTTCACCATCAGAAATTAGCAGCAACATCAATTTTTTCATTTCTTTCTACTGTAAATCCTTTCCATTGTCTTTGCTTGATAATTCATTTTGAGAAATCATTGTTTGTAAGTAAAAGTAATTCTTTTCTCTCTTACATACAGGAGAAGATTGACAAGCAGCAAAAGCAAGATGCCCCAAAAGAAGAGCCAAAAACATCACAAGAAGCTCCATTGGTCCAGCCTCTATTGACTAAACCAGAACTTGTTTTCCCTCATTTGACAAAATTTTTCAAAGATAAAAATCCAAAAGAATTTGAGCTTCCAATTGAGCTGCAAGACTTCACGGTATTCCCAGGTGAGTAAAATCATTGAAATAAAATGTTATACAGTATATATCAGCCATTCCATAGAAATGACACATCTTGATGAAAAAAATTATTTTGGAATTTGAAGATGAAAAATGGCTTTTTGAGTAGTAGAATACCTTGCTTATGCAAATTTATAAAAAAATTTCTCAAAAATGGCCGACAATGGGCGTGGCCATGGCTACAATAGTCTCTACTATTGTTAGACATCATTGATAAACTTTGTACCATTTCACAAAAATAGCTCTCATTTTTTAATTAAATAGGATTTTGTACTGTTTTTTGTGTTATTAACTTGATATTATAACAGAGAATGTTATTGCAGCAAAAATTTTTTTGTCAAGAAACAAATAACTAAGTAATGCCGCACTGAAAACACCCTCAGTGAAAGGTCACGCGAGTCACATTTTTCACAATAAAAGTATTCTCATTCGTAACCCTTCAATTTTTTTTTTCATCATTAGACCTTAGTTTGGTCTTCATACAAATGTCCACGCTGACCCTTAAATTGAAATTGATCACTTCGGTAATTTTTGTAAAAAATCACCCTCAAGTTTGGTCACGCGAGTCACGAAACATGAGTCACAGTAGAAAACTGGTCTTTAGAGTTGATTTTAGGTAGAAAATATAGAGAAAATTGTATGTTTATTTGGGTACAAGGTCTATACTGGTTATAAACATTTAAAAAATACTGGTTTTCCATGAAAAAGCTCAACAGTAAATTTGACAGAACAAGATTTTGCAAACATATAGGAAGCCTTTGAGAGATTTTGAGAAGCCTGAAAACCAACTTTAAAAGGACAAAATTTGTCAGGTTATTGAAGTTTGTGACCCTATTTGGGTCACAGTTCTGTAAAAAAGTTCTCTTTTTAATGTTACACTTCTAGCAAAAGATTTAAACTGAGTTCTCTTTACGTAATTCTCACTTGTCACGCGAGTCACATTTTTGGGTCACACGAGTCACGCTGCATTGGTTCTGTTATTTCTGAAAGCAACCATATTTTAAATCAAATTTTATGCTCATGTGGTAGCTTAATGACCACTGGCCACTTCTCAAAAAGTTTTGTCATAAAAGATGTTAAACTTTCTCAGGAAAATTAAGATTAATAACTTCAAGTCAAGAATTTGCAAATGTGACGGTCACACGAGTCACACCAAATAAACCAAAAAATGTGCATTAGTAAGCATGTTTTTTTTGGGGAAAAGATTGTCAGCATAGAGAATGGCTTAAGGGCATTCTACCACTGTATCAAAATCTTTGAAAAATCAATAAAATTTTAGTAGACAGCTAGTTATATGTGTGACTTGGTCACGCGAGTCACTATGGAATGGCTGATATATATCACATTTCAGAGTTTAGGATGGAAGAAAAATTGGACTTTGAAAATTGGAAATGCACAAGAAACAGAAGGTAGCAGATTGCAGAGACTAGCTCCTCCAAAACTGCAGAAGAACAATGGCAGTTGTGGTTATGACTCTCATAATCTAATGCATGCTTTTTAAACCTTTATCTTTTCTGCATTTCAGGTGATAGAAAAATTCGAAATGGTAAATCCAATGAGAATGGAAAGAGCAACAGAAGGTAGCTATAATAGATATTTACTGATCCTTGTATTTTTAATAACATGGAAAAGAGCGTATCTCTTCTGCTCTGGCATGTTTTCAAAATTGTGTAATTTCATGTCAGTGATGTTGCTAAAATAAACTTGTTATATATATAATTAGTATTTTACCAATATTCTTAAGGATCATTGATTTTTTAGGGAAGATCTGGATGACAATGTGGACAGACTCTGCTTTGCATGTTCCAGGTATGTTTTCCTTAATTCCATATTTATCTATAAATGTTCAAAGAATTGAATACAATGTTCTGCTTGAACAACTTTAATGCATTGCAGATGATGCTGCTTTGTGAGTTGGCTGCCACTATTTTATTGTTTTTTAATCTTTATGGATCAAAGAAGAATTCTCAGACTATAATCCCATATACCTGCACTTTGACAATGGATAATGCTGTAACCCAAACCCCAAGTATGAGAATATATAATCAAATTCACAACTGCAGTTAATTATTTCCAGTTTTTCCAGCCATGGTTTTCCCTGATGTAAATTCTGATGAATCATTTTTCAGGGTTGCAAGTCCCAGAACAATGGCAGCTTGTGATTTCTGTCCACTTATATTTCATGTGGACTGTCTCCATCCACCAATGGTTTCTCCCCCCACTGCTTTGTGGATGTGCCCAAATCATCCAGAACAATATGAGGTTTGTCAATATTTAAATTTAACAATAATTTCATTTTTTTCTTACCAAATATTTTATTAAATATTTTATATTTTACCATATTAATGAATATCATGATAAATATTAAAACTACTTTACATTATATATATACTACATATTTTTAACATTAAAAGATAAAATTACAATGAAGAAGAAGGGGTACTAAATTTACTACTATTACTAGTTGGAAAAAAACTGAAAATGAGTTTAAAAAAGGTTCTTTAAGAAAATAAATTCACAAGTAATCGTATACAAATAATTTGCCTACCTCTATTCCTCTACACTACACCCACCCTAGAATCCTTAAAACTTCATTTACATTATATCTGCCAAAGCCACGTTTAGTTCAAAATCTTCCCAATTGATTGTCCCATTGATTTTTGCCAGGGGGTCGTGGACCCTCGTACACTTAAAATAACTGATCGTAAATTATTTGACAATAATTGCATTTGCTTTGGTTGTCATTGTGCTTGAGCAAATGATATGTACTGTAAACAAAATCATGGATTTGGACACCCTCTTTTGGGGCAGTAAAGAAAATACAAAGAATCACGGTGATAGGAATTGCACAAAAGCTGTCAAGATTCACAAAGCTTTACATTCTGGGAATATGAAATGTGATTTGACCATTCCTTCTTATCTTTCTTCACACTCTAGAGTTTATCTATGAAAACTGGTTGATCCTTTTCTTTTTTTTTCTTTTTTTTAATATGCTACCTAGCATCCGAAGGTAGTTTTTAGGACACTGAGAAGCTAAGCTTATCGAGCAATGTCCTGGTCCTTCCTCTCGATGTGACCACCCCTCGCGATTCCTTTAGCCTGGAATTACAGAGAGTTGGCGACTCTCCTCACTCTACGTAGCAGGTTCGACAGGGCGGGGACTCGAACCACCAACCCTCAGGTTGGTAGTCAAGCGCGCTACCGTTGAGCCATCCTTTTCTTTCATATTATCAAAGATTTTGTCTCACAGCTTCCTAGAATGTGCCTTTCCTTTGTAAATAGAAACTTTTGTGTTGCTCCATATTTATTGATTGTTATTAGCTTGGTTGGAAGCCCTTCTTTCCCGATCGTGAACAAGTATCCTTTCTACCATAGGCAAATCTCAAAGATCCAAGATACAGTGTACGAATGGATGTGACAGATGATCTTCGTAAGAACATCAACCAGAATACCATTGTTTTGAGTTTTCTCAGACGTGCCAAGAGGTTTGTATGTTGGAACTTTTTGTTACTTGAAGTGTTCTATCGTTGATGCATTTTATAAGGAACGTCAAGTTTCGTTCAATCTGCTCATCTTGAAACGTATTTTAACAAAACCTTACTCAAGAACAGCTGATCTTCCAACTACTTGTGCTACCAGTGTGCTCACAGGCAGCATTTCTGGTCATATGAATCACCCAATCACATTTTCAATAACCGATAAATGATTCTTCTCAATGATGCTTAAAATCTAACAGTTTAATTTTTAATTGTATCCTTTAGGGCAAGGATATTATCTAATCGCAAAAAGAAAATTCAAAAGAGAATGATCGTAAGTGTTACGTTGTTTGGAAGTATTTTTTTAAAGCAATGACAAAGTCTTCTTTGTATAATTTTTACTTTGTTGGAATTATTTCATGGTTGTTGATGTGACAACCACAAGACGAAAATATTTAGCAAGTGATTTCGGTATGTAATGCAATATTCAAGTGTCAGAAATTACGAATTTATCCTGTTGGTGTTCCTTATTTTTGTAGGTTCCGAATGCAATAAAAGAAGAATACAAAAACCCAACGATTCTACAACTACCACAACACATTCAACAAATGATGAAACCGTTGCCTCCTTATGCAAAACCATTGAGTTTGCCATCACGTGCAGACCAAGAAGAGGTAAATACTTGATTTGCTTGCTATCTTTCTTTATTTGCTTTGCCATGATCGGGTCATCATTCTTACATATCTTGCCTTTTGGCTACATTCAGTTCAACGTTTTTGCTGAGGAACAAAACTAGTAACATAGCAAGGATCTTAAGATGTAGAATACAAGAGAAAACAAGACACTTTTTTTAAGAGGAGTTGAAAAAAGTATTTTCTCGGTTTTTGTTTTAGTGGTATATAGGTTAAAATAACTTAGGTGTTTTCTCTTGGAATGGCCTATTTCCCATACTCTAAGTGAGGGAAGTTACAAGTGTTTTCTTCCTGGACGTATTAAAATCATCGTAGTGTTACTTTAAATCGTTTCTCCTTGTTGCCTACCTCTTCTTGGTTTATATAAAATGTACTCGACGGCTGAATGTTTTGTATCCACAAAATATACGCATATACCTCGCCTTTTTAGCATTTTTAGGACAGTAACTGATCAAAATTAAAGAACTGACAGCGAGGAATTGAAAAAATGGTTTTTTCAAAAATTTAATTCTTCAGTTGCGCTGTAATAATACTGCAACGCAACACGTGATAAAGCAAAAAAGGGATTTGATATAAACTATAAGACTGTAAGATGAGAACACTCGTTTTCTTTTGCAGTGGTTAAAATCGCTTGTTACCCTACAATGTGATATCGCACAAGACATAGCAAAAGCATCCGTGCAACCGAAAGAGATCGCAAAAATTATTAAGACAGAACCAAAAACTTCACCATCGTCGGGAACAGACAAAATAAAAGAAGAAAAAGAAAGCCCAGAAATGACATTAGAAACAAGTGAAAAAATGGCGATAGATGATGAGCTTTGTGAAGATACCACCAAGGAAGTTGGGTAAGGTTGTTTACATTTTTTGAAGATATCACTGAGGAAGTTGGGTAAGGTTGTATACATTTTTTGAAGATAAGATACTGAGTCTCTCATTCTATAAACAATGTAAATCATTGTTGAATAGGAGATCCTGTGTGTTGCCTGATTTGATCGCCTCGTTTGAACATTCAACTTCTTGTGGAATTTAACTGGAGGTTATAGTGTTTTTAGCAGGGTTATGGATTTCTGTTTTTTATGTCTGAAGTCACTGCAGTCTGTTTATTCAACCCATGGACCAAATTTGACATTAACCACCAGTGTCAATTTTATTCTCGTGTTTCATGAGTTGAGTGAAGAGAGACTCTATGTTATAATGTGTCATTTTCAATTGTAAAAGAAGCTGAAGAACGATGATATTCAAAGTCTTTGTGATAGTAGAGTTTCTTCCGTATATTTTACAACTATTTTTAGCGCAAAACCGAGCGACCAAACAGCGACAACATCATCCGAAACCATGGAAGTAAACACACCAACTGAAAAGACCAAGGAATCACCTCCATCGAAATCACCAACAACAATGATGAGACCAAAGCCAGATTCACAAACGGAATCAACTCCAGTGTCGTCAACTCTAACCAGCAAGCCAAGTTCCAGCTCAGCACATAAAATCATAATATTGGCAACACAATCGCCGCTGGGTGGAACAAAGACATCGAGTCAATCATCAGGAGAACAATCACACCTGTCAACATCATCTGACACAATAACAAAAGCAATGACAATGTCTTCGAATACATCAACCACGAAATCTGTTGTTATCAAGAGCTCGTCACAAAATCAACCATTGCCAACACAAGGAGCGTCGTTTGTTAGCAGTATTACATCAGAATCATTGCAAGGTAAGGTTTATTTTGATGCATCTAGATGGGCTTCAAGCCCTTTGCGTAGAATAATCCCTAACAGTAATGCCAATCTATTGCCAAGCTACGAGCTTACGAATTTCGGTGGTTTGATTGATGAAAGTAGCACAGGAGTCTGTCTCGCACTAAATGTCAGGTGAGATTCGCAATTCTGCAATATTGCTCTTGCAAAACTCTTTAATTGTTTTATTCACGCACGTTTTCGCCTGACATCTTATGTGAGACAAGTTATCTTAAATAGGGGCGTTATCTTATGAAGAATTTCAGTGCACGCTTATGAAGGAAAGCACTCCTCTTCATAGTGTGCTGAAAGAGATCTTACTCTACAAAGGATTTTACCAATTTTACTATGTACATTCTTTGCAATTTGATTGCACTTCATTGTTCTTTAAATTTTGAAGAATTTGGAAACTGTTATAGCAGCTTTTTTAAGGAAATTTATTGCTTTGAAGGTGATTACCCAACCATCTCATAAATTCATTTATTTGCTACTTGTTGGTTTGCTTCCTCTTGTTTGGGCTGCAACACCTTAGCCCTGAAATCGAAACACGAAACTTCTAACCGAAAGGTCAGCAACGCTATGCCATTCCTCAAACTGAATTAGTTTAGGAAGATTGAGGTCTTTCTAGTCTCCTGCATTCACCGCATCTAAGGTGATGGTTCGTGTTTTGGTAATAGACTTTCTTCAGAACCCTATCTACCTTGGGAATTTTTGTAATTGCGATGTATTCTTTCTCTGTAGATCCTCTGTTATCTCAACTCGACACAAGGTTGGTTAAGGTTTTGGCTTTTCAGCGACTGCAACAATTACTGGGACAGTCAAAGGTATGCTGTTTTGTTTCTGTTAACAATTATTTTTGATAACTTTTTTGACAAGCGAGAGATGTTTTAAACAAAATTAAACCAAAATTGCCAAGAAAGGAAAGAAGTCAATAAAAACCGTTTGTTCTGTAAATGGACAGCACTTTGATTGTGATTTTTACGTCTATCATTCTGAAGTGTCTTTGCATATGATCTTCCAGTCGATGATATTTTATGTTGCATAAGTTGTATTATTATCCTCAGGAATTTTTGTGTTTCAGGCTCCTCAATCAACGAATAAAAAGATTACTGCTTCCGATATTCAAGAAATCCTAGCAAATAACAAACCGAAAGGTAATTAAATGAATTTTTATTTTCAAGTTCGCTTCCACAGCATTGCCTGAATGATCAGGGCTATTGATAAAAACATTATACTTTGCTATAAAATGTTTCTTGTTTGTTTGTCGCAAGAAGGTTGGACAAATGATCCAAAACTGGATGTGCCAATTCGGCTAAGTAATTTTGTTTTGCCATTATCTTAGGTCGAGCTATTGCAGCCCTGTGTCCACTGAATGCTGGCAAAACAATTCCGATGATTCGAAGATCGATCAGCATTGGCCAAGGTAACAATTTCATGTTATTGTTCTATCTATCTATTTAAAGATGCTTTAAAATAATTTATTTTGTGACCTATTTATCTTTTATTTATTATTGTAGTTAGAACAGGGTTTTACTTTATATGACTTAATTTTTGTAAGATTTTATGCACGGCTCCCTGAAAAGCAGTCTTTCTTGACTGATGGGGTAACCGTGGTTAAAGAATTTAAAATGAAATGAAATGAAATCGTATGTTGGCTATGTCGATGAAGTATTCACAGTCCTGTTCTAACAGATGAAAGTGATTGCCAAACAACCCCAACTCCCCCGTCCACAATTATTGTTTAGTCTCAAGATTTCTTGGTGAAGTTATATTTCTGAAAATAGAAGTCTCGGCAAATGAGATTGTCGCTTGTAGATACCGGGATTTTAAGGACAACAGATCATTTTAAGTGTAATATCAGAAAAACACTTTATTGATCTCGCATTTAAAGAAATTCATTGAAGAAATTTGAGAACAGCCTAGGCCTAGAAACAATTAACTGTAATATGGCATCTTTGTAAAATTATAGATTACGGAGTACAATGTTTGCACAGAGTTTGAAGGTTAGATTTCTTAGCTATATAACCAGAGATATGGCTTCAATTTTTGAAAATTGCACTAGCTGTAGTTTAAAAGACTATGATTTCAACCAAGAGTACATTGATTAACATTACTAACCATTTCTATTTTATTGTAGGTTTCAACAACAATGTGACATTGACTAATTATGGCTTCTGTAATTTTATATCAGGAAAACATGCATGTATCTTCTTTGATGAGGTAAGCCTGCCGAATCTTCAAGATTTGTAGCCTTCTACTTTTGTGTGTCATCGAATCTTTTTTCGGGACGACTGCACTTTAGCGGACCAGTTTTATGTCATATCTCTCGGGAATGTATTTGACCAAATACCCTACCAACCCTAACTAAACCCTACCTTACCCTAACTAACCCTAGCTTACCCTAACTAAATCTAACTTACCCTAACTTACCCTAAAAACCCCTTTTCCAAAACCTAATCCTCACCCTAACCCGTACCCCATGACACATTACTTGCCGATATTGAAAGCTGGTCCGCTAAAGTGCAGACTAGCCCTTTTTTCTATCGTTAAAAACAGATGCTAAATTTCACTAAAACACTCATTTTAACTGTGGATAGTCTCTTCTGTCGTTCCTTAAAAGCATATCAAATACAGAAATTATTAGTTTTCGATGAAATAAATTGCATTTGTTTGGAACGAATTTTTGCTCAGTTGCAAAGCTCAAATTGGCGAAGAAAAAGGATAGACAAGGCAGACATAACATTGTAAACAACCATACAAACTTCAGAAATACTTTTTTTGCTCTGTGCTGATGAATATATTCTTCCGAAGAGTATATCTGTAATCATATTTGTAAATGTTGTAAACGGAGATTAATTTTTCTTGGTGTAAATTTTTATAACGCAGAAATTTCAGATTGAAAATATGTCTATTGCAGGAAGCACGTCAGTTTGAATTGCTAAATTACAGTGAACATGGAACAATCGTTGACAATGTTTTATACTCATGTGACTTTTCTGACAAACCAAACAGACACGTGACATCAAGCAGCGCGAAATCTGACACAAATAACAAAGGATTCGAAAAAGGAAAGAAGCCACCCATTCATCGAACAACCAAAGGACATGGTATCGAGACTATCACCAGTCCATGCTCATGCAGAGCCTCAGGTTCAAGTCTTATCGGTGGGAGTGGTGCAGGATGGGAAGGAACTGCCGTATTGCATCATGGTAGTTTTATCAAATTTGGTTGCCTTCATTTTGTTTTCAGTATTGCTGAAGCAGCAACCAAAAAACCTGACATTAAAATTCAGACGGAAACAAATAGTTAGAGATATTATTTTATAGATTTGTGTCTTCTCCTTGTATAAAGTAGGCTAACGAGGATCTGGGAGGGGTGTTTGCTAGCAACGGAGGAGGAGCTAGAAGGGCTAGGCGAAAGGCACCCCGGCTATAAAAAATACGGGTACTGAGGAGCAGGGAACACACAAATCTTTTGGGAAGATGAAAAAGCTGGGGAATCAAGTCCAGTTTTGAAGGGAGCATGCTGCTTTTTAATGTGGAGCAAGGGTGCAGCCACCCCCTATCAGAAGCTCGCTAATGGTTGTTTTGAACTCTACTCTAACTTTGGTCTGTGACCATGCATTTTACGGATAATAAGAAAGTAGTTTATGGAACCAGACTCTTTTTATCCGCATTTTAATCCAATTCTTGTATCAATGTTGTGCTAAGTGCGAGGACATTTTAAAAAGCATGATTTCAAAAGGAAGTTTCAGCAGTAAGAATGTGGTAATGCTAACAAGTCTGAATTCCATCTAGTACCGGGTGAGTCTAAAAAATTTCGAGGTTTGAAAAATCGGGATGACTGCACTTTACCGGACCAGATTTATGTCATATCTCTCAGGAACGAATTTGACCAAGTACCCTACTAACCCAAACTAAACCCTACCTTACCCAAACTAAACCCTAACTAACCCTAACTTACCCTAACTTAAACCCTAACTTAAACCCTAACTTATCCTAACTAACCCTAACTTAAACCCTAACTAACCCTAGCTAAAACCCTTTTTCCAAAACCTAGCCCTTACCCTTACCCCATGACACATAACGTGCCGATATTGAAAGCTGGTCCGCTAAAGTGCAGACTAGCCGAAATCGAAAATTCGATGAATGTTGCATTTTTTTTAGGTGTTGCATCAACGATCAAATTAAATGTAGGGATATCGATTATTGTATCAGCTTTCAATTAGCGAAATTCTGCAGTTTTATTAGCTTCCTTTTTTTGAAGCATATTACGAAATGTCACAGAATTAGAAGCAGATTTATATTTTGTACATTCGAATCCTTTGGCATGCTTCATTATGCCGGTGTAATATGCTAAAGCGTCTCGATACGAGAATTCAACTATGCGTTTGTGTACCCTTCGTAAAACAATGGGTGACACTTTCGCATAACCAAATTTTGCTATGCATTTGTGTAGCAGGACACTTTCGCATACGAGAATTTGACTTTGCGTTTGTGTACCCTTCGTAAAACAATTGGCGACACTTCCGCATAACCAAATTTTGCTATGCATTTGTGTACCAGGACACTTTCGCATACGAGAATTCAACTATGCGTTTGTGTACCCTTCGTAAAACAATGGGTGACACTTTCGCATAACCAAATTTTGCTATGCATTTGTGTACCAGAACACTTTCGCATGCGAGAATTTGACTNAAACTTCCCTTCCAAAAGCAATAAAAGCAGTTTTGACACCAATCTTTAAATACCTAAGCAGTGATGGTATATTGGAGAGATGCGGCATATACTAACACAAAATTCATATGAGGAAATTGCAGAGATGCTCAAACAAAAGACAACATTTTCAAGGAGCATTCTTGAGATAACCACACTGCATCTGCAAAGTTATACTACGATGATGGGATCATAGGCCTAAATCTTGTCCTTACTAAGCTTAGAATTCTTCCCATTAGGTTTACGAATCATGTGGAAATTGCTACTGATGCTGCGCGATTAAAGAATATGCAAAGAAAGTCTCAGAAAGATGTAAAAAAATGAAGAAAAAAACTGAGGACCATTAGAAAAGGATTCCAGGACACTGATATCAAGACAGAGGGGATTGGTTATGAGTCTGGAACCCATTAGATTAGTAGAACCTTTTATTTGACAAAAGTTTTATGTTTAAACCCAATTTTCTCAAAACGTCAAAAAACACATACTTTGGTAACTTCTAACAAGGATTGCAACAGAACCATTGAAGGTATAACCTTGCAATTTGGTATTACTTTAGAATAGGGCATTATAAAGGGGCTGAAGCACAAACATCATACCTAGTGGTGCCTTTGCCGTCATAGCAGGAGTTTTAACGGTGCGCGAACTCTATAAAATGAGCCACCTTAATAAATTTTCAAATTTTTCGACAACGCAATACATCTCAGTAATTATGTTTGGTTCAGCCCCTTGAGCATGTAATTGGGCACAAAACTGCAAAGTTTCATAACTAGATAGATTGTGGTTCAGATTTTATCCTTGTTGGAAGTTGATCCATTTTTTTCCGCAATCGCGATCATTGAAGCATAACTAATTGACTGATTTGCATAATTTTTACATTAAACCTCCTTAGAGTGAAAGACTTTCCATATCAGGTTTGAATGAAATCAGTATTCCTTCTAATAAAGATTTTTCCCTTAATGGTTATCTGCTACCTTAAAACCCGGGGGGGGGGTACTTAGTATATTTTGTTGACGGGATGTGCACTCCTTTCCGGGTATCCTTTTCGCCTCTTTTTTCTAAAGCCGGGTATCAAAAGAAGGAAATTTTTCTAAAGACGGTTGTCAAAAGGCGTATTTTGTGTATTTTTTTACGTTTTGGAGTATACTTTTCGCCGTTTTTTTCTAAAACCGGGTATCATTTGGAGGGGAAAATTCTGGGTCAAAAAATTGTTTCTCGGAGTGCACACCACCGTACTAATTAAAGTAAAATACCCCCCATCCGGGGTTTCAAATTAAAACCATTTACACGTAATTTTTTATAAGAAATTAAGAATTTGAGCCAGTACTAAAAGTTTCTTAAAATCGTCAGATTTTCAGTACTCGGAGTTTCTTACGAGTTTCTTAGGAGTTCCATTACTGTCTTCGTGTTTACTTCATGTGCCCTTTAAAACGAAGTTTTTTTAAGCCTTTCCAGTGATTAGATAGTACTCAAGTACCTTCCGAGTAATATTATACAGGAAACATTTGAAAATAAAGTAAAAAATATCCTGAGCATTTCCATTCCCAGTACAGGAGTTTCTTAATTTTTTGGCGATCTGAGACTTGAGTTACTTATAAACGGATTCTTATAAAAAAAGTACTTATATCTGAAAGCCTCTAACTTTCCTCAATCGCATCACTGCTCAAGGAATCCTGAGTTATATTTCAACTTTGTACACATCCTATAGAATTTGATTTCATTTTGTCCGAAATTCGTTTATTCATTTTAGCAATTAGAAGTTTTACAACAAATCAATGGATTATCGCTTAAATCACGCCAGCTAATCTTGAAAATCAATATAATATACGATTCCTAATCATGATCAATGAGGTCGGCATAATTAGTAGCCTCGATATAATCTTCATTCAAGAAGCCCCGCCCCCGCCATCCTCGTTCTGAAAAGGAGGGTTGGATTGGGAAGCATTTGCCACAGAGGACACAAACACCACGCGACAGCTGAAATGTAGATATCTTTTGCCTCGATCAAAAGACAGCCTCTTTTTGGATGATTTAGCTTCCACTTCCTCAAGAAGCAAAAGTTGGGCTTGGTCGTCAAGTTCTTCGCAAGAAATCAACGTTAATTGCAAGAAATACAGCATCAAGATGCCGGTAATTATTGAAATATATATTGCCATAAAGTTATGATTGTACGAAAATTAAATTTGATGTTATTGTGGTAAATGTAGGGCTGTAAAAGAGGCCGTTTTTTAGGGAAGCCAATTAGAGTAAGCCCCAACCAAGACACCAAAACAAGAGCTCATCTTTCAGCCGATAGATAAGAACTAAAAATCGACGCATCAATTCCGAACCAAGTATAACATATTTTATAAAAAGAAACTTGACGAATGCAGGGTAGCAGGTTATGATATGGTCTGTTAATGTTAAATTGGCATGCTCGATTTCTGAAAAAGTCTCATAGAGCATGCTCTTCTTGTGCCAGGAGGGAAATTGTCTAAAATTATCAGAATGTGCAGAGGATTTCTTCTTCATTAAAACTGCTTGCACAGCTACATTTGTGTAACTAAACAATTGGTGTATTTTTTTCTATTTTTGTTTTACAAACATTTTGTGGCTAGAATCGGAGCTGAAATTTACTGACAAAATTGACATCTCCATATTGACATCTGTGTGCCCTTTGATTTTCATGTTTTTTTAATGGCATGGAGTCAATATGGTCAAGACCAAGATCACCTCTCTCCTCCCTTACCAGCCTTTAGCAGCCAGAATCATGATCGAAACACGCACCCATAAATGTCCTTTTATCGCAATCAAAGTTTTTGAAAGTAAGCTACTCCAAGGCCCAGCGATATTGCCGGTTTACTCAGAATTTTTAATGTTTGTATAGTATAGCCATTTATTCATAGATGCTAAAACAAATTATGAAGAGAGATTTTTAATTTTCTTAATGGCTTAGGGCTCGACTCTCTCCCCCCTTAATGGCCTAATGCTTTGCTGCTAAATATTTGATAATCAAAAGTTGAAGGACTCTTGTTGGAAGCTATATCATATGTTCTTTCAAGTTACTTATGGAAAATAACGTCAACTGTTTTATTGTTTTACAGGCATATCATTCTTCCCTCACTGGCGTAAATTCTATTTGTAAGATGGCATTACTGCCAATCAACACAAAATTCAAGGGACCAGCACCACCAGCACCTAAAGGTATCTTTTAGAATATTTGGAATTATGTTGCATGTTTTAAGCAAATTTATGATTGAGATCTTGATAACTTTTTATTTCCTTTTTATAATTGAATGTATTACTTTGGATTTGATGTGATGATGAAATAAAGAAATTAAGAACAAATATGTTGCATGATTTGTAATCATTTTGTGATCTCAGTAGAGTAGATAAGACAGAAATAATAGATAAACGGTAGAAAAGTTTGAACCATTTTCAGAGACGTAGGAACCGGGGGCACTGGGGGCACGTGCCCCTCAAGATTTTGCGATAAACGAAAAAGTGCCTTTTTTGTTTCAGGAAGTGCCCCTTTAGCTTAACGAAAAAATTGCCCTTGAAGTATCGTGCCCCCCAAGTTTAAGATGCTTCCTACGGCCCTGACCATTTTGCAACCAAAAGATAAAAAGACAGCAGTGTGGAATTTTGTTTATGATCCCATTATTATCATCCAAATATAGTAATTATTTGTATTTTCAGTTTGACAAGGTTGTAGCTCATTGCAGCTTGTTTTGTTGGATACGTATTGTCTCAGATGAACTGGCCGCTTAAAATCTCTATTTTTGTTTTTTAGATATGACAATGGACATAATTGATGAAACACTGAACTACTTCAAAGCAAATGTCTTTTTCAAAAATTATGAAATCAAGGTATGTAGCTATTTGCTTCATCTCTTCATATTATCAATTTCAATTATGATAAGCCGTGTGTATATTCTGAGACAAACTAATTGCAATTTGATATATAAACGATCTTCTTCATTTCAGAGTGAAGCTGACCGAGTCTTGATCTACCTGACTCTCTATGTAACAGAATGTCTCAAGAAACTACAAAAGGTACAGGTCTTTTTGAAAATCTTTTAAATATTTGTTTACTTAGCAAGTCTTTTTTCTATCGGGTTTGTGCACCAGTTGTTTTTTATTTAGAATTTCTTTTCTTTATCAAAATTTGTGATTTAAATATAGCTTTGTTGTAATTTTAATCAGTGTTAAATTTATGTTGCAAAGAAATGTATTTACTGCTTATTTACTGTCTGAAAATAATGAAAGATCATAAGCTTAAAATCTACTGCAACTGAAGCTGAGGGGGGTACATAACATGTTGAGGGTAAGGGCATGTGGCACCCATATGAAGGCCAGAATTCTCTAGAAGTGGGTCTTTATAAGGCTGATGGAAAACCCCTCAAATAAGTAGGTAAAAAGGCAAATTTGGCAATTAGAAGTGGGTATCGCTCTGAAAACTAGGTGGCAGACCCCCATCTGATGGTAAGTTGTGTACCTCCTCCAGGAACTAAAGTGATTGCTTTTAAAAGGAAGTGTGTATGTATTCTTCAACAAGCAAATAACCCTCTTTGATATTAGCAAGAAAAAGTAATTGTATATGTTTTCCATAATTTCAGATTGGTTCAAAGAATGTGGCTGTGAAGGAAATGCAGACTTTTGCAATTCTCAATTTCCCCATTCCAGGAAGTCCTGGTTTCCCGCTAAATGCAATGTACGGAAAGCCAGAAAATAAAAATGAAGAAGGTATGTTTATCTCTGGAAATGTCCGCTGATGCCTTTTTAATATTTCCCTGGATGTGTATTTGAGCATGGTGGTGATGATGATAAGCTATTTATGCAGGTCTTGTGGAATGAGTCATTCAAGATAAAAAGAATAAGAAATGCCAAAATTTATATAATAAGCAAAATTTTGTGAACAGTTCTACAATATGGTAAAGAGATTCGGATGCAAAAAAACGAGAAGATTTAGCACACTGAGGCCTTTCTGACTTATGCCGTCATCAGAGTGTGACTTTAAAACAAAACTATTTTAAAAGAGCTAAATGCAAAAAAGGTTTTGTTTTAAAGTCACACTCTGATGACGACATAAGTCAGAAAGGCCTCAGTGTGCTAAATCTTCTCGTTTTTTTTGCATCCGAATCTCTTTACCATATTTTGTAAGTACCTTATCTACAAAAGTTCTACAATATTGAGAGATTTTATATTAAATTAACCACAAAAAATCCTTTAAAAATATTTTCCCTATTTAATGTGTTGGACTATGCAGCACAAGCCTAAGGAGCATTAACACTGTTTTCTTACCTAAGAATTCTTAGGAAATCCTTAAGAATTCTTGTTAAAATTTGTGCTGTCTTTCATTCCTCTTAAGAATCCTTTTCTGCATTTGGAAAATTCTTAAAAATTCCTTGAGAATTGTTTCTTTATAACATTATGCCTTGCACTGTATATTTGGTAGACCTATCAGTGGCAGTGTATAACGAATTATCATATTCTCACACAGACACAATTAGGGCTTATTTTATACAACTGAGGCAAGAGCTTGGCCAGCGACTGATTGAAAAGGTCTTTGACCCACAGACGGACAAACCAACCAAGGTGTGTATCATCAAGATCTATTTTAAAGGTTTCTTGAAAATTCCAAAATGTAGCACACTTATTTTGAAAGGTTTCTTGTCCATATTTGTAAATCGTTCAATAATCTTTTTGCATGGATATTAGTTTGCAAAATGAGCGAGTTCCAACTACAATCATTTGCATGTTGATTCAAGGCATTTTTTGAAAGATATTTCGAAGATTAAAGCGTAAGGAAAAGCAACAGTTACAGGCAAGTTGGATATGGCATACATTTTAAAGAAAAAACAGCTTCTGCTGTGTAGTGAAATCATGTTTTGATATTTGCTATTATCTGCACCAGGAAATGTTTTGCCCTTCTGTAACTTCATTATATCCAATTATTGATCTTGTTTTAGGTGCATAGAAATTGATAAATTTGGAATTATTGATTTTTTCTCTTTTTTGAATAGTGGTGGATGTGTTTTGTAAAACGAAAGTTCATGGAGAAATCATTATCTGCTCCTGGCCAGTGATCAATTTTAAGTGGTGAGATGTTTTCTATTGATTTGAAAGTGTTATTTTATGAGGCCTAATTCTTGTATTGTTTAGCCTTTGAAATCTATAAAACTATTGTAAAGTAGCACTGGTATGATTTCTCTCAGTTTACCAGGAAGCCTCCTTTTCCACATAGATGGTCAAAATTACTTCAGTGCTCTGAAGTTGATTGAAAACAAATGACAAGTAGAATAGTTTTAAAGACCTTGATAACATCATGTGAGAAATCTAGTATACAAACGGTGTTTATTCTCTTTCGCATGTAAATGTAAATTAGGTGGCATGTCTAGCCTGTTTACTAGTACTATTTTGCTGACCTATACCATAGGCGTTAAGAAACGTGGTAGTTGTTCCTACAACAGTTTTTTCCTCCATGTGTCGGGAGGAACGGGCATAGGGACATAGTGAGGAAAAAACTTTTGTAGGAATAACTACCGCGTTTCTTAACACACATGCCCATACTTGCTCATACATATTGAAGATGACTTCTCCACTCCTTCTGTTTTTCATCCTTTCTTTCAAATGTTCTTTTTCCGATCCTGTATCGTCCCTTAGCTGGTCAACATACCAATATCTTGGTCTGCATGGTTTTCTCTTTCCTTGTGATGGTTTCCATAGCAATAACTTTTCCATTTAGCAAGGAACAACTCCCTTCTTTTCATTTCTACAGAGCTAAAATTCAGATTTTGAACTCGATTTTCATAACAATTCTTATTTTTTATGGTCTTATTTTTTCTAGGTATCATTCTGAAGATTTCACCAAAAGCGAGGAAGAACTGTCATGGTGAATGGTAATATGAACTTCTAAACATTTCAAACGTTATAAATCTTAATTGTATCTTGGTTAAAACAATTTGTACAATCATAACTTTTCTAGAAGAACATCTCTATTTCGTTCACATTCTGATCTTGCTTCTTCCAATCTGTTGCTTCATCATAATTTTGATCTTTCTATCTAAAGCCTTTCCTTTTTTGCAAAAATCAGCCTTTTTCGAAAGTGCTCATTTTTGGCCAAAAAGTAAGGCTACAGGCTTACCTTTTTTGCAAAAATCAGCCTTTCTCGAAAGTGCTCATTTTTGGCCAAAACGTAAGGCTATAGGCTTACCTTTTCTGCAAAAATCAGCCTTTCTCGATAGTGCTCATTTTTTTCCAAGAAGTAAGGCTATAGGCTTACCTTTTTTTGAAAAAATCGGCCTCTCTCGAAAGTGCTCATGTTTGGCCAAAAAGTAAGGCTATAGGCTTACCTTTTTTGCAAAAATCAACCTTTTTCGAAAGTGCTCATTTTTGGCAAAAAAGTAAGGCTATAGGCTTACCTTTTTTGCAAAAATCAGCCTTTCTCGAAAGTGCTCATTTTTGGCCAAAAAGTAAGGCTATAGGCTTACCTTTTTTGCAAAAATCAACCTTTTTCGAAAGTGCTCATTTTTGTCCAAAAAGTAAGGGTATAGGCTTACCTTTTTTGCAAAAATCAGCCTTTCTCGAAAGTGCTCATATTTGGCCAAAAAGTAAGGCTATAGGCTTACCTTTTTTGCAAAAATCAGCCTTTCTCGAAAGTGCTCATTTTTGGCCAAAACGTAAGGCTATAGGCTTACCTTTTCTGCAAAAATCAGCCTTTCTCGATAGTGCTCATTTTTTTCCAAGAAGTAAGGCTATAGGCTTACCTTTTTTTGCAAAAATCGGCCTCTCTCGAAAGTGCTCATGTTTCGCCAAAAAGTAAGGCTATAGGCTTACCTTTTTTGCAAAAATCAGCCTTACTCGAAAGTGCTCATTTTTGGTCAAAAGGTAAGGCTATAGGCTTACCTTTTTTGCAAAATTCCACCTTATTCGAAAGTGCTCATTTTTGGCCAAAAGGTAAGGCTATAGGCTTACCTTTTTTCCAAAAATCAGCCTTTCTCGAAAGTGCTCATGTTTGTCCAAAAAGTAAGGCTATAGGCTTACCTTTTTTGCAAAAATCAACCTTTCTCGAAAGTGCTCATTTTTGGCCAAAAAGTAAGGCTATAGGCTTACCTTTTTTGCAAAAATTAATCTTTTTCGAAAGTGCTCATTTTTGTCCAAAAAGTAAGGGTATATGCTTACCTTTTTTGCAAAAATCAGCCTTTCTCGAAAGTGCTCATGTTTGGCCAAAAAGTAAGGCTATAGGCTTACCTTTTTTGCAAAAATCAACCTTTCTCGAAAGTGCTCATTTTTGGCCAAAAAGTAAGGCTATAGGCTTACCTTTTTTGCAAAAATCAGCCTTACTCGAAAGTGCTCATTTTTGGTCAAAAGGTAAGGCTATAGGCTTACCTTTTTTGCAAAAATCAACCTTTTTCGGAAGTGCTCATTTTTGGCCAAAAAGTAAGGCTATAGGCTTACCTTTTTTGCAACAATCAGCCTTTCTCGAAAGTGCTAATTTTTGGCCAAAACGTAAGGCTATAGGCTTACCTTTTTTGCAAAAATCAACCTTTTTCGAAAGTGCTCATTTTTGGCCAAAAAGTAAGGCTATAGGCTTACCTTTTTTGCAAAAATCAGCCTTTCTCGAAAGTGCTCATGTTTGGCCAAAACGTAAGGCTATAGGCTTACCTTTTTTGCAAAATTCAGCCTTTCTCGAAAGTGCTCATGTTTTGCCAAAAAGTAAGGCTATAGGCTTACCTTTTTTTGCAAAATTCAGCCTTACTCGAAAGTGCTCAATTTTGTCCAAAAAGTAAGGCTATAGGCTTACCTTTTTGCAAAAATCAACCTTTTTCGAAAGTGCTCATTTTTGGCCAAAAAGTAAGGCTATAGGCTTACCTTTTTTGCAAAAATCAACCTTTTTCGAAAGTGCTCATTTTTGTCTAAAAAGTAAGGCTATAGGCTTACCTTTTTTGCAAAAATTGGTCTTTTTCAAAGTGCTCATTTTTGCCCCAGAAGTAAGGCTATAGGCTTACCTTTTTCAAGAAAATTAGCTATTTTTAAAATCCATATTTTTGGCCAAAAAGTAAGGGTATAGCCTTGCCTTTTTCGCAAAAATAAGCTACTTTTGAAAATCCATATTTTTGCCAAAACAGTAAGGCTATAGATTTACCTTTTTGTCTGAAACGGGCCTTTTTCTGTTTTTTGAAAGTTCTTATTATTGACGAAACAGGAAGGCTACAGGCTTGGCATTTTTGGTGAAATTGGCCTTTTTCGAAATTGCACCTTATTGGTCGTTAAACAAACTGAAGTACCTTGAGGTTGATGGAAAGATATAAGACAGCATAATATGATAAATTTGATGTTTTCTTCTGATGATATATCACAGTAAAATCAATACTTGACTTTGCACTCAAAACACAATGAAATTTCATCTTTCATATAAGGAAGGTATCTTGAAAGATTACCATTATGTAGTTGAACCCGAGAATTTCACATAGAATGGGGGCCACAATATGGTTTTTCGGAATTCCTTGTTCACCAAAATCTCTTGAGGGGGGTAGCCAAGGATGGCCCTGGTCAAACTTTGCTCTGGGTTTACTTCAGAGCAGGGTCGATGCAGCATGACTCCTTTTAATAGAACGAATGGATTTCTAATGTTTACATGAATGGAAAGAGACTTGTTTAGATTTAGTAATAGATATTTATTCTGTTCTGTAAAGGTTTCTTGGGTGAGCTACATTCTCTGCATTTTGTTGTAATTTCATGAAATTTCGAATGCAAACAAACGAGATTGAAGTTTTCTCGTCCACTACTGGAATATTTAGAGCCCGTTTACGCTGTACCTGTACAACCTTGGAACCGTAACAAAAGTGTAACGCATCAGCCTCCCGTTTACACTATTCTTGCTAATCCGTAACACTTTTGTTCCTCCTATCTGTAGAAAATTTTGTTCTGGAGCAGTGTAAACGCTCTTGAACCGTAACAACTTTGTAGCGGGTCAAACCTGTACCGGTACAGTGTAAACGTGGTCTTAGGATCACCTAAGTTAATCCCTAATTCTGAATAGCTAGATGGTCTGCAACAAAACGTGATCAGGATGTGCTAGGACTGCACAAGAAGCTAAGGAACAGGATGAGAGGCTCCCTCCTTAATGACCCTCCATATATAGTCAACGATTTGGTTCTTTGCTATCAAATTAAATATCCCATTATATTAATTCTAGTTAGAACTACAAACTGATTGGTTATTGAAAGCCTTACTACATGTGCTGGACACCATCACCAATTGCTTCTTCGACTATTATATTTGCGAAGTCTGTGATATCAACTTCTGGAATTTGTGTTATCTGGTACATCTGATTTAGAACCTGCAAAAATTGGAACAGAATAGAAATCTAAGCTCTAAGTATATTAAGTAAATTTATTTCTTCAGAGTTTAGGAGATTAAAAAAGCAACTCTTTTAGCTGAAATATGTAACGTGTCAATATTGAAAAATGAGAAAACAATGAAAAAATGGACTAAAACGAAGGAAAAAGAATTTCAAACAGATATCAGTTAGACAGGTAATTTCCAGAACGTTCGCGAATAAAAACATTTTCGAAAATCACAGATTACAAAGCACATAGAGGATAAAGAATCCTGGAGTGAAATCGTTTCCCATCGTCGGTTTGAAGAAGACCTACATGGAAGAACGAAACATTTAAAGCTTTTAAGTAATGATTTAGACTTCTTTTTGACCAAGGGGAATTGTGACTGCTTTTGTAGGGGTTGCAGTGTTCCATTCTATTCGAACAACGCCCATATGACGCATGAGAAAAAGCAAACAATAGCCATAACCTTACCCTATAAAAAGTGCTCAACTCAAGGTTTACTCTACTCAAACATTTCTGGAGGGGAGCTCGCATTATTGAAACGACAATATGGAAAACAGGCTTAACAACTTGCATGTAAATGTAGCGACTGCCAATGAAGGTGGTACGTTGCATCGGGCGACAAGACTCTTTATTGACAGAAAAATACCTTTAACGACATACCGTACTGCTCGTACTGCTGTTCAAGATGTGAGATCCTGCTGCTATAATGGCAGTTGCAAGATATAAATGATCTGCTCCAAGGATTGAAATATCATGATTTCTGACGATTGTTGTTGCTGATCTGCAAAGCTTCACAAGTATCTTTCCTCTTCGCAAGTAATATACATCTAAAAGTTTCATCCCAATATCGTGCATGAGTTTAACATTCATTATTGGACAATTTGCACCTAAAATTCGAAATTTAAATCATTAATTACTGTTACGAAGAATATGTATTTGCTGACGAGAATAAGAGAAGATTTTGGAGCAATAGAATCTCTTGCTTTCCATTCTCAAAGCGATAGGCATCGCAAAGAAATGGATTTTCATCGAGGTGGCTAAATCATACGTGTTGCGTATGAAAAAGGGGCTGTTAAGGGAAGGCGCTAGCATATGTTCAAAACAAAAGGTTACGTCTAAATATCTGCGGCAGGAATTATATTCATCTAATTCGGAAGCCGAGTATTAAGTGCTTCAATTACACATATAAATGTACGAAATTGCATAGCCTACTGTTCGGCTTGTGATATCGGTACGATTATACGACAAATTCAAGCGGCATGCGTTTAGATTAATTCTCCTCTTTTTGATTGGTTCCCATATCTTCTCTTGACAATCCCTTTTCGCTTGCACCACGAGTTAGTTCGCTACCTAGATTTCAGGGTATCTCATACTGCTCAGATTGTTTACATTTGCAGCTTTGCAATCGGCCGTAGAAACCCCTTGTTTAGAACCCCTTGTCCCTTTGTGAACAGAAAGCAACAAATGATATTGTCATCTAAAATCTGTCCATTTGATGAAGAGTCTTCTGGTGAATCAAACTTCGATACAGCCTTGAAAACCAGAGCTATCAGGGGCGTCGCCAGCCCAAAAAATGTGGGGTGGACTTAGTATGGAGTAGAGTTCTGCAAGGCATACCCAGCCCTTTTTACACAGTTTTTGCTTATGAAGAAATACCACAATGAGAAAACTGGGGTGGACGTGTCCACCCCAGTCCACCCCCTGGCGACGCCACTGAGAACCATAATTGGACATTCTGAAAGCTAGTTGTCGCACATTGCTCAACTTTTTCATCGATCTGCTTCCTCCGCAGTTGAGTTACAAACTTAAAACTTAACTATTGTTCTTTTCACTTACCTAATACTTCCAAGAGCGTTTCTAGAAAGGTAAGTGGGGTCGTCACAAGCAAATGGAATTCTAACGTCTTTAGAAGTCTGACTTCTGATTTGACGACACTTGCAGTTGTGTAATGATATCCTAAATTTGCTAGCAGTCTCTTTGACTTCGATGGATTGAGAGCCTGGAAAAAAAAGTGCATCGTTTGGTAAGTATAAAGTTACAGAAAGAAGATATGTATGAAATTCAGAATGAATAATTGCTGACAACTAAACTTGTGACCTTAGCCGTAGTAGATCAAGGTATCATGCTCCGTCTGATTTTGTCAGCAATGAAAAGCAATTGCACCTTTTTCATATCAAAACCACAATTTTGAAAAGAGTGTTAAAAATTTCGAACCTGTTTCAAGCGACATGATTGAGTGGGTAAATGATCTTCCATTAGATGATGAAATTAAGAAGCTTGTCTCGCCTACTCCGTCGAAATACAAGCAGCATCTTCATCGTTTATAGCAGAAAAAATTCCTCAATGCGAAACATACTCTCGGGAAAGCCAATTTTTGACCAAATTTTGACTCGACTTGGGCGAACAAAAGGTTGATGAAGATGTGGCCTCGATAAGGGTGGATCAACATTTTAATAGCAGTTTCTGTTTATTGGATTAAAGAGTCTAGTTACAGAAAAATATACCTTGTAAGAGATACCTTGTAATGTGAAGAAAGTTTGCTTGCAACTTGAACACATGAAGAGGCCCTAAGAGGAAGTTGTTCTTTCATTCTCCTTTCGACAGTTTCCCAATCAGTTTGTCTGTCTTTACTTGAAGAACTTCGTACAATGTCAAACAACTCGCAGATATGCTTTGCCATGAACCTACGGTAGAAATGGCTCGTCACATGAGAAGCAAGTAATTGTCTATACAGTTTCTACCGAAGTTGAAGCCAAAATGTTTCACATAGCTCTGGTATAATTTTGAATTGTGTTCGTTATCGAGAAATTTTTGATATAATATCTTCCATGCAAAGGATTTCTGAAGCAGAAGTTCCTACATAACCAATGAAACTCTAGAAAAGACAAACTCGAAATAATTTCAAAATAGTTGTTTTGTATCGAAGAAATTGTTTGGATCACTTATTTCGTTTCCTGAAATCTAACAAAAATTCTTGTTCATACTTGACTTTTAAGGGCTTGTATAGTGAAGTATAGATGGACAGCCTTTTCGTATTCAACTTTCGAACAGTCGTTTCTGCAGACCCCTGTAGGCAATAATTACTATTTTTACCTGTCGAATAGTTCAATGGCTGTGAATCTTGTAGCTGGTGTTAACTTCAGTTGTTGACAAATTCTTAGTATGAATTCTTTAAATGAAATAGATTTCATATTAGAAAAAAAAATTAACAAAGCTATGATATGATACCCTCTTAAATACAACGAATAGGCAACGATGAAGATCAATTCAGGCTCACGTGCAAGAAAATGGGGCTGCTGTGATATTATTTCCTCAATACATTTTACATTGAAACAAACGAACACTCAAGATCATAACTTCTCAATTTCTTCTAAAATCATCAGTCCTAAAGAGCTCACACAACCACGGTCTTTCTCCATTCTCGACCATTTTCTTTGCACAGTCTCTTTTGTAAAGTTTTTCTGCGAAGAAGTTGTCTTAAAACTGTTTCTTTTGCATTTCTTCTTAAAGTGAAGGCCTAATAATAATAAGAGAGCTTACACAAACATCTTGAAAAGAGCTTGAGACTCAATTTTACGACTCCTAAAATATTGAACTAATAAAAATAATGAAACAGTCTCACCAACTGGGGCACCATCTTTAAATCGACCAACTTTTCCATTATTATCAGCATCAATGGCTGCATCATTTTCTTCCGCTAAAATATGCAATGATTCGGCTAGCAAGTCCGACGTCATTGCAAATGCTTCGACGTTGAAATGAGGCTCAGATGGCGTTGCAAATATTCGAGTCTTCATCTTTGTTGTATTGTTATTAATTTGTACTTTAAAGTTTGCATACAGAGCTGATTTGATGATGTCCTAAATAGGCCTAAAGTGAAGAATTCGAAGCTTCTGCTGACGTGATTTCTATATTGAATTTTCGCGCCAAAACGAGTTGGAGGTCTGGGTCTAGTGTGACCAGTTTTTAATTTCTCACGACTATGGTTAGAAATAAATGACAAAGATAATTAATCAAATCTTTGTCCAATAGTGACCATAGCCTGATATTTCTACTTTCATATAACATTTTATTCTCCAAGGTAGACGCCTTGAGAGCTGAAATATTTATCTTGAAACAAAAAGCATAGCGGGCTGACGTATTTCTCTTCATAACCTTAAGCGAATGACCAGAGTTGAAAGATGATATCTCACAGATCAATAAATATCCTATTGTATTTGGCAATCTCGGAGCGTGCATGAACAAAGCAAAACCAAAAGAAAGTGGTGTGAGCATGTTATGCTTTATCCTATCTATGAACCACGCCATGTAGCCGAGNCGGGCTGACGTATTTCTCTTCATAACCTTAAGCGAATGACCAGAGTTGAAAGATGATATCTCACAGATCAATAAATATCCTATTGTATTTGGCAATCTCGGAGCGTGCATGAACAAAGCAAAACCAAAAGAAAGTGGTGTGAGCATGTTATGCTTTATCCTATCTATGAACCACGCCATTTAGCCGAGGTTCTTCACTTTAAGTAAACTTTATCAAATCCATTTATTAAGACTTGTACAAAAGACAATAACTTCAACTCGATCTATGAAATAACATAAAAAGATACTACACTAAGATGATAACATGCTTATCGTAGGCAAACGCGGAATGTTCACGTTCGACATCTTTACAACTGTTTTGGAAAATTTACCCTACTCCCAAAAAACAACTTAAAATCTAATGGGACAAGTTCGATCGTAACTGAAACCTTTTTACATCAGCAGTTGGTCAATGTGATATTCTGTGTTAAAACACAGACAGGTCAATTTTGTAGTCATATTGAAATTAATCAGCTTTCTCGAGAATTTTCCAGATCAAAGCTGGATTTACCAAAATCCTAGCTGCATGGCAGTGAAACACCCCATGAAACCAACCTCTTCAGTATCAAAAAACTTCGGCTCGAATGCATCCAAAACGGGAGTGAATTTTTGGAGACAAATTGATACTTTCTATCAAGTTGATCCCAAATGAAGCTTTTCGGAGTTCATTATTATCATTTGATCTTCCCTAACTATTGAAGTACCTCATACTACATATTCCTCATCTTCGATAATAATGATCTAATGCGTGTCTTTACAGTAAAAATCGGAATGAAGAGCCAATTTCCAGACCAGCATCTATTTCTTACAGTTTCTAAAAAAAAGTGTATCGCTTCCGTGGAACGTAAACTAAATTGTTTAAAATGGCCTTTTAGAGCTTCAAATGTCAGTCAAACAGTACGTAATATTGCAGGGGTCAATATGCTAGGCAGATTCCGAATTTCTTCCTTGCATCAAACATTATTTCTACCCCGTTTCCTTGTATTCGTCAGTAAACGAACAATGTTGCAATTTCCTCCTTCACCCTTGGTGCAAGGCTACATTAAAACATTTAAACCTGTGATATTTTAAATGGGACCATTGAAATGTTAGATGGTTTGACTCTCCACTGACTGATCTTTTTACTGTGTATACACAACATCTAACAAAGTAGATAGCATAAAATACAGAAGAGAGTCGTAGCATATAGTTTGTACTGTTATGAGTTCTACAACAAATGTTGGATGATCTTTAGGTATCTCTCATCAGTAACAGTTTGCAAAGCAAATGCAGGATCTTCTTTAAGCATAAGCATCTTCTCTATCGGAGACTTGCTCAACATCTTCCAAGTTGCTGAAATTGAGGAAATGCGATGGTCTATGCACCTCGTGGTAGAATTCTTTTGGGTTTGCCAGTTGTTGTTCAAATCGCATATTTGCTGAATGTCGAACGCCTGAAATGAGAGGAATAGATTTATATCTGGAGTTTGTTTTCGGATATCTAATTGCAATAATCGAGTGTAGGTATGTCATCAGCGGAAGCTCTAGCTCAAAGCTAAGGCGCATATTCCATTATATCTAGACCTATATCCACCGAACAACTTTACCTATGCAGAGTACAGAAATATGTTCAAAACGGTGTGACTCCAAGGGGTAAGTTTCACTTTGGATTACATGGATTAAAGGCAAATAGTTTTGGGAAAAATACCGGAAAATGCCTTTTAGCTGCATTTTGGCATGTGAGATTTTGCGAAAATATATTCCCTACCAAACAACTGGAGTGAACACTTGAATTTTGATGTCAGATATTAACGTTTGAAACCTCGAATTCCCACTGCCACGTTCCTGATGACTTTGAAAAAAACTCAAACATCTAACAAATTGGAGTGGGTTCTCCTCACTTGCGTTTTTTAATCGAATCACTAATGGTGCGATCTGAATAAACGATCATAACGAAACGAGTATTGCAGCTATTTTAGCATTTATCGTATATAGAATAAAATTGAATTGAATTGAATTGAATTGAATTGAATATAGAGCTATCCATTTCATGCCACAAGTACAGAGAATCAGTTGAATTCTTACCCATAAAGTTATAATTCCATGATCCTTGTGCTGGCACCATAAAGAAACCAAGGAATCGATCAGATAACAGCATTTGAACCTTTTCGTAATGTGAAGGCAAATAACCACGTGGATTGTTACCAGTATCTTTGTTATTGCGACCCCATTCATATCCGGAAGGTGTTAACTTGTATGCAGTCAGGGAACAGGATCCTGGTGTAAAGCTGCAAGAAATGATATATGATAATGAATTCACAAATGACGTAGTCTTAGAATGAATCTAAGAAGCCTTACGAAACAGTCCCTACTCATATCCCACTTGGTGTAAAGCTGCGTAGAACATAATATAAACATTAACTCACAAGTCAAGTAGAGGCAGGCATCGAGCCGACGAGTCTTCATTGGTAAATGACTTTATACTGATAAGATTTTAGGTTTTATTAAACGGTTCCACGAAAAGAGGAGAAGAGTATTGTCACAATTGTACAGACGATTGTATAGCTGTTTACGATATTCTGTGCATGGATAAAAATGACTTTTGTCAGAAGATCTTGAACAAATCTTTCTACTCTTGGCAAGACTAAGGGTGTGTTTGATTGGTACCAATTCTGAAAACGGTAGACTTGGTAGACTCGAAATTTGTGTTTGATTGGCTCTGAAATTCTCAAAACAGTAGGTTTGGTAGTATAGGTTTGGAAGGCCTNCGAGCCGACGAGTCTTCATTGGTAAATGACTTTATACTGATAAGATTTTAGGTTTTATTAAACGGTTCCACGAAAAGAGGAGAAGAGTATTGTCACAATTGTACAGACGATTGTATAGCTGTTTACGATATTCTGTGCATGGATAAAAATGACTTTTGTCAGAAGATCTTGAACAAATCTTTCTACTCTTGGCAAGACTAAGGGTGTGTTTGATTGGTACCAATTCTGAAAACGGTAGACTTGGTAGACTCGAAATTTGTGTTTGATTGGCTCTGAAATTCTCAAAACAGTAGGTTTGGTAGTATAGGTTTGGAAGGCCTTCTGTTTCTTCTGCTCCAAAAGGCAGAAGGTTTGGCAGACTTCGGAGAGAAGAGTTCGAATCGAACACAGTATTAGGCCTATCGAATCGAAGCCATCAGTATGTATTGTACTTTTGTTCGATCGGTCGAATACTGTGTTCGAACTCTCCAAAAGCTGCAGTTTTAAAGATTTTTGTGTTTGATTGGGAAATATATTTCCGTCTCTGCAAAGTCTACTGTTTTCAGAATCTGGTAGGTTTGGAATTACCAATCAAACACGGCCTAAATAAAGAGGTTTTCATGATGTACAAAGTGACGTACCTGCATGTGATGATGATAGTCTTTTCTCCATCCCAAGAAGGATTATCAGCCATCACCTTAGCATGTGTTGTTACGTCTTGTGGTGATAGTTGTGGCAGTTCGTTTGGTTGTGTGTGCACCCAACCAAGTGGTTCCATTTCCTATAAAAAAGACATCCAGCTTTACTTAAAATCGCTCCAAGTTTACGATTAGTAATCATAAAATCATACTACAAAGGAGATCAAATATCAATTCTGCTAAGAAATGGCTCTGACAAGGAAAAGACTCTGTCATTCAGTCATTCATTTGTTTCTGTTACTCCATTAAAAATTGTTTATTCTTCTGAACAAAGTAGGCAAAAATTAACGTTTGAGAAAGATCAAAGGCTCTGTTGATTTTTGACTGGAGGAATCGTTTCTTGAAATACTGCCTCAAGGGCAGTTGGTTGTTGTGGAGATACAATAAAATGTATCCACATTATTTGCAAAATAGTTAAAAAGGGGATCGTCGTGCTATTACGTTCTCACAGGTTTCCACTAAAATAAGATACTCTGATTAAAAGCGCTCATAGTTATCTTCAATTTGAAGGTGTTGTGGCACCGTGTTGTAATCCACTGACTTTGCAGCCAGAACATCAGGCGGACGGGGTTCAAACCCAACCAGCACCTCTTTTGAGCGTCATGACAAGGGGTCGCAGACTCGATTAGCGCTTAGCTAAATTCCAGCGCTTGGCGCTAAAAACCGCAATTTCACCTTCACCTTCACCTAATCCTATCTAAATAATGGCCTCAGATCTTGGTGTAATCGTCATTCTATATAATAGTAGGAGTGGTGCATGGTGTGTCATCATAGGCCATATCAATTGTAATATCGATCACCTTCAGTAAATCTACCCTGTATTGCATTGGTGTGTTACATCAAATAGAAGTAACCCCGAAATATAACTTACCTTGAGGTAATCATGCTGAGGCAACTGGTTTGGCAGATGAACTGTTTGATGTGTTCCCCATTGTGGAACAAGAGAGATACAACGAATTTCCTTCACTTGAGGATTATCCGGAGGACTGACGCCGTAAAGATAGCCAGCAATCTTAAAAAAACGATCGATCAGATATTTAATGTCACGCAGAAGAATTGAAATTTAAAAAATATCACTTTGGCGATAACAATTAATTCTAGAGTAACTTCCGGACAGTTCCGTAGCTCAGTTTTTAATAAATAGAACATAAGTAAACTCTGTGTCTCTGATTAAAAATTTATCCCAAGGCGTCTCAAAGATTTGAACTCTTTTATAAACTATTTGTTGAGAATGATATTCTTTTCCACAAAATATACCGTGATACTTGTGCTTCAATTGCAGCGGAAAGTTAAAAATGTAATCTGGTTTCTACCACAAATCACAGTCAACAATCATACAAGTGCAAATTACAAATGGCATGATTAAGCGGCAACAGTAGACGCGGAAAAAGCTTCTCATCATGTATAGGACTGTAAGATGATAGTATTAGCAATTTTAGCAACTTGCCAATCCCCTGTATTAAGGTCTAGCAAAAAAGAGTTAACAATGTGCAAACTGACCTGTGTTCGCAAATCGGAAATAATGATGAACTTCTTGAGAATATTCTTAGGCAGAATATATGTAAAGCCTGTCTCTTTGATATCATCTGAAGACACATAAATATGATTGGTTCTCAAATGCAAATTCGTTGCTGATATCGCCCTGATTCGCCATTCTGTCTTCGATGCAAATGTAGATCTTTCATAATTGCTTGTTGTTGAGACAATGATCTCGTCGCCATGGATATTGGTAGTTCGTGTTGTTGTTGCTGTTAATTGTGATTGATCTTTAGCTTGTTTTTCGATCTCAGCAATTTGTTGTCGTTGTTGTGATGGCGCTGAGATTTCCATGCCAAGAATGATATCTCTGATTTCAGATTGCGTTAATGATGCAACATTGACACTGGAAAAAAGAATTAAAATCAAAACAGACAATGAAAATGTAGGTTAGATCCTTATTCGAGCGGCTCTCAACAACTTTGGTATCTTTCGCTTCATACCTCTTTTTTCAAATTTACGAAGGCGATATTTACCTACCACTGCAAAATGTTTTCTTGATAGATTCTCAACATCTTTATAGCAGCGTAGAGCATTTTTAGTAACTATCACTATCTTTGCTCAAACTAAACAAGATAACTGAATATTTAGTGATTTTAAAAACGGTGCTTGGTTTTGCAAAAAAATGAACACTTAAAATTGCTACGTTGATTTCTACCCAGCAGGCATTTATGATATGACGATTCCTCAAATAAATTTCAATTGAATTCAGTTCATGCAAAGCTCGAGGAACGAAGTAATTTTGATATTTTTTTCACACCTTCAACAGTTTTGTAGAAGACTGCCTCAAATCACAAAATTTAAGACCGCCTTTTAAATGTACTGTAGAACTCTTTTGAGGACTAACAATTAACAAATTTGTGGTACTATAGTACAACAACGAACGGAGGTACATTTGGGCAATACGGTACATCGCTGAATTTTCATTGGAATCATTCACATATCTTTCTGTGTTTAAGACCTTTAATTTCATGAACACTTTCTTTCATCTTACAGTTTAGCAAAGTTAACAACATACTTGTTTTTCTTTCCATAATCAGCGAGGATAAGATCTTTCAAAGCGACTTCAACACGAACCCATTCATCATCCGTCAACGAGGGCCATATATGATGCGGTTCTGTGATTGTTGTTTTGTCTGGCTTCAAAACCACTTTAGTTCTATCACTGTTTACATGAAGGGCTCTCAAGATCAAAATCAAACGAGAGAATGCCGTGTACGAAGAGATCGTTTTCAGCCAATCATCATACAGATTGAATAATACCATTTGTGGCTCTGTTGCTTTCAGGATCAAGTCTCCAAGCTTCTCAACCTGTTTGGTGCAAGAGTAACTTGAGTTAACTATGGACAATTCGTGAATACTATGAAGTACTGTACCAGTGAAAACGACTACATACCAGGTTTTATCGAATTTAACAGTTCTCTGGAGCTATTTAATAACCTGAGTTGTTCAAGATATACTGAAAAATGAGCAGGGAAGACACAAGAATATCTAACAAGATTGGGGCGCAATTGAAAGGCAAGGAATGTTTTTACAAGATGGAACAAATTATGGTCTCCCTTTCAGGATCTTTGAGATAGCAAAGAACGACTACAACCTTCTCCTTGAGGGCCAGCTTCGTCACAAAATATTTCTGTGAATTTAAACACAGTTCCTGTGAACAAGTAGATATGCTTAAATAATAGTTCTAGATCAAAATGTAAGAAAGCAGACAAACCTTGAGGCAAGCTTGGAAAGGTAGCTGAAGTTCACTTCCCTTGATGACAATGTTTGGGAAATCAAGCAAATGCACCTACAATGGAGAAATTTCATCTTATCAAATGATTTCATGTAATTTGTTACGCAGCCTATCAATATTCTGAGTCAATAAATCAATAAGTGAATAAGTCAATTAGTCAATAAATAGATACGTTAATAAATATATAATCAATCAATCAATCNACAACCTTCTCCTTGTGGGTCAGCTTCGTTATAAAATATTTCTGTGAATTTAAACACAGTTCCTGTGAACAAGTAGATATGCTTAAATAATAGTTTTAGATCGAAATGTAAGAAAGCAGACAAACCTTGAGGCAAGCTTGGAATGGTAGCTGAAGTTCACTTCCCTTGATGACAATGTTTGGGAAATCAAGCAAATGCACCTACAATGGAGAAATTTCATCTTATCAAATGATTTCATGTAATTTGTTACGCAGCCTATCAATATTCTGAGTCAATAAATCAATAAGTAAATAAGTCAATTAGTCAATAAATAGATACGTTAATAAATATATAATCAATCAATCAATCAATCAATCAATCAATCAATCAATCAATCAATCAATCAATCAATCGAATAATGAAAAACAACAGAATAAGCAACGAAACTAACCTCGAGTGGATCCAACATTCCCTTCCTCGTGACAATGATCTGTTTAGGTTGTTCTTCAACTGGCAGAGATCGAATCAAAGCTGCAACTTCTTCAGCTGTCTTCCATTTTGCAAGCTATGGGAAACGAGAAATACAATGATTTCATATCATGAAGAAAGCTTCAGGTTGAACGAGCGTTGATTGTATACGATTTTCTTTCCATTATAAAACAGGGGCAAGGTCAAGCTTGCTTGCATCAGTACAGTTCTCTAATCACAACAAAAGACTTACAAATTAGTATCTAGGCGTTCAAACTCCGAAAAATTATCCCTCGAAAATAAAAGGTGGCAACCATTTCCCTGCACTGCTAGAGTTTCAGGAAGAAAACAGAAAAAATGATCTTATACTGAAAATTTCTAGAACTAATTGGGGATGAGATAATGTTCAGTGCAGGGAACAAATTAGAATTCTACCAAAAATATTGACCCCTGACTATTCAACAATGAATAACGAAGAATAAAAATCAAACTTAGCAATTTTGTAGAATACTCAAATCTCAAAGTCTTACCTGTCCAAGACGTTTCTGTCCAGCCCATACCGAGGTGTGAATAATCTTCAAGAACAATTGGCCAGTTCTTGGATTGAAAATGAAAATTCCTCCATTGATCGGCTTTGTTGTCAAATTTCCTTCAAATGTCTGACAAAACAAACAATTGTTTCACAAAATGCAACAATGGGAAAGATTTTAGGGCTCAAACATCGAAGGAAACTAAAAGAGATTATCCATGGGGTGTATTCTTTCAGCATCTGAAGTCTCTGTAATCTAAAATTGGTAGACATTACAGGGACCATCTCAGTTACCATAAAAGAAAACATTTTGACAGTGGAAGAATTACAAAACATTTATAAAAACACCCACGCTGAAAACGGAGAAAGGTTATGCGACCTGTGGAATTGAAACCATCAGATTGCATCTGTTTTTCAAATCTAAAAAGACTAATCGTCTATTTTTACAAGATTTAGCATTCCATTTCCGCAAGTTTTTAAGTTGTACACGAAAAGCTCATTGCAGTCTCTCCGAACTTGGCGTGTTTCAGAAGAAAAAAGGAAAACATTTATCTAAAGTACAGTGTTTTTACACGATCATCATCATCATCATCATCATCATCATTAATTTATTATTACAGTAGGCGAGAATTAATTATAGCTCAAATTTACAGCTAATTTAAGCCTACAACAGCTAATTTAAGCCTACGACACGACCACGACACGACCTCAAAGCTAGGAACTAAGGTAATAGGAAGATCAAAGAACATACAGGAACAAGTAAGATTAGTAAAAGCAGAAGAAACAGGGAGTAGTGGAGATGAAAACATCAGTAAAACTTTCACTAACCTTATGAATGGTGACCCTGTACACATTGGTATCATCAACAAACCAAATGATTTGATTGGAAAACAATTCTCCATAATTCTGTGATGATAAATAAGGCTCGGTCGGTTCACTGCTGTACAATTGCAATGCTTTCCTGATACGCTCTCTCAAAACATATAAAGCAGGGTTGGCTTTCATTATCTTGGCCATCGCTTGTTGAATTAATGGTTTCATTCCAGGGATCCAACTGCCAAAAGCACTGTGAAAGAAGGTGTAAATAATGAATACCAGCAACGAATTTTCAGTTCCATTTGCACTATCAAAGGTGCACTGTCAACGCGTGCAATTGGATGGAATAGTACTAAAAAATAATGATAAGATGGCTATGTTTTAAAGGCTTTATTTCAGTAAATTGTTCACGTTACCGCTTTCTTTTAAGGAAGACCATTAAAGTCAATCGTCGGGCATTGTCGTAGCAGAAAAAAGAAGTTACCGCCAGCACAGATACTTTGAAAGGATACAGTTGTTAGATGAAGATGGGTACAAAGATACGCTATGATTTGTAACAGTGAGTATCTGCCGGAAATCATCGAGTTTCAAACAGATGAGGAGATTCTTTGTCTGGGCAAGAAAAGGGTCTTTTCTTTGACACTTGAAGCTGGTCGTAACTGGCTCTGTATACCTACAGGCTGAGTCAGACCATTCTAATCACGATACCCTGAATTTGACACACATGACAAACTTGTAAAATTATACAACAGTAACTACATACCTATGGAGATTGTAGGCGAGATCGATGGAAATTAGCACTCCTGTAGGTGATGGATAAATACTCATATTGTCTGTTGTGTAATCCAAGAACTTAGCACGTGCATATCTTTCAATGTCATGCGAGTCATAATCTCCCCAACGAAGCTGAACATCGACCCAATACTTTTGAGTTGTTGTGTTGTCCATTGTGTCCCTGTGGGCGCAAAACCATTATTTTAAATTGCTGGACGATTCTCAAAGGAATGACTGAATACCGGGGCCATATTACCGTTAGCAGTAGTTTCTTTGGAGGTGTATTTGACGAAATTTTTGAGCAAATACACTTGCTGCGATAACTTTTAAAAAAGCAGAAATTATAACACTAATTCTATATCTGTTACTGTAACTGTAATTTGTCTACAGTAATGCAGCTGGGTCAGTTGTGAAAAGACCGTGTCATATTCATTCATCTACAATCAAATCAATCCAATTCAATTCAATCAAAATATAAAGTATCAAATGCGCCTTCTCCAATTGAATAGACCTTTTGGATGTTTATAGGTTGTAGTTGTTAGTCAAAACGTCACTTTACCCATTTTCTGCACTGATGTGAAATTTCAAACTCTCTAGTCCTATCTAAATAATGGCCTCAGATCTTGGTGTAATCGTCATTCTATGTCATAGTAGGAGTGGTGCATGGTGTGTCATCATAGGCCATATCAATTGAAATATCGATCAGTCAAATTTCAACAGCAATGAGGACGACAATCAGAAAAACGATTGCCATCCAAGAATCTGCTGTAAAAATTGTTTAATTTACACTATCGGTAAGATCAATTCAAATATTTCTACGCTAAACTTTAATCGTATCTATCAAAATGTCCACTGTCATATGCAACAAAACACCCGACATTATGACAATTTTCTTACTTTGAGTCTGCGAGCAATGATGGCTTTGAAACATTCCACTTGTAGGCAGCAAAGAGGAGGATATCTGCGCAGGAGCTGTTCATCTTGTATGATTTACGAGGATGAATTGTTTCTTTTTGAACTGTCTCGATTTCCAATGCGTCCAATTCTTGATCAAACACCTGAAATGATTGATTAAGTAAATAATAAACTAGAGGAGAGACATTAATAGCAATTTGAAATACTTTGCTAATCAACAAAGGTAGTCGATTTTTGCAGGTTAAAATGAAACAACTCCAATCACTAGTAATACGAGACGACAACTGCATGTTTAACAGAGCATTTTTAACAGAGCACTTTTAAAATTGTTTATCTCATCTGGCAATTTGCGGTTACTAGTGTGATGTGATATAAAAAATCTCAGTAAACGGTTCAACTGTTAAACACTCGCACATTTTGCAATTACAAAACACTCATGCCATCTGAGAAACGAATGACTTACCTGACAAAGATCCATAACAACGCTCTCGTGCACTTTTTGCCATAAATGAGCACGGAAAATCTGAATCAATGAGATCTTTAATGTTGGAATTTTACCATGCATGAATATTCCAGTCAAATCAAGCTGTACTTGGAAACCAACATACACCTACGAAAACAAGAAAGCAAATAGATTAACTTAATCAGGATAGTGTTACTAAGAAACTATATCTAGAAAATGTATACGTTTTGGATGTATATTTCGAATCTTGAAAATCCGTATTCAAAACTGTGTTATGCCATTTTTATCTTTAGCGTTACCGAAATGATTAGTGAATAAATCTGTCACAAAGCACAAGTGCTTCTACCCTTCACCAAATGCTGAACAAGGGCTATAATGTGGGTTATTGTTTGCAATATCTCTAGTAAAATGGACTTGGAAACCAACGTATACCTACGATAAAGTTAAAGGAAGAAATGAAGTCATATAGAAAAACTAATAATAGACAGTGAAATGACAGAAAACTAGACAATGAAATAACATAAATCTAGCTTGGGAAGTATTGAACCTCCTAGGAATACCAAAGTTTGGTGCACAAAAACTAAGGCAAGGAAAAAAAGGGGCCTGTAATTTAGGGAAATAATGTAGCTTACATTAGCTCTGTTGATTGTCGGTGACCACCACAATGTAAATCTTCTGTTCGGAATTTGATTCAAACCAGATCTTTGAGCATTTGTCAATTTCTTGTATTTCATTGATTCTTCAAATCCGCTTGCTTTCTCCCAGAACAGACCTTCCCATGTCGGAAAGTAAGTTCCTTTAAACAATGTATGTTCAAGGATGCCTTCTACTCCACCTAGTGCTTGAATCATATCTGTTCGATAATTGTTCAGATTCCATAGTTTGCCATCGTGCCTTTGATGTGTCCACCAGAATGGATTCTGTTTTAGCACCTGAATATTAAAGATATAAGATCTATAAAACCGGCGGGCAACTATTTGGTGAAACTCCTTGAAAATTCTGACAAATATTTAGACATACAAAGGTTTTTCACAGATTATTAATGAACAGGAAATATAACAGGACAATATGGGGGAAACGAAAAAGTGGCTATGAAAAAGCCAAGAATAAAAAATTCTCCCTTTTACGAAATTGTTCCAGAATCTTTCCAGAATCTGGCTAAGGCATATAAAAATTCCCGAAAAAGGTGAATAAAAACCGGCTAAGACCCAGTACTTTGATAGAACTAACTGTTGATGAAAAGTCCCCCTTTCAAAAAATATAGAATCGTTCAAGAATACTTGATTTCGTATTTCATGGCTTACTCCTGCATCAGAAAATATATTACAAATCACCTGATACTGCTTGAAATCTGTTCTGACTCTCCATCCTTTATCATAAGCCAATGTGTGTCTGTCTTTCTGAAACAATGTGTTGATCCTTGGAATTCCTCTGTCCCACGAGTCTTCTAAATCTTCAAGTGTCAGTCGCCTGCGTTTGGAAAGAAGAATTATCTAAAGCCTTGTAGATCTATGATTATTCAATCATGTACCTTGAAAATTTTGCATTTAAACGTAAACAATGCATGACTGGTATTGCTTTAAAAATCTACTTTGTATTGTCACTTTACACAATTTCTGCACTGATGTGAAATTTCAAACTCTCTAGTCCTATCTAAATAATGGCCTCAGATCTTGGTGTAATCGTCATTCTATGTCATAGTAGGAGTGGTGCATGGTGTGTCATCATAGGCCATTAAGTAAATAGTCTATTTAGCAATTTGTTGGTATCATCGGAGTTAAAAAAGTATGCAACCATACGGCTGATTTAAACCTGAATGTACTATTAAATGCAAATTTCCAGGCTCGACATTGCATAGCTGCCGCTGGGGCTCCTTGATAATTTCGAAGGAAGGGCTGATTTCGCTTTTACTAGGACATAATGAATATTACCCTTGATTGAAGTGGGAGGATATTGCCAAACTAAATAACTAGAAAATAACAATGCTAAGCAAGCAATTCATAGATTCAAGTTCTCCCAAATCATCCTTGGCCAATTCCAGTTTTTCAAAATGAAAACACCACATTAGTAAGATGTTTATTTTGCAAATACGTCAACAATTTATGCCAACCTACCTGTTTTGGGCATTTGCCTCCTGTCTTTTCAATGCATATTCAGCCCATACTCTTTGCGAATCGATGAACTCACTTTCCCACGGCTGAACATATCTGTACAAATTTGGAATCAGCTGATCTTCGTCATGACTCATACCAGAACGGAAATGGGTAATACCAGCATCAGTCTGTTTTGACCACCTGAGAAGATAAACATTAACTGGTGATATGATGAAATTTTTAAGGAGCTTTCTTTGATGAAATCTTTCTTAATAGCAATGATAAACTATGAAGAAGGCGGACACCCAAAAGACAGATCTTTGGCACACTGAGACCTTTCGAAACTACATTCACAAGTGCTACTCGGATTCTGTGTAAAACTAAATGCACACAACACAGAAAATTATACAATTATCTAAACAAGAACCTGCATTCTTCCCAAACATATATCCAAGAAAAGAAGGAATTGTTTGCAGCAATGTAATCTCGAAACGAAAAAAAACATAATCTTATTTGAGATCGGATAAGAAAAACCTCCCTTTTTAAAGGCTGTATTTTCATAGACACGCACGTTACGGTTCAATCGATTTCATCAATAGACCTTTTGGATGTTTATAGGTTATAGTTGTTAGTCAAAATGTCACTTTACACATTTTCTGCACTGGTGTGAAATTTCAAACGCTCTAGTCCTATCTAAATAATGGCCTCAGATCTTGGTGTAATCGTCATTCTATGTCATAGTAGGAGTGGTGCATGGTGTGTCATCATAGGCCATATCAATTGTAATATCGATCAGTATAATCAAACAATTTCATAGTTAGTTCACGCACATTTACTTCGGACAGGCTTTGTTCAGTAGCAAACATCTTTCAATAGTTACACCCCAGTTTCAATATACAGTTACGTATCAAAGGGAAAACAATGATCTCAAATAATCAAGAATTACCTCAAATCAGATTGTGGAATAAGAACGTGTCCCATGGACAACATGCCAAGACCACCAAGTTCTTTAGGGGTGTAAAATACGACTGGTGGGAAACGACTGGGCATCTTGGAATTTAGGCCAATCTTGATACGTGTCTGGATCTAATAGATTCAATAAACAAAATATATGCTAATGGAGAATAGATTGGTGATTACCAAATAATGGAAAAAAGAGAAAACAAATCGATGATCAACATTAACAAATAAATCGTGACGAACTGTATAGCAAGAAGCGAGGAGGGGTGGGTGGGGAGCAATAAACAAATCCCAATGACACAAAGCGTAGGCCATAAACAATATAAGTTTTTACAAAATCGGAAGAAGCATACATAATTTTTTTAAATATGAGGTGAAACGTTTCCTAGAACAGCGTGGCTACGGATTGAATAAAATCCAAAACTGTTGTTTACGGTCGCCATATTTGCAAAAAGCCAGAGAATCCATATGCCCCAGGCTCCCAACAAAGAAAAAAGAGAGGAAGCTAAGCTACGGTTCGATCGATTTCATCAATAGACCTTTTGGATGTTTATAGGTTATAGTTTTTAGTCAAAGCGTCACTTTACACATTTCTGCACTGATGTAAAATTTCAAACTAAGCCTATAATAACTGTTTCCGAGGGCAATACCAGAAAATATTAACCTGAAGCCGTCAGTACAAGACCGAGCTTGCGAGGTTTCGTACAGAGGCTGAGGGTTAATATTTTCGGTATTGCCCGAATGAAACAGTTATTATATAGTTTATTACCCTATGGTCGGGGCTGGGTGAAGGCCTTTCATTTTTTAAAAAGTAAAAGAAGCAAAATGATCGAAGACCTAGCATGAAGCCATTGCAGACGAAGCCATTTGATGCTGTTCGAACTGTTTTTCGTGTTTGTTCGAACACTGATTTATGGTTCGATATTGAGTTGTTACGTCATGAGCGGGCATTACCGGATAATAATGCCCTATCATTACGTCACATTCGCACGTTTTCAACCAATCAGATTGTATAACAGAGTTGCTGCCCTGATCATAGGGTAATAATGTCTAGTCCTATCTAAATAATGGCCTCAGATCTTGGTGTAATCGTCATTCTATGTCATAGTAGGAGTGGTGCATGGTGTGTCATCATAGGCCATATCAATTATAATATCGATCAGTCAAATTGCAACAGCAACGAGGACGACAATCAGAAAAAGGATTACAATGGAAAAATTGTTTATTCAAACTATCCTAAATATTTCTAATTGCTTGGGAGGGAAATTTTCGAAGAGTCTTGACGGACAGAGAAAGAACAGAGGAACAAAAATTTAAAGCCATACCTTGTTTTCACATTTGACTAGCAAATCAAGCAATTCTTGAGTGTTTACAACAGCTTCACGATAATATGTCATCAGTCCAATCAGAGCAGTGTTCCATTTGTTTACGATCTTGGTGAATGTCGTTGACCCTGATGCCATCAAGATCTGTCTTACTCTGTTGTGAAATTTCGACATTGAGTCATCATCGACTCGTAAAAAGCATTGTGCTGTTCTCTCCTTTGTGACCTGTAAAGAAATTTCAGGAAAATCAAACGATGTGGCACAGGACCAACGTGCCAACCAACTTAATAAGAGACGCATTGTACACACTAAAGATCGAGAGAGGCTAGTTCAGAGTGTATTTGCGACTCTTTGAATATCTTTGACGATCAAACAACTTGTCATAACTAGCACAAGATCACTCTTATTGATTGATATAAGCATTTGTATACGGAAGACTGGGTGCGGCCAGTTATATTCTATTGGGTAGCCTTGTAACACAGGGATCTGTTAGGTATAAAGAATTCAACAAAAACATAACTTTTTCTTCTTTGCAGACTTTCAACTTTTAGCAATTTTTGGGGGTTTAAAAGGCCAAAGGTAGAAGACAATAGTAGAAAGTTATTTCCGTAATTTTGGCCACTGCTACGAGAATGCTGCTCTCTAAAATCTAACAAAACATCAATCAAATTGTCATATGACCAATTGGCTAAGCACATAAAAATCTTCATAATCATTTACTAACTCTCAAGTAGAGCAGTCAGGAAACGAATCATGCGAAATTATGCGAGACGAATCACTCTCTCTAGTAATGTCCAAACAAGGGCCTCAGAACTTGGTATAATAGTCTCCTCATTCTATGTAATAGTAGGAGTGGTGCATGGTGTGTCATCATTGGCCATAAAGATTGTAATATCAACCAGTCAAGTCAAGATTGTTTACTACACTTGAGAGTTAGGGAAGCGAGGAAAGCAAGTCAAAGATTGTTTACCTCATTTTGCAGATTCCAAATACCATCTCTGTATGTGAACTCTTCTCGTGTCATTCTAATCTTTGGCAAAATTCTGCATTCAAATCCACCCATATTGAATAAGAGGTTAGGATTGTCTTTGCTGTACACCGAAACGAAGCTCTCTTCCCATTTCAGTGTTGTAATCGAACGTGGCAATCGATTCTTGATATCCCAGAATACAGCGCGGCCAAGATTGACGTCATGTTTCATGAGCCTCATCCTAGCGTCTCTAGGCCAGCATTTCTTGTTGTTGTATCCGACGATGTTTTCATTGTTTGGATCAGGATGTTCTGTCAGGTAGCGTTGGATCAAGTCACGTGCTTCTTCTGCAGAGAATCTGCAAATGATTTCAGACAAGTTATGTTTTAAATATCTAGTCAAAACGAGCTGCAAATTAACCACATTCGGCTACCCTTTTTTATTTATTTTTTTTTTATATAGATATTCAAGAAAATTGTACAATACAGATTACGAGCTACACTACTTACAAGATTACTCTACAATACTACTGGGACGATTTCACCCTGGGGAGCAAAAGGCTGTGTCTACCCCGAGGCAACACATTCGGCTACCCTGACATCACATTCGAAGTTCCAAGTCCTAATATCAAATTCGGTTTCCTGAAAGCTCGCAATTCCGCACTCTTTAAACATAATTTGGAAAAAGTCAAAAATTTGATATTTCCTTCTTAGGAAAATCTTGACTGTTAAAACCTGATATATCCAAATACCTGATGTGAAGTTTCAAACGCTCTAGTAACATCTAAACAATGGCCTCAAAACTTGGCTGAAGTCTCTCCTCATTCTATTAAATAGCAGGAGTGGTGCATGGTGCCTTCCTCCCTTAACGGCCAAATGCCGCAAAAGAATATGAAAATCAAATGTCGACGGTCCCTTATAGTTACGTCAAAGCGTCACCTTACACATTTTCTGCACTGATATGAAATTTGGAACTCTCTAGTCCTATCTAAATGATGGCCTCAGATCTTGGTGTAATCGTCATTCTATGTCATAGTAGGAGTGGTGCATGGTGTGTCATCATAGGCCTTAAAGTAAATAGTCTATTTAGCAATTTGCTAGTATCATCGGAGTTAAAAAAGGTATGCAAACATACGGCTGATTTCAGCCTGAATGTACTATTAAGCGCAAGCTAGTGACGGATTCGATTTAATTCTATATCTATTGCTCGTGTGAATGAAAACTATGATAAACTAAGGCGAAGAAACCAACCTGAAGAAAACATGAACACGGTCAATGTATCTTGAGTAAAGTCTGATTGGATGTGATGATTCGATGTCCACACCTTGATATGTCAAGAAATCATTCGGCATTTGTGGTGGTCCGGCCATTTCACTTGCACGATGTAAACCAAGGACCAGAAGATCGAGAACGAGACCATAATATTGCACGATGAATGAGGCGAATTGGAGACCTCGGATGATACCATATGAATTTGTGTGATTCATGTCCTGTAAAAAGTAAAAGGGAATTTCTAAAGATTACCTTTGGTATGAAATTTGTAAAGTAACTGCTGAAAAATATAATAGGTAATCTAAAAATCAAAAGGCCGGAAAGAAACTGTTTATACGCATATAGTACATCTCATGCTGGAAATAGTAAAGATAGAACGCTAATTCATTTAAAAACATATCTAACACAATTTGACGGTAAAATTCTCCTGAAGTAAGACCGAAAGAAACAGTCCAAAAAAGCATGGCAGTGAAAGGATTTGGTCGACTGGCCTCCAAGTCAGAAAGCTTGCTTCATCTGCCCCCTTGAAAGCAAAATGTTTATAGACGATTTCGATTTCCTCGGCGTCACACCATATGGACTCTAATTTTACCACTGTAATTTTAGGGTTGACGGGAACAAATTGCAAATGAAATAAAAAAGAAACTTCTACGAAATTCGGCTTGAAATTAACGACAACATTTGAAATGAATGGCGAATAAAATAAGGGGAAAAAATTGTGGCCTTCACCTTGTAATTAACAACAACATTGTTTTTGGCAGTCATGTAATCAGCAATATTATGATCAACAATCAATCGAAGCAATCTATTCAACAATGTCAAATCAATCTTCTCGTAAAGCTTGTCGAATTTTGCTTCCATCATTACGTTGCATTCACCTTCACTTGTGTCCCACACATCTTGCAAATTGTTTATGCCTAAGAAAGAAAATCAATTCAAAGGTTTAATCTAAGCAGTCACTGCCACCTATCTTGAATTGGACCTCTGCTTTTAGAAACACGCTTTGTTGGCAATGAAAAACAACTCTACTGTATGCAAACTAATCACTGAAGTCATACCTAGGAAATCCCTTGTATCACTAAAATCTCCCCATTCGGACAAATAGAATAATTCCTAGAAACGATTGCCGATCACGTAAAGTCTCACTTTACACATTTTCTGCACTGATGTGAAATTTCAAACTCTCAAGTCCTATCTAAATAATGGCCTCAGATCTTGGTGTAATCGTCATTCTATTAAATAGTAGGAGTGGTGCATGGTGTGTCATCATAGGCCATATGAATCTTCAACAATTCAAAGATATTGAGAAATGATCTAAAATAATCTAAAATATGCATTATATACTAGGATTCAAGTCTTTCTCCAAAAGTTATTTCTATTTTAAAGAAATTCTCATACATAAGTTTTTAGGTAAGGAAAAACAACATGCATGTCTGAAACATCGTAATTAGATAGTGTCAAATATTCAACAATATTCAAAAGAACAACTCAAAATCTGGCTTTTCTGCAACTATGCAATTTGAGTGTTTGTATATTTACAAATAGCGGCAACCATCTTGGCGATGTATAGCAAATATACCGGGTGACTCAAAAAAGTGTCCCCCTGTTTGAAATATCACTGCAGAAAAAGTACTCGCGCTATAATCACTAAAATTGATTTTTCCAATAGCTCAAAGATTGTAGTATTTTTTTAGTTTTTTTGGTAATTTTCAAAAAATCAGTGTCTTGGCAAATTCGAATGTTTCAGAAAATTGGTTTTGCAGAACAGTCGGAAAATGGCCTAAAACGCATGATCAAATCTTGCAGTTTTCTAAATCACTAAGTTTATTTCATTGTAATTTTTGGATGAAAAGAAACTATAGCACAGATTTGGGATGTAACGACAGAAGAGCAGCCTTAAAATTTAGATGAACTGCAGCGTGCAGTAACCAGAGCTTGCCATGCGATCCCAGCTGAGATGATCCGGAATAGCTTTGATGCAATGATCTCACGATGCAGAAGGTGTATTGGCGCAGATGGAAACGCTTTTGAGAATTAGTAACTCATTTATTGTTCTAAATTGCTTCTTGAATTGAAAGGATTATCAAAACAAGTGAAACTAACAAGTTGCATTTCTCTTGATTCGAACTTCTTTTGATCATACGTTTTAGGCCATTTTCCGACTGTTCTGCAAAACTAATTTTCTGAAACTTTCTATTTTNGTGCAGTAACCAGAGCTTGCCATGCGATCCCAGCTGAGATGATCCGGAATAGCTTTGATGCAATGATCTCACGATGCAGAAGGTGTATTGGCGCAGATGGAAACGCTTTTGAGAATTAGTAACTCATTTATTGTTCTAAATTGCTTCTTGAATTGAAAGGATTATCAAAACAAGTGAAACTAACAAGTTGCATTTCTCTTGATTCGAACTTCTTTTGATCATACGTTTTAGGCCATTTTCCGACTGTTCTGCAAAACTAATTTTCTGAAACTTTCTATTTTGCCAAGAGTCTGGTTTTTTGAAAATTATCAAAAAAACACAAAATATACTACAATCTTTAAGCTATCAGAAAAATCAATTTTGACGATTATAGCACGAGTACCTTTTCTGCAGTGATTTTTCAAACAGGGGGACACTTTTTTGAGTCACCCGGTAGTTGCTACCACAATACAAATTTTACACAATTATATATGTAATGAAAAACTTCATATACCTTGGCACCATTTGTAAACAAGCAGTGGCGGTGGCTCAGTATCTGCTGGTTTGATCCATGGTGGAAACAATCTTCTCTTGTCCGCCTCATACCATAAATATTGATCAAGATATGCGTCTGTGATTTTCTCCAGTGGTTCAACATCATATACTGGCACAAGATGACTGTACAGATCCATGAATTCAATTCCAACCTACGGAACAACAGAATTTCGATGTCAGATTACAGATCTCAGGCCTGCTTACTATTCACACAAAAATGCGCAGTGAAGCCAAAGCAACTTTCGTTCTTTGCAGACTTTACATTTTGAGCACTTTTTGGGGATTCACATGACTAAACGTAGAAGAAAATAGTAGAAAGTTATTTCCATAATTTTTGACCACTGCTACGAGAATGCTGCTCTCTAAAATCTTCATAATTATTTGCTAACTCTCAAGTAGAGCAAATCAGGAAACGAATCATGCGCAATTTTGCGAGACGAATCACTCTCTCTAGTAATGTCCAAACAAGGGCCTCAGAACTTGGTATAATAGTCTCTCCTCATTCTATGTAATAGTAGGAGTGGTGCATGGTGCCCCCTCCCTTAACGGCCAAATGCCGCAAAAGAATATGAAAATCAAATGTCAGCAGCCCTTATAGTTATTAGTCAAAGCGTCATTTTACACATTTTCTGCACAGGTGTGAAATTTCAAACTCTCTAGTTCTATCTAAATAATGGCCTCAGATCTTGGTGTAATCGTCATTCTATGTAATAGTAGGAGTGGTGCATGGTGTGTCATCATTGGCCATATCAATTGTAATATCAACCAGTGAAGTCAAGATTGTTTGCTACACTTGCGAGTTAGGGAAGCGAGGAAAGCAAGTCGAAGATTGTTTACCTTGTGATTTCATGAAATCAAGTTTAACAGCAGAATCATTTCCTGAATATCTTCATTTGAAACTTGTCACACGAAACAGGCAGCTAAGACTCGAAAGATTCTGCCGAAATCCAAAATTCAAGAATTTTCAAATGCAAAGACTAGCCACCGAAGCTTCCTTGGCACTAAAAGGTCTGTTAAAATTGAATACGTGCTTTTAACAATTTTTTAATGTCTACAGTTAATCACTCCCTGATCTTTCTTTAAAAGAAAAGGGTCTCTTGAAACAAAATTTAGTCAAACAACAGTTTAACCAAACTTAAAGTTTCAAGCTTCCTGTTGGGGTCTTCATCCTACAGATGAAGCCGAATGAAACTGCAAGACGTTAATGATATGAAAGATCTAGTCTCAGGGAAGCAAATATGATATTCACCTCTTTGAAAGCTCTCTGGGTTAGCAAATGACGTTTGATTCTTGACAAGGCTTCGTGTGGATTGTCGTAAGCTTGTTCAATCAATCCAAGTTCCTCTCTTTGCGATTGGTTCAATCGACTCTTTACACTAGAATATAAAAGAAAATCATGTGAGATGCCATTGAAATAGACCTACAAGAAAGCCCTAAAAATTACGCAAGAAGTGTTTTATTGATAAAATCATGATTCAAAAAGTCTAAAGGAATAGATCATACTTTTTTATTTTGTTCACTAAAAAGAATACAGAAATAAGGGCAACAAGACAAAACTTCTCTTGAACAACGGTAAAAAAATGGAAAATAAACTGGACGGGGGATGTGGCTAGGAATAATGGGAAGGATATCTCTTGAGCGAGGGTAACGAGTCGCGGGTCTTACGGGAAGAACAGGAGAATCAGGGACAAGTTTAGGAAACGAAATCCATGTGTCAAGAATAATGAGAATTACATTGACCATTGTCAGAGAACAACATGTTGAACAATGTTTCTGCATTTAGTTCCTGGTTGTGTAATTTTGTTGTGTCTCTCGAAGATTTTTAAATTATTGCCAAGAACGCTATCAGTAACAACGTACAAAATTATCAAACAATGGCCTCAGATCTTGGTGTAATCGTCATTCTATGTCATAGTAGGAGTGGTGCATGGTGTGTCATCATAGGCCATAAAGTAAATAGTCTATTTAGCAATTTGCTAGTATCATCGGAGTTAAAAAAGGTATGCAACCATACGGCTGATTTCAGCCTGAATGTACTATTTACCTGTATGCCTCCTTGAGTCTTTCAAGTGCGAGAATAAGCAACTTGGTGTCATGCTTGTATGACAAAGGAGGGAAGGGGATTGGCGAGAATCTTCTGCTCTCAAGCCAATGGACAGTTGTTGTGTAGATTGCAACGGCTTCTTCAGCTGAGATGTAAGGTCCATCCTGCAAGAAAACATTGGCATAATGAATAGATAAATACTATTTAAACTCATTTTAATTTTAATTTACACTAAAGCAAAAGCACAGCCTTTCAAGTAATGGAATGTCGTGTTTCTTCATTTCTCCTTTAATTCTAAGAAGAGTGCCGCTTATTGCAGCTTTTTTACTTGCACTGTCGAAAATTGCTGAGCAAAGAGCATCCTGCCAATACATTCGAAAACCTGGCATAATTTGATATCAGAAGACATCAATCTAAGCTTTTAATTTGTTGCAATTCAAATTGAAGAAATATCTTGATGCGATACAGAATCTTATTTAACAGTGCGATCACTATTAGAAATATCTACTTAAATATTCATTGATAAACCTGATTTTCAAGAGAGAAAAAACATTTGTACTTGATTCAGTTCACAGTAAAAATCTACTAGCCCATTCCGACTGAAAGAAGCCTATAGTTCTGAAAATGTTCCACACATAACGACACGTCAAGTATCATTCTGGACACAGTTTCATACAGTACCTTCAAGTAATTGTTTTGTCTTTCTTGCTCTGCTTTGAGATAAAGAATGTCGGTCTTCGTGCATACCATTTACAAGGCGACATAAAGATTACAAGGTTACCTAAATCTATAATAAACTGTACCTTCAAGTGATGGTGTTGCCTTTCTTGCACTGCTTTGAGATAAAGAATGTCAGTCTTCGTGCATACTATTTACAAGGCGACATAAAGATTACAAGGTTACCTGAATATATAATAAACTGTACCTTCAAGTAATTGTGTTGCCTTTCTTGTTCCGCTTTCAAATAAAGACGTGTCAATCTTCCGAGATTCTTCTTGCAAACGGTTTTGTCAACAGTTGCGCCTCTTCTGATTCTTTCTCTGTTGTAATGAGCTGTGTTCGTCCACCAATCTGCTTTTGCTTTGACGTAGCGAAGAATCATGTTCTCGACAGGAATTGGCAGACCAGGTACCTTGAAAGCAAATGTTAATGGCGTCAGCATCTCATTGGTATTGAATAACAGAGGAACAAAGCAGAAACTGCGTCAAATGACGTCATCCTGCCTTCTGATATAAGGAAATGCTTGAACATATAAGCGTATTGAAATGCCCAAGGAAGAAAACATCAAGAGCTGCTTTATTATGAGACAAAGGAAGTAGGGGGCTAAGCTAATATACGCGCAAACAGTACAGTTTCCGTTTAGTCTAAACGGGTTGACTCGGGTCCGCTTGCTTAGTTACTTCCACTATACGTGTGCATGATAATAACAGAAACTAAAATTTTTCCCGCCCTAATTTATATATTCAAATAAAGATCTCTAGAAAGATGCAGCCCTGTCCATGACTGAGAGGCCTAGAGCTCTGTAAGGCATATTCTCAGATAGCAAACACATTCTGAAACAACGTTCTGAAAAATTTTCGCAAAAATTTGTTGAACAATTCTATGTAAGGCTTGATGGTCTTCAAATCCTGTTGACATTCAAGCTGCATAATCACGAAAAGTGGACAGAGGATAACTAAACTCATGATCTGCAAATACATGAAAAGGGAGCATAAATACCTTCCAAGGAATGTTTGCTTTCCAGCATCTCCATGCTTCACTGAGATGCTGCAAAATCGTTCTTGCTTTGTTCTGTTTAATACCTTCTGGCATCATGTCCAAGATATCATGCATCACTGCAGCTCTCAGTTCCAAATCGTAATGACTTTCAACTCTTTGTTTCGTCACTGTCTTTGCCACTCCTTTTGAGTGACGACCTTCAAATTGTCTTGCTAAAAGATTTCCAAGCCAACGCTCGAGCAGTGGGACGATTCCTCGTAAGAAGAATAACCAAACTCGCCATCCAGGAGCCCAGATGCCGCAACCAGGACCCTTGCCAACTTGGCCCTGAGATATCAGAAAAAATTCCCAAATAAATATGCCGTATTGTGAAACAAACTTTCTTCGTCAATCAAAGATACTCTAACTTTAAATCTTTCTGCAAACAGCTTGAAGCAGACATCATGAAAAATACCTAAACATGAGCGGTTTCCTGAAAGCTCGAAACTCTTTAAAACATATTTTGAAAAAAGTCAAAATGTGATATTTCCTTCTTAGGAAAATCTTGACTTATCACGTTAAAACCTGATATATCCAAATAACTGATAGTGAGGCTTCAAACTCTCTAGTAATATCCAAACAATGGCCTTAGAAGTTGGTTAAAAGCCTCTCCTCATTCTATTAAATAGTAGGAGTGGTGCATGGTGCCTCCCTCCCTTAACGGCCAAATGCCGCAAAAGAATATGAAAATCAAATGTCGACGGCCCCTTACAGTTATTAGTCAAAGCGTTGCTTTACACATTTTCTGCACTGATGTGAAATTTCAAACTCTCTAGTCCTATCTAATAATGGCCTCAGATCTTGGTGTAATCGTCATTCTATTAAATAGTAGGAGTGGTGCATGGTGTGTCATCATAGGCCATAAAGTAAATAGTCTATTTAACAATCAGTTAAAAAAGGTATGCAAAGGCACCTGTAGGAGTTAAAAAAGGTATGGGATAATGCAAATTAACTAAATCACTAAATTTCGTAAAAACATTCTTCCTCTGGTTAACATCACCAGTGAGACAGCACTGTTATCTTTTGTTATTGTAGTTCCTTGATATTTGTAGCATGATATTATATATGTAACTTTTTCGTTGCTTCTTTTCTGCTTCTACTTTTGCGGCCCAAGCTAGGTAAGCATCAGCTTTTCTTGGGTCGCATGGGATACTTGAAATTTTCTATGAGTCTGGCCACTAAACTTTGTGTAACAATTGAATACAATTCCTAAAATCTAGACCAAAGAACTTTACCTAGGGGCTAAATAATTAACACACAAGTTGCTCAAAGAAGCATTTAATTTCAAATAAATGCAGCTTTCCCAGCATCATGTTTACAGAAACCCGACTTGCGAGTTAAATCAAATAGAGGCACTTGATCACTTGATCATGAGCAAGACTCAAGTTGCTCATCGTCCAAGTGCATTAATTCGATCAAATGCCTTATTAACTAATAAACTTGCATCCAAACTGCTCAAAGAAGCACGGAAAGAGCAATGCTGAATATAACGCGAAGGGATAGGTAGAGAAATACATGGTGTTCCCAACCAACGCAACGAATACCTCACAAAGACTAAATTCAAAATGCAAGGAATGTCTTAAGAAGGAGAGGCATGGAAATAAATAAATAAATAAATAAAAGTATTACAGTGTTGAATCTGTAGTAGGTCAGATGCTTGAGATCTTTGCACATTCGAATTTGTTTCATCAATTTGTATTTGTATCTGTACATTCCAGTCAATTGTCCAACATGAGCGAAGACGTATTGCACACCATCTGCCAACTACGAATGAAAATAATAATCAACGTCAAAATAAAATTGCAATAAATTCAAAGATACTATTTTTGTGCATCATAGCTACCGAGTTGTTTTTAAACGTCTTGAAAATTCTAATCTCGCCGTGTTTTCTAAATCGTTTACAACTGTCTGATTACTCTGAAGTAATTTTCGTCACTGAAGATCAATGTCCATCCATATAAGCAAGGGACCAGCGAGCACAAGTCTGGTCATCAGAAAATTTGATCATGGTGTCGTCAAACAAAAGTGATTAAAAATACCCTGCTTGAAAGCAATGTGGGCCATGTTGCTTGGTGAATATCGGGAACAAGTTACTGTAATAATTGTAGAAGTTTTAAGAGATTCAATTTAAGAAAAACATACAGAGAATTGTTGCATGTTTTCTTTTAAGCAACGATAATAAAACCACGAGAAATGAAAAGAAGCATTTTATCGATACTATCACATTCTGAAATAATGAATTAACATTTATGCTGAAAATTACTATAAACATTGAGTAATTAACAGTTTAAAGACCCAATGTCAACCATGACCCTTTGTGTGCCGAATGAAAGCAAAACAAACATGACCTAGGCCAGACACAACTTTCATATCATACCAAAGTCGATTATAGGGCCGCAAAGGATCATGGTTAGCTATGGGTCTTTAAAATAGAAAAAGGAAAATAACATACTTGGAAGGCATCAACGTTTCCCAATCTGTACTGGACATGTGAGTCAACGACCAATTTTGTCAAGCGAAGGATTTCACGACACAAATGGAATGCATTTCCGAAACGAGACTTCTTACGCTCCTTAGTAGTCAATGTTTTCACAGGCTTCAGATTGAAGTTGTAATCTAAGTGAAGGTAGTTGAGATTCTTTCTGTGGATGAGCAAATTCAACATGTTGTATCCTTGGCGACAGACTTGAAGTCCAGCTTCAACCCAATCGAGTTTTGTGCTTTGGAAGAACTTTGTTGCTTTGAAAGATCTGAACAGATATCTACGAAATAAACGGCGGAATTAGTGAACGACTTAAAAACAGGGCACATAAAGGAAAGAACTGCAAAGTCAGAAGAATAATAAGGGAGGAATAGGACAAGCTGGGCAGGAAGGAAATGCTTTCAAAAAGAGGAGAAATGGAACTGTACGTATGGGGGAATGGCAAAATTAAAAAAAAATTAAAATTCAAGAGATTTGTTAAATTTCCTTCATTCAAAGAAAAAGAATAAATCCACAATTTCTGAGATGGCTCTTCTATCAAGTCTACAAAAAAAGTCTGATCATTTTTCACAAAATGGCTGGACTACAGGACCTTATTCTACAGAGGAAAATTTTACTGGCCCTGAGAAAATGCAAAACAGTTCGATGAAGAAATGTATTTATTCTTCGAATTGTTTTGCATTTTCTCAGGGCATTTTCTCAGAACTATTTTGCATTTTTCCACTCATCCATTGTGATAAATGTAACTCTTCACGCCATTATTACCAAGAGCTAGATATGCTATTTGTGGCGAAATTGAAACAATATTCAAATAATAAATGATAGCTACCTTTTCTTCATTGCTTTGGGTGGTCGGTGATGAAGCGCATTGAGCACAAAATATTTGAGCAACTTCTGATATGAAACTCTCACTTTGACTGGCATGCCAGCAGGGCAATGTTCTTGGTACCTGGATAACGATAAACAAATTCTCTCAAGAATCATAGATAAGTTGATTCATCAACACAGGGTTGGAGCTATAGTTATTGATCCATTGACAACTGATAGAATTGATTGATGGAATGATTCATCTATTTATTAACTGATTAGCCAAGATATTGATTGGTCATTTCTGCATTTAAATTACAGTATGCTTCATAAACTGAACCTCCACAATAAACTGCATAAACCTAATATTTTGTGACAGCTGGATCATTTATGTTTAAGGCAGGTCAATCTGAAATGAAATTTTCAGTTTAAATCTGAATTATCCAAAAAACAATAACGATACTATATATAGAAAGATCATTATGATGATGACCATCGAGTCGAAACGCGTCCGTAGAGTCGCGTCCGATGTAGAAACGAATCTGTAGTCGAAACGCGTCCGTAGAAACGTGTCCGACGATGACCGTAGAGTCGAAACGCGTAGAGAATAGAAAATAAAAGTAGGAGAAACTCTAAGTCATCTTATTTTTGCGTTCATCTTTTTTCCTTTTCTTTAGAAAGATAATTATACGTACCATGACTTCACGAGAGGAACATCGAGGGCTCTCCTTGTCAACCCAGACCTAAGATCAAAGGGTCTTGGTGCCCATAACAGGGCGATACCTACAAAGGAAAAACAAGCGTATCATCCAAGAAGATAATTAACAACTCAGCAAAAGATGGTTTTAATAGTGGAATGCACCTTGTTGTCAACTATTGCAGAGTTGTCTTTGATGTTGGAAAGTGCTGAAATAGCATGTCATGTATAAACAGCAAAATAGCATCACTCCCAGTTTTATAATAATAAATATTATTACTATTATTAATTTTGTGAAGTTTAAAGTTGTAATAATAATGTTATTATTAACATTATTATTGCAACTTTCAACTTCACCAAACGCTATCAAGATATCCCTCAGTGCCAATTTCAATGCTTGTCCCCTGAAGTACCTATAAACTGAATTTCGCTACTATTCGAACAATATTGTATTATTTGAAAGATGAAGGACGCATGATTCATCTCACCATTTGCACTATTATCAGTATAAAGTGGATAATCTTGCATGAAGGGTTGAAATTCATCCGGCAACTCAAAATCATCATCTTCTTCCGGCTGCGGCTCATTTACCTGTGATAAAATAACATTACACATCATATAATAAACTACCATCAGTAAATAACAAAAATCAATAGATAAAAACACAACTGTTAAAATTTGAAAGTTTCGATTAAAAAGCTTCATCAGCATTATACATCATATTGACACTAGAGTGCTATTATCATGAAGTCTTACGCCTGATTATCTAGTTTTAATAGAATCAACTGTTCATTTTGTGATATTAGTGCAGTGTATCATGACATGCTTCTTGCCATCAAAGTTGTTATAAATCAGAGCTCAGGTCTTGAACAAAAAATAATGAAATGGTGTTGATGCATGTCAGCATTCTTGATTCCTCCCTGTTGCTTTGTGTTATTATATATGTAGGGAATAATCGATTTCAAGGCTAAATGTTTGCCAACATAAGAGTTTATCTTTGTTTTCTTACCTTGACAGAATGGCGATGAGAAATTGGATTGATCAATGGATCAAAGTAAAATGCTGGCAAATCTGGATCTTCTGTTTTGATGAAAACAACTGAGGGTGTGTGATACCTAAACAGGGGCATATCATAATGATCACAAATTGCATTAAAGACTAACAATACCGGGTCTTTCAATGAAAAGCAACAGCTAAGTAAAAACTATGGTAAAACTGGCCACACATCCGAAGGGCTATTTGATGTATTTAAATCAACACTTTCAGTAAAAATGTATGGTTAATTAAGCAGCATGATCCATGGACAAGGAGTCAGACTTGCGCATAACCAATTTATCTTACCACTTTCCCAAAATATAAGAGTGTGCTGTCTTGCTTATATTTCCCATTTTCTTAGTGGTAAATAACAACAAATAATGCAACAACAAGAAACAGAATCCATAAATAGACAAATCAACAGATTCACTCAACCATTTACAAAATCCTAGAGGGTAATGTGCTAGCTTCTCTGATACTAGCAACATAGCCCACATGAATGTTACATGATCAATAATTCTAACAACAGGATCCTGTGGACCATTTTTACTAACAGGAGACCAGTTAGAAATTCTTCTGGCTTTTATAGTTGATCTGGTATCATTGTTGCTTCTACCTAATGCATAAATTTGATCTGATTTTAGTTTCTGCTGTGGTCAAGTTTGATGATTGTTGCGGTTGTAATGAAATGGTCTTTAATAATAAAATTGAAACATTGCAAAAGCACTAATTTTTTACTCTGCATCAAATGAAAAACGTTTATAAAAGACATGCTTTGGAATCTAGGTGGTCTGCTGTAATTTCAATAAATGTTTTATCAGCATCATCTTGCTGAGAAAATTTTATGGAACAATATTTACCATGAAAGATGAACATGTTGAGTGAAGTTGTTGTAAAGATATGGAAATGCAATTCTGTATTCTGTCCTAACAGGTTGTCTGATGATGATCTTGTTGATGTCATTAAATTCATTCCAGTCTTCATCTAATGTTTGTTGATCACGAACAAGCGGCTCAAATTTAGGCCCACCAGGGATGGCAATATTGAGAGCTTTGGCAGTGAAGAAGGACTTAAGATCAAATAGGTAGAAATAGTTGTCATCCACCAGGTCGGTCAGGAGTTGATTCCCAAGCCGATATAATGTTGATATGATTGGCAAGGATAAGTTCCACTTTCTGTATGTCTCTCCATTCACCATCCTGTCAGATTAAAAATTTACTTAAAAATTAAGCAGATGCCAAGCCTGCAATCTAAGATAAGCCACTCTGGACAGTAATAATTTAAGATTTACTGAAAATTTTGGTCGTGTTTTCCTCAGTCCTGATGGATCAATTCCTTTTGATTTCAGAATCTTAGAATTAATGATAAAAGAGATTTAAAAAATCTTCCAAACAGTATCTTCAAGTGGAAGCATTGCATAGACTGATATGAACACCAATTTTTTAAGTTTTCGATATCATATAAGAATTCTACAAATCTATCCAGACAAAGCAAACCAAACCAAAATTCATCTCATGTAGCTTCATTAAAAAAAACGCCTTTGTTGTCGCGACATCGTGAGATAACTTCCAGAGACTTCTGCTAAGATGAATACAAATAATTGTTTCATACACTTATAATTTCACAATTTCTGGGATTCTAATGAAACAACAATTAACCTGACAAGCTTTTGGACACCTGGTCACAAATCAATCTGGTCATAAAACTGTGCATCTTTTTGCATCTTTCATCTAGCCTATCTGTATCTTAATCTTTTTCCATAGCTTATTTCCTTGTCTTAGTTGTGTATCCCTTATATACCATGTTGTACTCTGTTTTGTTTTTTAAGCGGCCCAGACTAGATACGCATTTGCTTTTCCTGGGTCGCATAAGATTCCGTGTATTAGGTTGGAATTATTATGAAAAAGTTTTGACTGTCACTTGACTTTTAGGACAACCAAACAAACTGTGGTATGAAGCATGACTGTGATGCTGACTGACAAATGATACTTACTTGCTGTCAACCAATGGTTTATGATCATAAAACCATTCATAAACAGGAGAATCTTCCTCAGGATCTAGTTCCAGCTGAATGGCCTCCAGTGGCTCCACATCAAGAATGTTATCAGCATAGTCAAGTGGGGGCTCTTCATCATCAAAAGGAGGGAACCTCATTCTTTTGAAATGGCGACGATCTCTCTTTTCACGTCTCATCTGAATCCACATTGTTCTAAATTTAGAAGGAAAGACATGAATTTAACTAACTTAACACTTCAAATTTCTCCATATCAAAAGAATGGTTATGAACCTCCTACAATTGGTTTAGTTGAACTGATACATCAATTCAAAATTTGGAACCTACTTGTACCTGTGACTTCCTCCAAAGATAGACGTTGCCATCATTGAGGCGAGTTGAAACATTTCCGCAACAGCTTGGTGAACTTCTCTCATGTCTGTGTCATTCTCTTAGCCTGATCAATAGATATTCCGAGTAAATCAGCAATTTTGATCCACGGGTCTCAGTAGTATTGTCTCGGAAGTCATTTACTACATTTTGGAAAATTTGCAAAATGAGTGGCTGCCATGTTCTCAGAAAATCTGCCTGGCTGACAGCCTTAACTTGTACAGCTGCAAATGCCTAAGCATTAAGCAACATACTGATGGGTTAAAACGTTTCTCAAAATGTCTTACTGCTACTATGGATGAAGTTTCATGTGGCTGACCGAGACCTTATGACATATACCAAACTTTGCAATCCAGGTAATATTGTCCATTCTAAATATGCGACAAATATGCATATGAACAAAAAGAAAGACGAACAGGAGTAAATATATATACTTTTATAAATGTTATCTCAATTCCCTTAAAACAAACAAATATGTAGTTCAATATGGCAATCACAGATGTGTCTGTTACTTACCCCCACTGTGCAATGTAGATAGGTTCAACTACCCATGGGATTTCATCAACAAACGAGATAGCTCCTGTAATGTGATATAAGACTCTAACATCTCGAATTTGCTCCCATGGCATGGGCATGTTTTCTAGCAGTTTCAGCACAGCATGTGGCATGTATTTCAAGGCACTGAAAAGTGAAAAGACACACTATGGTAATTATCCAAGAATCATGGAAACATTTGCCATAGCGTTGAAGAAGCTCTTTCATATAGAAATGATTCAACTTTAAAGCAATTCATTTTTGCGAGCAAAGTCCTGTTTTTATCAGATTCATTCAGAAAGAAACAAACATGTGAAAAAGTAACAATTATTGAAAGTCACAATTCTTTGCCTGCAGCATTTAGAGGAAACTTAATCTTGTTTCAAATTTTCATCAACAGCAAGCAATGGGTAAATGAAGGATTTGGTACAAAGGGTTTTTTATGAACATGAAAGAACAGACACAAAGGTCCCTCCTCATATAACACTTCTATTCTGTTGCCAACAAAGCCACTCCTATCTAAAAATCCTGTTAACAAAAGAAGTAGGCTAGGGCAGATATTTTTCATAGAATGTTTAATTAAAAAAGAGCTTATTACCCAAGATAGACTCTTTTGTCATGTCTGTATTTCCTGCTTGTCATGTCACCATGATCTCGGATAATTTTTCTGACATGTTCTGGAGGCATGTCTTCTTTTTGAGCTTCCACAAACCCAAATTTTCTTTTCTCTGCATATCTCTTGGATTGCAATTGCTGCCATTTTCTTGCTGTTAAAATTTGCAAAAATGATTATATATCAATAATGTACTTTTTGATGGGCAAAATAAGGATTTGACAAAACAACTGATATTTACAAAAACCATTGATAATTGTGTTGAGAAACGGAACCATTTGCTAAGATATTTGTCTGACACTGGTCACAGCAAATCATCACATAAGATCTCGTAATTTGCTGTGACTGGTGGATCGAATGAAAATATTTAGCCAATGCATGTAAAGGGCCATCCAAAAACAATCATCACAGGTAGTGGAATTTGGCTGTTAGGGGGAGGGGGTTCACCAAGAATCTGTTAAGCATGAAACCTAAANATATATCAATAATGTACTTTTTGATAGGCAAAATAAGGATTTGACAAAACAACTGATATTTACAAAAAACCATTGATAATTGTGTTGAGAAACGGAACCATTTGCTAAGATATATGTCTGACACTAGTCACAGCAAATCATCACATAAGATCTCGTAATTTGCTGTGACTGGTGGATCGAATGAAAATATTTAGCCAATGCCTGTAAAGGGCCATTTCAAGTTTCAACACTGGACAATGTCAAATATAGGAAGAAAGGGCTGAAAAAGAAGTTGTGCATGCTTACAAATACATGTTTGTGTTTATATTGATAAAAATCTTTGAGGTACAGGTAAACACAAAATCTTACATTTGTCCGTTAACGGGAGGGAGGGAATAAGAAGTTAGCGGCCAAATTCTGCTATCCATGATGAAATGGATTTTTGGATGGCCCCTAGGACTTTATTCATGCAGATCATTACAGACAGAGCAATGGGAAGTACACGCTGCAATTTATGATTTGTTTACAACTAAGTTCCTCTGTTTCTATTCCCAAATAAGCAGCTATAATATTATTTGCACACCAGAACTGTGAAAATATTTGATCATTTCTATCGTTTTGCAGATCATAACATTCCATTCAGCTCAAAAAAATTAATCAAGTTATACCCCATTCACACTGTCACTGGCAAGTTAAACCAGCTTAAAATAAACCAGGTTATTGAATGCTGCGTTCTAATTGGTCGATCCAAAAAATCGAATGCATTTGATTGGTTGAAATTTAACCTGGGCTAGATAAAGCTGGTTTAACTGCTTTAGTGTGAATGAGGTATTAGTGACACCTAGCGGGAGTAATCGTACACCAAACTAACTCGCCCTCTCTCCAAAATCATTGACATCCAATCGGATAAAGCTTTATGCTAGTCAATATGCAAACAATGTGATGAAATACCTTTATCTTGCAACTTTTCTTCACTCAAGTTTGAGCCTCCAAAGTAATTCCGTTCCGCCATTATGGCGGCAAGTCAGCAAATGAGGCCTACAAATTTAAAAGAAACATTGTGTCAAAAATCTGAGGTTTTTTCAGTGGTTATTCTACGAAAATACTAGTCCAAGTAGTATTTTTGAACGTTTTGAAATATTAAATGAACTAAGAGACATTTTCCCGTAGATATCTTACCAATTACTTGCGTGATTTTCTGATCAGCCTTCCACGCTTGCTTTCAAGTTATGCAGATAGGCCCATTGGAATGAGCATGCGCACACAGCGTTTGAACAAGAAACCTATTGTCCCCAGTCTCCAAACCTCGTATCCAAACCATCCGAACATTCTTCCAAGCGAGACTTTCAAGATGGACGCTAAAGGTAGGCCACTTTTATTCTTTCAGTCTACGTTTATTAATTTTTTGAAAATCTGAAGTGTTTTGCAACAAAAATTATGAGTATTCTGTCATCCTTGTTTTGTGTCCGATATTTTGAGTGGAATTTTTGAAGTCATGTCGACATTACGAAGTGCAGCAAAGCAAGAGATGAGAAGAGTTTTTTTCCTTTTTGGTCTTGAACCTGGATACTGCCCCTATCTATACTGCACACCACATACCAAGGTTTTTTTCCTTTGTGCACCCAAGACTTTGAATACATGCAAAAGTTACTTGCAGTGCAATTATTACAACCAAGCAATTCTACCTGAAGGAATTCCGTCACGTTCTCACTTTCTTTACTCATACTATTACAACTTTTAATTAATAGGTTCTAAAAATGATCGGGTCTACACCTACAGGGGTAAAATAGGTAGCAAATAATGCGAATAAACTTTGTTGAAATCTTTGTCCACAGATTTCTAGTGGCTACAACTGTTTGAACTACCCTCAATGACATTTTGAAAGTTGATTTATCAGTTCACGGTCTCCTGTTTTCCAGCAATCAACACTACCCATTTTACCCCAGCCTGCCCACTTTACCCCTGTAGACCCTTTGAAAGCATTTCAATTTTGTCTGAATTTTATCTTTTTAATCTTTTCGACAGGGTCACTTCAATTCTTCAAAAATTGTTTGGTTGATGACCCTGAAATTTCAGTCACAGTTGCTGCATTAAAGACATTGCTTGAAGTTCTGAAACAAACTGAGGGTGAGACTTTTTCCTTCATAGCTACCTTACATTTATGTCTGGTTTCCTTGTTGCTCATTTTGGTTTTCCGTTTCGCATTCAAACCAAAACTAGCAACTTGAGTACCAAATGGAAACGCACTCCAAGAACCAAAATGAGCAACAACGAGCAAGAAAGAGCATTTGGAGCAGTGGAAAGCATTCAGTCGTAAAACCAGAATGAGCAAAGAGGACGAGCAACAAAGAGTAAGGATGAGTAACTAAGAACCAAAATGAGCAACACAGTAGAAAAACCCAATACAAGCAACAAAAAATCAAAACAAATGGAAAATAGGCTTAACATTCTGTTCAGTTTGAAAACTCTGTTTACAATCTATGTTTTTATTCAAGGAATTTTTTGAAGTGTTCTCTGAAATAATTTGCAGAACATGATTTGTTCACAGCTGAGACATTGTCAGGACTACTGGATAATCTCAAAGAAGTCATTTCACAATTAACTGCGATTGAAGCATCGGTTACTTCAGTCTCTTCTGGATGTGAGCTGTTCCTGAAATTTGTTACCTTGGCATCCCTAGACCAACCCGTAAGTAATTTATCAGTTTTTAGCTGGTTGCTAAGTGCATCCATTTAGCAACTATTCTCGCAAAGTGGTGTGTCTTATTTGATATGTGCAAACCATAGCAGGCCTCAACAAATCCTTGGAACTCAGAAACCTACTAGGCACTATGACAAAAACACAAACTCTATGCAGTCTTGTTAAAGGTTTACTTTGTGATCTTGGCTTTTCTTTTGAAGCAAAAGCGGTTTATCATATGTTTTTAATCAGAGTGTTCTTTCTTAACAGCTGTTAAGGGTGATGTCAGACTGCCTTATTCTTTCAATCCAACATCTAACTATTTATTTCTTAACGTTCCCAAAAATGTTCGTTTTGGAGNGAAAGCCATTGTTGAGTAGTATAGGAGAGTCATTGTTGGCAGCTGGTAAAAGATTAAATTTCCTGGATCGAAATTTCCAAAAATAATCACAAACCATGGAAATTTAATCCAATGTTGACAGTTGCAACTTATCTTTTAATATTTTTGACATATAAAGCTGTGTAGTTTAGAATTATGGACATTGCATGATTAACTATATGGTCAAAGAGATAGCTTTGCAAGAGATGCCATTGATTAATATTTATAGAATTCAAGAGATTTATGAATTGTTAGATTGTAGATGTATGCACAGTCTGTTCACTCAATTCACCAAACAATATACCACTTCGACGAACGGCCGCCATTATGGAAATTTTTCCAAATTTCATGATACAAAATTTTCGACTCCAGATTCGGATTCAGCGCTCAAAGTATAGTCTAGCTGCAGCGTTTCATGTTCTTAGTCCTTGTTACAGTGATTTTACGGTGATATAAAGCTCTGTATGTTGTAAGGGATTTAACCCTGAAAAAAGTCTAGGGGTAAAAGTTTACCCCCGAACGATTTTTACAGTCAAATCCTTTATGAAATCACAAACATTATAGCACCGTAAAATCGATATAACAAGGATTAAAAAGATGGAACGTTGCACCCAGACAATATCTTGAGTGCTGAATCTGGAGTCGAAAATGTTGTACAATAAAATTTGGAAAAATTTCCATAATGGCGGCCATTCGTCAAAGTGGTATATTCACCAACCAATTAGAAACTCTGCTAATTTACCATAGCGTTAATCAAATCAGCAGATTTTGTGTTGGACCTCCCAGTTGATAATGTTCTTGTAGCTCCAGTCTTTAGATCACAAAAGAGCTTTAGTTATGGCTGAATTGTACACAAAGTTATTTTGTCCATGTTTGAATTAAAAGAGCATGCAATAGCAACTTTCTGCATGGTGGTTTACAAGACCATGATTGAGAACGGTTGTATTAGTTCAAATTTTACTATGAGTCACCACAAGGCTCCCTTTGATTTATCTATTGTAAACAATGGTTTCTGGCCTTTGTCGTGATTAAAATTGATGTCAATCATTTATTCTCTACGCAGAGGTCAGAGAGAGATAACAAAGAATTAATCACAAAGACACTAATAAGATTTTATGCTCCTAAAAGTTTTAATATTACAGCTCACCTAATTTTACCGAAATTTACATAAAGTAACCACCAATAGTAACAGGACCTGATATTTACAACATTTTTATAAGACCAATGATTTTTTAAATCAATTTGTTACATGTTAGAACAACAGTCAATCTTCTGTCACCTGCAATAATAATTTCTCATGACTTTTAGAAACCACAAACATAATATTTTACTTAAGTAACATGACAAAGGGTTCAATTGCTCCCTTGCTGAAGACCCATGTTGCACTCCAAATTGCTAACCCATTGTTGACACATAAGATTTGCCACTGGTATGCTTGTGCAATACCTACCAACTTGATGATAACCAGAAAGGGAATCCATGCAATTGAGAAATGGATCACTTTCATCGTAATATAAACAACAAAATTTTGATTCGATTGGGAGATGGTCTTTTTACCATCAAAGCCAGTGCAGGTCTTGTTTGCGACTTTCAAAGCAGACATGTTCATGCATATAAATATATTTGTGATGATAAAACACAGGGAGATGATGGATACTGTCCAGTCGAATTGCAGCGAGAAACTTCGCATCGCCAATGCATATAACAGATAGGGGATGAATGCTAATGCCAGAACGTATGATGGTAGCACCTCTTTGAAACTCGAAGTATTTCCTTCATCTGATTTAGGCCGACAAATTGAACTCCAAGAGTAGAATGTGATAATCATCAAAAGCACAGCATTTAAAACTCCAACAGCAGATATCATGAAAAGTTGTCCATCATCTAAATATATTTGTGTCTTCTCGTGTTGCATGGCGTTGTAGATTATACTTCCATGTCCTGCAAATGATGCAACAGTGTCTACCACTGCCAACAAAGAGATTAGATTTTCCAGCATTGTTTTGCTTCTCGATATTTCAAGAACTTGCTTGCCATTTCCATATGCCGATAAACATAGAGAGATCAAGTTTATTGTCATGAGAATAACCTTGAACAGGACATGTAAGATCCTAGAAATGAACTCTAGCGCCATTTTTGTGCCTTGTCTCGTTGTACTGATCAGCTGGTGCTCCTTGAAATAACTCTTTTGAAATACCCAATGACGAGGAAATTTTCAGGAACGGCAATTTCTAAAATGAGAAAAATTTCAGGAACGGCAATTTCTAAAATTGTTGTCGCATTTCCAATTCTTGCTGTCAGCCAGTTTTACCAAATCACAGATCTCAAAGAAATTTCTTATGTGAAGATAGAATTTATTTCTTGTAGTTCCCCGCTACCATTTACTTCACCGGTTGATTAATCTCTCTGTCTTTTCTGATCATCAAATGTAAATCATCTATAAATAAGTTGTTTATCCTATCCCAATATCCTTTTTTAAGTTATTTTCTTGTTGATGTTAGTAAACTACCTGCAAACAAACAATGTTTGTTTAATGTGTTGTCTTCTCATGTTACGACTACCTTCTTTTCTTTCTTGAAGCTACAAAAAATTCTTTGTTTTATATCTTTAATAGCATGAGCTCTGAGTTGTTTACTCACTTCACAATTGTTTGTTTTCGTTCTCCAATTCTTTATTTAGTAACTTCCTTAGAAGTGTTCTCTTTAGGAGCGTATTTTACTTCCAGAACGAAGATTTTCCCTGATTTATTACGTTTGGTTGCTGTTGTCCGATGTCTTTCTTTTAAGCATTCCTTGATTTATCACTCTCCGAAAGATTGTTTCCTNTCACTCTAATTTTTGTACATAAAATTATCGATCAACTCCGAAAGCATGATTTCCAAGGCTGTTCATATGCTCAATTCTTAATAGATAGCACTATCAAACTAGCCTACTTCTTTCGTTGTGAGATCCACAATTATTTGATTTTCAGGAACATTTCTTACAACTTTCAATGCCACTGATATTCTTGTATCTGAATAAGATTGAAGTTATTCTTCCACAACTTTACGTATCTCTTTGTTTCAAAATGTTCTCTTCTTCGTTGTATCTCACGGACAATTAAAACAACTCGTCTACTTCTCGATTGAAAAGATCCACAATGTTGTGGTTTTCAAGAATATGCTTGCAACTTCCACTGCTTCTTATTTCTCAATTCTAACAGTAGAATATTCATTTTCTTCAATCTTGTGTACTTTTTGCCTTGTGTATTTTCCTTCTGCGTTCACTGCATTAACAGAAGTTGATTTTTTCTTTCTCGGTAAGTCCTCAGATTATCAATGTCATTGATATTTCGTGCTTCTTGAAAAAAGATCTTTTATATTCTCAATTCTAAATAAGATGATGGTTGTCTTCAATAACTTTAAGAAACTCGTTGTATCTCCCTTCTTCGTCGATTCTCCCTGCAACATAAAAAAACCTGTCTGCTTCCTTCCCTCGCGGTTTGATCAAATATGATGCGATTTTCAAGATATTTCTGACCTGACAATCTTCATCAATAATGTAGAAGTTCTCTCACATAACTGAATTACAATTTGTTGAAGCCGCTGAAAGATTATTTGATATATTGTTATATTCTTAGCACCTTGATACCTCTGTCTTTGTTCGTAGAACTGTGACGTGTCAAAACTTGCACAAATCGTTCCAGGGATTCTGTGTGAATATTTCATCCAGTTTCAAACTTTGTGGATGTTTTTATTCTGACAAAATCTGATTAATAACTAATAATGTTAACATCTGCAGAAAATAGAAAACTTTTGATATTTCTGTGATACTTTCAAAACATCATTTGTTGTGTTATCCTTTAGGATCTGCGCAGTGTTTGATCGATCTTTCCTTCTTCTAGTTCTAACACAAAGATGCACTCGAAATGCATTTGATATCCAATTTTTCCATCAGACTCATTTTTCTATTCAATCCTCTCAAAGCCCATGCTGCTCTTGTATTCCTTGTGTTGGCAGTCTGTTTCAATGCATTTCACAAAGCAATAACTCAAAGAATTCATTCAAAAATCCTGAACTTCATAGTTACCTGTCCTTTTACCACTATCTGTGCAGCTGTGCATGACTAATTTCTGCCTGAGATTGAGATAGTCCTCACATGGAATGCTTTTTGCAAATCATTTCTCGTGGAATTAGTCCAAAAACTCTCAGCCACACAAAATCCACTATCCGCTTTCCCTATCTGCACATGAAATCATTTCTGTTGGAGCTTTAGACCATTCTTTAAATAATGTTAATCCTCTACATACATAAAGATGAGATCTTTGGCAAGATAATTGTTCTCCTGTCTTCGTTCGTAGCAGATCATCGGTTTATTTCGGTGATGTTTCAAAATTTTGGTTTTTGTGTTTGGTTACCTAATTCCTGTGCACGGACCTTTTCCTGCTATCGTGAGAATTTCTCTGAGTTCACAAGATGCTAAAACATCACAAGATGGCTGTTATCTTCATTCTTATGTAACTGGATTTCCAGAATTTTTGATAGCATCTGGACTCTTCTTGGGTTTGCCCTTTGTTCTTCTTCTCTCGGAGGTTGACGATGCTCTTACTTTCCCATTTATAAAACTTGCTTTCTCAAACGGTTGCTATCTTGTTCTTGTTCGTGGTTTTTTTACAACACCTCGATGAAATATTTGAACAAACTCCTTCTGAAGCAATGTATTTAATCTCTAACGATCTATAGCTTGAGCGTTCCCTTCACGATCTCAGATCATCAAATGAACGGATCTTGTCCTTAACAGATCAGTTTTAGCCGGCAGCTGCCATCGTTGCTCGTTTTGCATAAGCACGGGTTTAGGAACTAATCGGCCCTCTTATTGGTGGGCTCCAATTTATTCCCATTTCCTTCGATATGTTCTACTCTGGATTAAGTCAAACATGTTAGGCGAACGTCAAAACAGTTTTAGCAGAATCTAACCCTCCTTTAGGGCCCTTTAGGTTGTGTTGAAGAGAATTGCGTATATTCTAAAATTGAACTTCATGAAAAGCAAATCCTTGTTTGCTTGTGTTTTAAAGAAATGTTTACTTTTAAAACCAGCTTAAATTTGTTGAATTGATGTATTTTTATTTTATTTCTCCTCAATTCAGATTTTCTGTTGTTTTCTAGGATTTTAAAGAATGCAAACGGATCTTAGTTGAAAGAGGTAAGAAATTATGATGACTGCTAAATTCTTCAGTTCAATAAATCTAGCAAGGATTTTCCCAACCATCAATTCCTTCTCGATGTATTGTGAAATTTGTGATCATCTACTTTGCAATGTGAAAACAGCTGAGAACAACTATTTTCTCGCAAACCACGTGTCAAACCTTAATGGGCTCTCTCATTGGCTAAAAGCAAAATTCTTTGCTCTCATGTTGCCATCTGGTGATTAGTTAGTTTCAAATCACATGTTTCGTTTACTACACATACGTTTCAAGTTGTATGTTAATTTCGCAGGTCAGCTATTTCTACAGAAAGCTGCAGGTTCCAGAAAAAGGATCGCAAAATTAAGTGGCCAGTTCGTCAGAGATGGAGCTGTAAGTTTTGATGTTACATTTTCTATCCAAGAATCCAAATATTTATACATCTGAAAATGACGAATTTGCACCAATTATGGACANATGCACTTATTTACTTATTTACTTAATTCTCTACCTATAGTTATATGATGCAGAAAGAGCTACAAGAACTTGGAATTCCAAGCACTGTTATTCTGGATTCAGCCATCGGGTAAGTTTGCTTTTCCCAATAAAGTTAAACCTTATTCCCCAAATCTTGAAGCTTCCTTTGGCATTTTCCCCTAATTTCACCGTATGGATTTCCATGAACAGACCATTAGATTATCAATATCTAGGTGTAAGCTGAGCGTACAGGTATTCACTTAAAAATTCATATACATAGGAATTGAATTATCCAATAATAATTATTTCAAATGATGCAAGATCTCTGCAGGTTGGATGCAAAATAGCTATAGCTTCTAAGATTTGATGAATGTTTTTCATCTATCTCAGGTATATAATGGAAAGAATTGATATGGTCCTTGTTGGTGCAGAAGGAATTGTTGAAAGTGGAGGCTTGATAAACAAGGTACTTCAATATTTCACATTGCCATAACTTTCTTATACAAAATGGCTCCGTTTGTTTTTGTTGACAACAAGTCGTGCAGTAGAGGCCTTACGAATTATGGCACATATTATCTAAAGCCACACGAGGTACGATAATATGCCCTCTTCAGACATGCTAATTGATCCTCTTCAGACGTGCTACAAGACGAAGAGAATAAAGCGGATAGTTCCTTTACGAAGTCACTTTGATGGGGTCTTTGCCAATGAGAATAATGGTTTCTTTTTTTTCCCTCCAAAACAGGTTGGTACGTATCAAATAGCTGTTATGGCAAAAGCAATGAACAAACCAGTGTACGCAGTTGCTGAAAGTTTCAAATTTTTACGAATTTATCCACTAAATCAAAAAGAAGTTTCAAATAAATACAAGGTGAGTCTACTTTCAGCACGCTTTTTTTGATTACTTGAAAAATGTTTGCACGATTAACTTTACTGCGGAAATATTGATCTCAAATTTCTGCCATTTTTTGGACTCGATTAAACGAAGAACTGCTCGGAGTTATCTGATTGATTGATTGATTGATTGATTGATTGATTGATTGATTGATTGATTGATTGATTGATTTGGATATTGGTTTCTTCGTTGATTGGCTAATAGACCTTTTCATTTTACAAGATTTGAGGTTTGCAACCATCGGTTCTAAACAATTAAGATGGAATGTGATTTTCCATCATTTTTTTTAGAAGGAATCGATCATTCAAATCTTGTTTCTACGTGGTAAAAAGGTCTATTGATTGATCTACTATTCAAAAGGAATGAAAAGCGTTTCACCTTGTAGTGTTTTGCTGGTTCTTGCACAGGGGTCCAGGCGTATCCCCTATCGAGTACCCTAGTTTTCGTGTCTTTGCATCCCTGTGACCCAGATTATGAAAACAACACCTGTGTAATTTGAGATCGGGTTACGTCATACTGTAACAACAAGAGCTCGACCGCAACTATGACGTAACCCGATCTCAAATTANGATTATGAAAACAACACCTGTGTAATTTGAGATCGGGTTACGTCATACTGTAACAACAAGAGCTCGACCGCAACTATGACGTAACCCGATCTCAAATTACACAGGTGTTGTTTTCATAATCCGGATCACAGGGAAGCAAAGAAACGAACTCTAGGGTACCCGATAGGGGATACGCCTGGACCCCCTGTGGCTCTTGACGTTTTTTACATGTTTGTTCAAATCTTGATTTTTGTAAGCATTTCAAATATTGAAAAACATGAAAACTTGTAGTTACTTGAGGACTGAAACATTAAACTTACCAGGAAATAAACAATCGATAATAAGGCATTTAATGATAGTTAATCTCAGTTGGAAGGTGTAATTTGTAATCATTTATGAATTTAAATTATTTCTTTTTTTAGTATTTCAATTCAGAAGACCAAGGACATCCACTTGTAGACTATACACCACCATCATATATAACATTACTATTTACAGATTTAGGTGTATTAACGCCTTCAGCGGTAAGCGATGAACTTCTCAATTTATATTGTTGATTTAGTTTTATTTATTGAAAAAATTTAGTTACAATTGCCAAAAATGAACATTGTTTTGCAATCAATGCTGAACAAAAGCGCCATCTGCGCCACGCAAGCTGCCATGAAAATATGCGAGCTGCAAACCAAGAGTGCTTGTATACTTCTAATCATGGAGCTATACATTGAGCTATACATCTACCACACGGGCATCACACTGAAGAGGACAGTTCCAGGATATATGAACGCAGACGAGCTACATGAAATATGATATGGCGATAAAACAGGTCGATCTGGCAAAGAAAGGCGCTAGACAGGCAGGACAATATGAAAGAGTGACTCGCGTAGACTGTGGAAAGATTCTTAGCAGCAAAAAGTGAACAGCGTGATTGAGAAAGCAGACGAAGCGCAAAAAGGACAAACCGACAAACCATATAAGTAAACTATGATCCAAAGCATATCAGTAAATCATCAAAGAAAAATGAACATAAAAAGAAGCTTCTTGTTGCAAATCTTGACTTCTGCGATCCAGCGAATCACAGCTACTTGTTAGACTACACCCTTGTTTGCAGTACTCATAGCATCTGCTTTCATCCAGCTTTGAAACGCTTGCGATCCCCTCCTGCTCCTCTGGGTAACCACTAGCAAGTTTTATTTTGGTGGCAAATAAATCCAAAGAGAACCGGAGATTGATTAGACTTGAGTATAATAAAATAACGACAGATGTTTATGTATCTAAATCTACCAATCAATATCTGCTACGGTCTGCTGCAGCTACAAATCATTATATAATTACAAGCATCGTTATACATTTACAGCTATCTACATGAATGATAAAATATAAGCATACTATATTTTTATAAATGCACAAACAATGTTATATTTTTATAACTATCAAATCCTCCCCTTTTGCTGCATATTTTCCAATAAGTGTAGACTCCCAGTTACACTACTATGCTGTACTAAAGTTAAGCAAGCTATCCCTTCATTTGTAACAACGTTATTTGGCCTAGAGCTGGAAGATCCCTTTTTACAAATCTAGCTGTACATCATTTCGAGGCTATTGATCCTTAATTCGTCAGAAAGATTTGCAATGTTTTATCTCCTACAAATTGGAGCTTTGATTTGAAGAGTCGTCCTCATCAAAATGGCACACTGTTCAGTTTCATCCATAATGCAAACAGTTGATCTTTGTCGTTATGTAATTGTTTAATTTCGAGCATTGCTTCTCTTGACGACTAAAGTCTGCCTCACAATAGATGTCAGGCGAAAATATCTGCGAAAACAAACAAGTAGAGGGTTTACATGAGCAATTTTGCGTTATCGCAAATCTCACCTGACATACATTATGAGACAGACTTAACAGTAGTAGAACTCCGAATAACGTCATTATAAATACACTATTTGGCTAAAATAGTGCTTATCACAATATCATAGAATGTAATGGATTCGTTTCTGCTAAAATCTTCCTTTATTTATAAAGTTACATATTACATAAACAAGACACAACATCTAAACGAATTTCCCCTGTACTGTCAGATAAAAACTTAGTGTATAAATGTTATTATTTATCAGCCTTTTTCTCAAGCTCCTCCATACTGACAGAATAGTCATCCTTCTTCCTCCGTTGAATAAACTCGATGAAGCCATAACCGGTGATACCAAGCAGGAGAAAACAAATGAGGATGTAAAGTTTGATTCTGACGCAAATAAAGTTGCTGTATGCGAATGCAATGACGAAGCCAAGGGACTCCCAAAGACGATAATTTGAAAATGCTGCTTCTTGGTTTGTTGGGAACAGATAACCGTAAAATGCTACAAAGCAAATAGAAATGAAATCGAACAAAGTGCATGGCTTTATTATAAATAAAACTTAAAACGCTATTGTTCTTAAGAACACGAAATGTGACATCATAGGAAATATTGCTTCTAATATTGACTCATTCTGGACTTTTGAAAATGTGTTATTTGTCAAGATTGTGAGATTAAAGAACGCCGGTCAACCAGCATCCTTTGCGGTCGCGCTTTGCAGAGAATGCTGTCATATGAAAATGGCCGCCGCAGTCGGAAGGCAACAAGAGAAGCGCGCAAAGGATGCTGGTTGATTGGCGTTCTTTAAGTAGACGTGGACTTTGCTTATTTTTGGGTTAAAACATGATCTATTTTGCCATTCAACAAAAGATTGCTTTATTAGCAGAAGTCGTTTTACGATGGTTTTGTCTGAACAGCTCTAAATCCTAATTTGTTCGTAGCAAGCGATATCCTTTGAAAATCTTTCAAATGGGATTGCCCAAGGATCGAATTTTGTTCGACATGCAAAGTGCAAAATCTTAGATATCCATGAATCAACGTTTCCTCTTGTGACCGAGGCGTTATGAGTGCAATGCTCTAACGAAAATCTGAGTGGGTCGACCATTTCAAACTTACCGTTAACTTGTGTTTGCCAGATGGCGTCAGCAAATCCCCAAATAGCAGCAGCAACAAAGTAAACAGCTAATTGGTCAGTTCTCGGTTTCCATATCAACAGCCCTATGATCAAACCGAGGTTAATGAGAGCTCCTCCAAACATCAGGAGTGGTCTCCCTGTGTACTGTGACAGCTTGCCAAGACCGAATGAAAATAGGGCGTCAGTCACTCCAAAACATATCATCACAAAGCCAACTTTCTCAACTCCAAGTGCACAAGTAACGAATGACTAGAGTAATAAAACAATGGGATATAACAATATCAAATAACGGAAATTGAAGTTTGAATATATGTGATAAACCACGTGGAAAATGAAAAGACGAGAGTGAGACTCAATCCGCTAAAATTGTTGATCTACACTCCGAAATGAACCCCTTCATTTAACAGCAAGCGAACTAGCTGATATGAAATGCTCCTGCGAAAGATGCAGCTAACTCTCAGCAAGAAGACGTACAGGGTGCGTTCGTTTTGGATGCATAAGTATTGTCCTTCGCTTTTAATTAGGGAAGTAATCGAATAAACAGCATCCCCAATCCCATAATCTGGCTTCACAAAACATTTCGTTCTTATCAAAGTGTGTTGACTCTAAATAGAAAAGCGAAACAAAATTGTGTTGGTCCAAAGAACCGAACGGGAGAAGTACAGGTTTGCGAATTGTTTGAAAATAATTTCCCAAGATGATATTTAAAAAGTGGGTACACATTGAAATCAGCTGATGTACAAACACCTACCTTAGTGAAATCGCCGAAGACGAAGCCTTGCTCTAAACCACTGTACATAGTCAGCGGTATCAAGAGACGCATGCGTACATCTTTCAGATGTTTTAAAGTAGCAACAAACAGATTGAACACTCCGTGATTTCTTTTTTCACTTCCAAGGACTTTAACTTTATCCAGCAGCAAGATAATCAGAATAATTGCTATGATGCCAACTGCGAGATATATACTTATGAGTGTGATGATCTTCTCTTGGCTAGGCCCATCTGTCGAAGTTGTGTTTGTCGAGTTGCTTTTTGGTGCCGTGACAGGGCAATCATTTGCTCCACACATCAATACGTTTATTGTGGTATTAGCTTTGCCTGCAAGCAAAACATTTATCATTCATCTCTATTAGAACATATAATTCGATTCGGCCATTTGCCCTGAGGTTTACTGGATGTTTTTTCTTACATATTCTCATAATCACTTTATTTTCCACGATAATTTTATTAAATTTAAAGTCCATTTCGGAGTAATTTTTTCTGCTCTAAAAGGGTCTTTTTCAACTTTTTCAGTCCATAGTAAAATCAGGTTACTTTTTCTAATTTGACATAAATGGGACCACAGAAAATTGAGAATTGTCAAGCATATTTGGGACTTGTGTACAAAGTTATTTCGACCAAAGGGCTGACCAGCTTGTCAAATGCCAACCCTTTTCAACCAACACTTCCCTATAATGGAAAAGACAACCAAACTGCCTTTCCGCCATTTCTTCGATCCTTGTCAATTCAACCAAAGGAAAACCTGTAGTACACAAATATAGGAAATAGCAAGGGATAACAGTGACTTCAAAAATGACAAATAAAATAACATACTTGTAGGTTTCAGGACCAGAGATGAAATCAAGTTTCCCCAGATCTGTCCAGATTGAAAAATCATGAAAAATAATCCGAAAAATCGAGTTACAACTGCATCTTCTTCCTGGTTCGTTAGCTTGGCATATCGGATGCCAGTTGTCGTGAGGTATGAGCATTTGGAAGACCAAAGAGGGGCAGCGCCAAACCCTGGAGGAAGGAACAAGGTGTTTTACATAGATCATCAGAAAATTACAAGATATACACTCCAAAATTGCTGATGGCGATCCGACAGAAATCTTATACAACTTTGTGTCAGAAGTTTTGAGGGACTTTTCAGAGGTTTAGAGCGAAAGGAGGGGCACTGAAATAGGAACTGATGGTCACAAATAGCATAAAAAACAGCATATGGATCAAATTAGTATTGGTTCCCAAAGAATACACAAAATCATTCGTGTTCAAGGTAAATAACTGGTGACATTTCCATATAATGTCAACAAACTGATCGCAGGACGGAAAAGAAGGCTTTTGAGGCGAGCACTTGAGTACCCTTATCAAAATAAAGATGGATAAAAACGCAAAATGTTGCAAAACTAGTTTCAGTACCTATAAATCGATTCTGGAGGCCCCACTCAAATTTGATTCAGCCATTAGATAAAATCGTATCATGGACCGAAGTTTGGTTGTAATATTGGCTCATTTTCAAATATTTTTTTAGAACTGTAAAGATAAGATTTGGCTATCAACATCAACAAACTTTCGTTACTTCCATTAAAAAATATCACGTGACATGTAATAAATATCACGTGACTTATGGCAGGCAGAAAAACGAAAAGGTACTCACCAAGGAGAATGGACGTTGGAATCAAAGTATACCATGTTGAATAGTAATTAGCTGCGATATATGCACAATAAGTTACCATACAAACAGCCAGGGTCCATTTGCAGCCGAGTCGGTCGATAATCAAGGGTGGTACGAACATACACGAAACGATCAAGGCGGAATAGATAACACTGAGTGAGGCAACGCCAAGGCCTTCTGCTTGATTTAAACTGCTCTGCAAATTAGAGAGTGATTGGAAGGCTGTGAATAAGAAAAGGAATGCGAAACTGACGACAAGAAGGTTTTTGATGATCTTCCTCTTTTCTGCTTTCTCGTCTTCAAACTCAACTTCGGGATGTTTGTCGTCGTTGGCCATTGTTGATTTTAATTCTGCAATGAATAAAGAAACATTAGCACTTAAATTAATGTGTCTTTCGCTTGAGGAAAATCCCATTTTGCCTATGAACGGCACACTTGCCCTGCCTAACCTCAGAAAAACGATACAGAAATTTCAGCTCTTGTGTTTTCAAGGCGTGTTTTTTCGCCACTGCCTAAGGCAATCTGTCGTTCAATAATTTGCTTGGGCGGTTAGACTTATAACAATCGTTGTCGTTTTTACTACCGCGCAACTTACCTTCATCATAGACTCAATCAAACTTTGCCTATCAATCAACAATTCGTAACTGCATTCGATAACTGTGACAAAATTTATNTAATTCTGCAATGAATAAAGAAACACGAGCACTTAAATGAATGTGTCTTTTGCTTGAGGAAAATCCTATTTTGCTTATGAACGGCGGTGAACGGCAAACTTGCCCTGCCTAACCTCTGAAAACGATACAGAAATTTCAGCTCTTGTGTTTTCAAGGCTTGTTTTTTCGCCTCTGCCTAAGGCAATCTATTGTTCGATAATTTGCTTAGGCGGTTAGACTTATTACAATCGTTGTCGTTTTTACTACCGCGCAACTTACCTTCATCATAGACTCAATCAAATTTTGCCTATCAATCAACAATTCGTAACTGCATTCGATAACTGTGACAAAATTTATCAAGTCCAATTGAAGGTTTGCTAAATAATTAAGGGGGTTTGATGGTTGAAAGTCTGAGGAATAGGAAAGGGAGATTAATCGTCTCGAAACCTCTGATCATCTTGTAACCTCCTTCGAGAATAGAAAGAATTTTTGCATGTACCTTGGTAACAGATTCTAGTCATTTGCCAAACAACCTGCTTGTTGGCCTAAATATCGAGAAGGGTGGGAAAATATTGACTAAATCAGCATAATTCGAGCTCTTCACAATGTTTTCACCCCAACGTAGCTAGATTTAGCTAGATTCAGTTCAGTTCAGTATCAAATGAGAGTGAGAATGGGTCCCCCCTTTGTTTTCTAATCGATAGTGCGATAGGATGGACACATAACCTCTTCTGCTTAGGCCTAAACAATTGAATATTAATTGCATGGAGGAAGAAAGAAGCATGGTCATAATTTCCTTCTAAATCTACGGGCATTTTTTCGGCGATGGCTTTAGGCCTACGTTTCATTTCTCATTTTGATCGATGAGTTGATCTTCCCCCACAAAGTTTATCAATCACCTTTTGCCAACAAAGTTCAAGTTGCTTCTACTCGGTTTTTCTCCATTTTTTTCAATAACATTCTTACCCTGCTTTGGCTTGGCTCAATTCTTTTAGTCCATTGACGACCTTTTCTTCTGCGATACTTGAACTGTATTATTCCCCCGGGGGGGCACTATGTATATTTTGGGTACTGGGGACGTGCCATCGGGAAGGGTATCGATTTTCACTATTTTGGTATAAGGAACGGTATCGATTTTCACTATTTTGGTATAAGCTTACATATACACGGAACCTTCGAGAAAGAACTGACCTTTCTCCCGTAAGTGAATCGATACGATTTCAATTATGGATAAACGCTCTTTGACTGAAGGACCTAGGTTTGTCCATTGGTTTGTCAGAAGGCCACTGAATGTAACTTGAACCCGTTCAATTTGGCTAGGATGATTAAATGAGGATCTTCGTGAGCTATTGTGGCTTGGTTAACTAAGCTAATCTTTTGAGTCGGACTTTTGGGCTGCTTTAGCAGTTTGTGTGCCGGTCCCCCAGATTGAAACGGAATTAAAAATTCCAAATTCTGCCACCAAAATTAGTAGATCGTGCTGCGAAGGAGCAAGGGATGTCCGAGTCGATCTCCCTATCGTTATCAGTGCTTTCGAAGTAACCCCCCCCCCCTCCCCCCTTTCCATCAGCCTCTCACTAGAGAGAGTTAAAAATTACGCAACTGTATCGAATTCCACTTCATTCATTTCATTGGAGTATCATGTTTGCCCTTGAGAAGGCGTGTTGTAGTACATGCGAAGGTGTGTTGGAGGAGAACACAAAAACGGAAGTAGATTTCAACCAATCACAGCTTGATAATGTAATCTTATCATCATCATCATCATATTGCTAATCGCACTACATTATACATGTATGGCAGCAAAAACATAACATTAACACAATTAAACGAAAATAAATAAACTAAATTAAATGTAATCTAATGTAATAAAAATGTAATCTTATATTCAACTGTCTGAGTTTCTGTTGCACTCGTGGCACATAGTCCAATTTTAACGGCATAATTTAAACTGTTAATGTGATTTTGATGCCTGTCTTTCCTAAATAACATGCTGTTATCGTTTGTTGAGCTTGAGCTTTGCTCGCCTTTCCACTTCACGTACTTTTTTATCCGTACTTTAGAACTGTTGTTTTCCCTGTATCGTCAGTCAATGATATCTTGCCATTGGAAATAAACGCAACCAAAGTCCGTTAGAATTAGCAAGAAGTCATAAACATTATGTTTGAATTATTCTGGAAGTTTATCTCCAGGTTGGAAGGGTTTGAAGGTGACTATTTTCGGTTCTTCGCGCTATGTTATTGTTTGTTTATATTCTAAAGTCAATTGAGCTGATCTATCTTGAAATGTTCGGCGCAATGCCATCTTTGAATTATATACTGCAAATCTTAGCTTCCTTTCTCATTCTTGAAAATGCATGTGCGATGCAAAAAGGAGAATTTTGTTTTGCATAAGTGAAAGCTTGACGATCAGTGCAGAATCAAAACCTAAAACCAACCCTTCCTCAGTGATATGAATATTGCGTGCTGAATAAACCGTCCTCCTTCTTTCTTGTGGCAACTTTTATGATGACATGTTGTGGCCTACCAAAACAATGGAAGTTCACAACTCTGCAAATGAAATCATAGATAACACTCTTTACTGAAAACCGTTTTATTTAATGAAACCTACCTCTAGTATTCTGGATAGTTTCTTTGTCCTGTCACAGAGTTTTTGTGCGTACAGAGCCTTTCTCTTTGCGCCACTCGTCGAGAAAATGCTGCTGGGTCAGTTTGTCTCGTTATCGATTCCAGGAGGGCGAAGTTGCAAAAGGATTTGAAGTTGCGCAGAGACCCCAATACACGATTGAGCAATTTCTTGTTGTAATCCTAACCAAACTTTGCCCAATCATGGTCCAATCATCCAAGAAAGATTTTAATCTGTTATTATTTCATGGAGAAAGACAGCAAAAGTAACTTGAGAAACAGGTCATTGTAAAATGAATGCATTTTGGAAGAAAATAAACAATAGATGTATACAAGCCTGTTCAAACAGTCTTCGCCTTGAAGGCTTTGTCGGAACGAAATTCATATTGGGGGGGCTGAACGGAATTGCAAGCGGAGGGAGCAAAAATGGGGGTCCGGGGGCTTATGTATCAATTTGCCACTAAGTAATATAAAATTTACAATGTTTTAAAAGTTAAAAATAGATACATTACAATTTTAATACGAAATAAATAAATACTTGTAAAAAACACCCCTAATTGTAGTGGCAGGGATAGCATTAAAAGGTCAAATTGACCTTATTTCCATAATGGTCCCCTCAGAGGTGGTTGCTAAAAAATAAAAAAAATAAAAAAAATCCGTAATTTAGTAAGGCCAAATCATGAATCTGAGAGAGGACGTGAGGTCTTAGTAGAACATATATACGTCATTTTCTTCTCTCTGAATATTTTGGAAAATATCATCTTTGATCTTGTGTTTAAACGAGTTGACATTGTTTGTGGATTTTAAATCAGAAGATAGGTTATTCCATATTTTTGGCCCCAGGTAAGATAGGCATTTTTGACCTGTGTTACTTTTGCGAAATGGAAGGTTTAATTTAAGCTTAGATCTTCGCGTAACTCGGCTCTGGTCGACTGGATGAAATATTTCGTCGGCGTAAGGCTTGCCCCCAGGACAATTTTGTGTCCACTCCCTTTAGATCGTCGGAAGATGCCCCTGTCCTGAAGAATTTGCCATTTAAAGGAGCAAAGGATTGCCACTGACAGAGGTTTTCCCTGGAAATTTGGGAAAATAGGACTCAAAAATCACTTAGAAATAGTTTATTTTTTAATAGCTTAGTAACTTCAGGTGGTTCAACTGAGAGCTTTGATAACCTCCTTGGATATAAATAAGCTTAAATCTTCATTTCCATAATCTTTGCTCTTGCAGCCTTTTTCAGCAAAAAAGGAACAAACTTTAGCAAATTAATGGGCCCCACTTCCGACGGGCCTGGCTTAGCAAGCGTGGTGGGGCTGAGAATAATAGTGTTGCGTCACCGTCATTTTGTTCAACGGAACCAATCGTACGTATGTTTTTTCTCAGAACTCCCGTCACACAAAAAGTTATCCTCAAAAATTTGGAGCAGGAATTTGGCAACCAGGGCTACTGGAACAAATTTGCAATGGCGGCATTCTGCTTCAAAAAGCAAATACACTGATGCATAGAGCATATATTAGGCTATCTTGTTGCGCCTGATGCAACAATATTTGATGTGCTATATTCAACAGTAAATATGCTTATAAAATCTTTTCTCTAACAGTAGTAAAATTACGGATAACAAAGAGATAACAAAGAAGAAATCGACCAGGGTTGCTGAAGAACCGGTCAAAATCGTTGCTGAATCTTAAGCCTACTACAGTTTACACGCAAAATTTGTGTAAAAAAACCTTTGAAACAAACTATTGAGCATTGGCGATAAATTAGACTTTAGGTAATACTTTTAAATTGTTATCAGAGATGACACAAAATAAACAGCAATTTTTCTCACAAGATTCATTGTCTCACCAATTCAATATGTGCACTATTTCTACCTGGTACAGGTATTAAACGTAAACTACCAAAATAATGCTGCTACCATTTCTAAATAATATGGTTCATGATTATGTTCAGAATAATCATGCCAGAGTGAATTATAAGATATGATGAAATTTTAGCTGATATGGGTAACTGATTAATATTTATGGCGTATATTGATATGCGAAAGTACTCTGAGCTGAGACTAGTGATTTTCTTTTCCCCATGACTGTATGTCTCTTCAAAGAAAACTTTGATGTAAGATATAAAAGTTGAAGACTTACACTTTTCATTAATTGATTTTATAAAGAGACAACGCAAAAAGATTCATATTTACATTTGAAACTATTTAAGAACCAAATCAAATGAAAATACACAGTACAGTTAGAGCCAAGTAGCTTTGACTTGATGTAAAATGAACGCCCTTCTGACAAAAAGTTTTTAGTTAGATACAAATACCTGTTTATAGGTGCAAACTCCTTATAATACCTTTGAATTTCTTTCAAAAATTTACAATAACTACTATAGATTAAGTTACGAGAACCTTCAAGCAAGATACCTTATCAAGATGCTCTGTTTCAAGAATAGTCTATGGAAAAACCAATTGCCTCTAGGTTACCTGTACACCTCAATTACCTTCAGGTTAGTTACAGACCAAATGTTCTTCGTCCAGCTTTGATTTGATCCATTTAGAGATCAAAGTGCCCTGGCAATACCCTTTAAATACTTGAATTTCAAGAAATATCACCAAAAAAAGAGTAGTCCATATTTAAGGGAATTTTACCAAAATTGTACGCTGTTTTAGAGATGTTTTGTTTCTTACGAAACCTAACGGGGGCACTTTGGTATATTAGTATTATTTACAGTGTTAGTAGTTTATCCTCTTAAAGGCAGGTCTTTGCAGCAAGGTTCTAGAGACTTGCATGTACTTGATATTTACAGAAGGATCACAAATTTACTTGAAAGTTATTTGATCAGGTGGCAAATGACCAGCATCTCCAAGTGACTTCAAACTGACTCTTCCATTGGGTCGAATTGTCAGATGTGTCAATCCACAATTTGCAATGCTCATTCGAAGCCATCCTTCTGGGGGAAACTGCAACGCTCTACAACGAAAAACATTATTTAATTTTATCAAAAACTGTTCTAAGAGTGCTGATTTGTAGTTTGCAGAAAATAAGTCTATTATATACAAAGTAAAATTTTATTACAATTTTGGAAACTTCCTTTACCAAAACAATATGAAAAACAGCTTTCTCCCACTTTAAATCAGTGCTTATGAATGGTGCTTGATTAGGAAAATGTGTTGTCAAAAGTGGTTCTTTACTGCAAAATACAACCTTATTTCAAAGATTTGGATGCACTTGGCGGATTCAATATTTTGCACCCTGTTCTTTTGCATACTTCTATCTCTAGATATCATTTTTCTTTAGTTGTTCAGTTATCAATGCTTTGGTTTTTACGTTTCCTGCCTGATCACCAATGATCAAAACACTTGTGAATTTTATCTTAAAGTTGAAGAAATTGTTATCTTAAACAACTATATTCAAAGTCCTCACAATTGTTGTTGGCTTGATAAACCAAAATTATATGCTTTCCACACATTTTGATTTCCTTCGCAAAATGTTCCCTTTAATATTTTGTAAGTTTTTTAATTAAAGACGTGAAAATTAAACAGAAAATGAGAAGGAGACAACATTTTACCTGCATACAATGTATCTGATAACATTAGCATGACAAACAATGAGCTCATGACTATCATTCAGTTGTTCTGGATCAGCTCTGTGTACATATTTCCGAAATGCTGCTTCTATCCTGGAACCATCTTGAAAGAATTCCTGCTAGGCAAGAGCGCAAAATAATTATTATATAATTAATTCTTTGTTATGTTTTTTAAAGAAGTTATTACATCAAGAGAGGAATGATAGAATGTACAAAAATTTGTGCATTGAAAAAGATTTGACCAGCGACACAAAATTGAGCTTGACTTTATCTTTGAAATTTTGTATGAAGATGGTGTCTTGTTTTGTACAAGTGTAAGTAGCCTCATCTATTGTTTTCACCAAGGAAAGCAACTGATTCAACCATTCAACCAACATTGGCAAACATCTCTTTTCAGAATTCCCAAGACACGATATCTCTCTGCATTCATGTTTTGTTATTTTCCATCTTTATCATAATAAATTTGCTTCAAAACTTGTTAAACAGCTAGCTTGTCTTCTTCAGGTTGAATCTCATCTCATTCTGTCAGACATAGAATATAGTTCAGCTGCAATGTTACAGTGAATGGACAATAAATCTGAACAATACGCTATAGCTGTTCAAATTAGTTCATCAAAATTTCTTCAACTTCAAAATTCATTCTGTTCTTCTTTCTGCACTTGTAATCCTGTGGTCTTTTTTGTATATCATAAAGTTTCATTAATCATTTTATTTGTCCCCTTCAACTCTACAATCTTCGCCCACCTGTTCGTTCCTTAATTTACAGACAATGAACTTGCCAAATAAATGTGTGACCAAATTTTATGAGCTTGGCAAGAATTTACTCACCCATCTTTCAGGATTCCAACCGGATGATGAGCTTGGTTCAGGAGGGCAAGGTGCACCTTCCCTAAGCAAGGAACAACTCTCACGGTCTACGTCGTTGAGGGACTCATGTATGAGTTCAGCTGTCTCTCTTGCTCTGGTCATTGTTGAGTGAACAATCCTGTCAAATTTTATGTCCAATTGTTTGAGTCTATCTCCAGTATTTACAGCTTGCTTCCTGTCAAAATAAGAAATTAACAATTTTTATAGAACAAATTAAATCAAATTTTAGATGTCAGTTTTTAGTTTACAGCTGGAAAGAGGCTAGAAATGCTTTGGAGAATGCCACAGCGATATCCATACCTATAAAATAACGATGGATGGACCAACATTTTGATGGCAACAGTAGACCAAAGATCTCATTGAAACTAGAGCCTGGCTGGAAGGTACTCTATTTTTTCTCATTTCTGCACATATATGGTAAATGCACTTTAATTAGCCACTCCCTATCGCTATGCATCTTTCAGAGTTCTCAAGAGTTAGAAAGCATTTTTGTTAATTAAATTTAAAAGCACAGATTTCCCCATCTTGAATATTTCTTACAAGTTTTGGGAAAAACTGTTTCTTCAAAATAGCTAATTAATTCACTTCTTTGGTTCTTATTGTAGACATGTTTGCATTGTGGAGAAAATTTCCAAAATTGTAGAGCATTATGCGCAGATTATGTGGAGATCTCTCATGGCATTGCTTGATGTACAGGTATTTGTTTATTTCTTTCTAATTTCAATAGCCAGCTTGTCATATTGGTACACTTTTAGTTTTATTAATGCCAGTTGGGGTATGGTCAAAATTCAAGGGAGATGCAATGGATGCATAAAATGCAAGGGGTGCGCCCTTGAAGCAGGGATTTTTGACTTTTTTGTGGATGCAGTTTACAGCTGTCTCAGCGTTTAAAGCTGAAGAAAAGATTAGAATATTAATTTGATGAACATTTGATCACCTTCCAATGTCTGTTAAAGTTTTTTCTTCATCAGTTTTTCCATAATTATATTGTCCATGTCGGACAAAAATGAGATGCCTTGTGGCCTTAGGCCGCTTTGATGTTTCACTACTGTCGACCCCATTTACATTTTCTTCTACCATTTTCTGTGTATTATTATCAGTCTTATTTGTATTTTCATCAATTGTTCTTAAATTCTTTGCTGATATCTTTTTCTTCAGATCACCAAATTTCCTTCTATCCCAATCAGAATCCCATTGCGTCTTTGGCTTCAAAAGATCGTCCATCGAAGCATTGTCGAGAATTGGAGCACGAGCTGAAGCCCGCTCCGAAACATATTGGTATGCAGCGACTGAACTTGTGGCAGCGGCAAGCCCACCGATTGTTAATATCCTTCCAAAGGATGCACGAAACCTTGCCATGGCTGAAAATGTTGTTAAAAGCCTTGTTGTTTGTAAACAGATGCTTCAAATACCGGCCGGCTTCAGCAGTCTTCTTGATAGGCCCAACTCTCCGAGTTGTTGTGGTGAAATGGTGATGATAGATAGATACCCGCACAATAATGGAATGCAATTCGTAAGAAGCTACTCTCTGTTTTGCAAAATTCGGAATCTTTCTTCTTCTTAAATAACTGTACAATATTGCCCGTAAAGATAAGCCGTTTGAATCTCACATCAAGCTTTTTGGATGCAAATTAAGTCCTTGTTGATAAAGATGTCTCATAACGTCACGGCCATTTTGGAAGTGTCCCAAGAAACACGATGTGAATTTGCTGGACTTTGAACTCATGGGGCCTCTTACTGGGATTGATCATTGAATCCGAGGTTGCTTTACGGGACTCCAAAATGGGACCGGAAAAAACTCTCTAAACGAAAATGTGAACTTTCGGCTACTTCATTCGGTTCCTCGAATCAAACACAGTTCTGATATCGCATCCTTAGACAAATATATCTTATTAGGGAAACCTTGAAATGCTTGCAAACCAGTTAAATCGACTAACTACCCAAAGACTTGGCTTCACGCACGCCCATGCTTTTTCAAATAGATATTTTAAGCTGCGTTTCGCAAGTGATCGTTTTAATAGTGGAAATTCAAATCGGATAGTTTGCTTACAGCTAAGCTATCAACTTCGAAACCTTTCGAAGTAATATTTTGCACCCCCC
>REGM01000108.1:614166-667459 GCA_004194415.1 Aurelia aurita | reverse complement strand
TTTGTGATCCCAAGCTAGGAATGATAGTTGGGGAATTTTCCCCGCTGTCTTTTTAATGCCCGGGGTCGTTACTGGGGGGTGTTATTTTCTTTCCTTGAAAGTTTCGAGGAAGTCCAAAATGTGACTCCCTAGAACAACATTTGAGGATGAGACACCGTACCTTAAAAAAGATGAAAACGGATATCTTCAGTACCTAGACAACATTTTCTTTCGAAAACGTGTGAAAGGATGGACTTGATTCTTTAGTATACCTTTCATATTCTTGTATAAAGACTAGAAAATTGACACACAGAAAACTCATTTCCAAGTATACGTGCTAAATGCTTTAGTACGGATTATAACATAAAAATAGATTTGCTTACGAATAACAAAACAATCCTACAAACAGTAATGATCAAATGTACAAAATATCCATGAAGCATTAGCAAAGTTAAAGTAAATCAACGGAGATATAGCGATCTAGTCTAAACAGAACACAAAAGAATGACACTCGCCTCTTATATTCCTATTGTTTTCATCGATCGAGAACAATCTAATAAAATAGACTATATTTAGATTGACTCAATCCCCCTAGATAAGCTACTTTTAACTCCATTTATTTACTTTGATAAATAATTTTCTGATGTTATTACTTTGAAAAGTTTCCATTTTTCTCGAACAAACTGCGACAAACTGTAACCAACAGTATTAGCTATAATAGTGTTCTTCTTTACGAAAAATTTTAGTGAGTGCTGACATAAATTCGCAACCTTGCATTTCAACTGAATTTTTGCCTATCGAGCCCTATATGGGTGTCACCAGCCCCGTAAAGTGGGGGTGGGCAAAGTAAAGACCTAAATTCTATAAGGTAATTGTACCCAATCCTTTTTCCACCAGTTTTGCTGATTAATAAATACCAGTCTGAGAAACTGGGGTGGCCACTCCCTGGCGACGCCACTGCCTAAGATTGAACTAATTTGCTGAATCAAATGATTCTGTTTCAGATTTACTGCATGTCTGCCTGTCAATCCGACATTCACTTTATAAACATGCAAAAAAATGGATCTCAACGAGTTTGTTATTCTCTCCCGTTTTTTAAAAACCTCGACATTCGTTATCAAGACGCAATACGATGAAACCATTCCATTATCACAAAAACTTGATAGCTAGATTTGAATCAATTTGAATCAGCTGAAGTTTAATCCCTATTTACAGTTATCTCCCCAAAAAATTTACGTTAACTATAAATTATGAACATGTGCGAATTTTCAACCAATCTAAAATCGATTGTTTGCAAGCCAAGTTGTGTATCGGGTGAGTAAAGAGTGGGAAGACATTTTGGAAGACTATAAACACAGGGAAACCAGATTAACTGTTGATTTTTGGAGTTTTTTTTATTTGGTAATTTATTCTATTTTTGTATTAAATCAACCTCCTATTATTTTCCGTGATTCTATTGTGCTGCGCAGCGAACTTCCACTGCCAAGGAGCGAAAGGAGGGAAACTGCATTTTTTCGCCCTCTCTTCGTGCACTCCTTCGCAGTTTCCTTCCCTTCGCTCCTTGGCAGTGGAAGTTCGCTGCGCAGCACAATAGAATTACAGAAAATAACAGAAGCTTGATTTAATACAAAAATTAAATAAATTACCAAATAATAAAAACTACAAAAATCAATAGTTAATTTGGTTTCCTTGTGCTATAAACGCTGATCTGATCGGCTGATTTCAAATATTGTGGCTTTAATCTATCGATGAAAGTTTAATTTACATCTAGAGACCAAATTTAGGTATTTGTGTTGTGTTAAAGGCAGTCTGTCACGCATCTGATTGGGTGATCAGGACAATACAAAGAATAGGAGAACTGGATGGCTGCTGATCCTAATCACTTTCTACGGCCATAGAAAGTGATACAGATCAGCCCTCCTTTGTTCCCAATGCACAGATTCACAAAGACATTCGTTGTGTTGAGCTCTGACTTTACTGCAGCCAATCAGATGCGTGACAGACTGCCTTTAACATATAAGTGTCATAAAAGTGACTGAAATTAAATATCGGGTTTAAAGCTTTTGTTAGGCCCCAAGAAGAAGCATGATTAGATGTTCCGATTGCTTTTGCAATACCTAGATGTTGAAATAGTACCAAAACTTGATCTCCAATCGTAAATTAGACTTTCACCGATATATTAAAGCAACAATCTTTTAAATCAACCAATTAAATCAGCTTTGATATAGTCGCCTAAAAGGAGCAACTATTTTGATTCATCTTGTAGACTCAGGCTAGGCCATATCACCAGCTGTTTATACTAACTGTTAACTTTAACAATGCTTTTAATACGTAAATAAGAACACAAATACATAGCAAAAGACATTAGGGCTCTTGGCTATAATATCTTAGTACGACAAGGTATAGCTCTAAAACTATATTTACATTGATACCATATAACTCTTTATTCTCCTATAATTTTACTGTTTGTACATTTATAATCAAAATCCACTGAGCGTACATACCATATTTGGAAATAATTGTTCTTCTAATGTCTTTGTTTAATAAAAGTGTCTCCTTTCATTTGCAGATGACAAAATCTTTCTGAAAACGACTTCATCTTCGCTTTTGATTGGCCCTCTGTGCATCTTTTCAATTTACTACTCGAGATGCCACAGACCTACCTTTATACATAGGTATTCTTGGTGAGTGAATCTGCTTCAACTATGCAACTTTCCTCTTTTTTGATTGCATAAGCAGCGCCCTGCATGTATTTAGCTTCGCCTCTGTTCAGGCGCCTTATTCATAAACCTGTAGGTACAGCTTAGCAAGATCATGTCCATCGTGATTTGACGCTGCGCAGGTATACATCCCTGAGTCGGCAGCAGACACATTTTTCACGGTCAGTTTAAGTCCATATGGTCTTGTGTTGTCAAAGATCCAAGGATTGCTGTCGTAGAACTTATGATTTGTGTCTTTTTCTTGAACTTGAAATGTCGTATAGAATTTGGGATCGATATGTCGATACAGTTTCTTGAAATGTTTTTTGGAAGTTTGCTTGTCTGAAAATATGGATGATAAAGCTGCCAATGCGACTTGTTTGTCTACTGGCACTGCCCATTTGTGCCAAGACACGTATGGCAGTGTTGCTGATGTCAGTTCGAGGCATTCGAGTGAAACATCTTGGCCTGCCCTCGCTTTGATGTATGGTTCACGTTTTGCGGTAATCACTCGTGGTGGACCACCTTTACGTCTTCCTAAAACATGAGAGAAGACTACATTACAATTTTTGCAGCTAATTTCATTAATATTTTTACTTTCCTCGTCTTATCCTTTTTTCAGAAAAGTATTCAATTTGAAAAAAATTAGACAAAATGCATTTATCAACCTGGTTCCGAGGGCCAGTTTCCTACGTCAATACTGATTTCTACCTTGTCCTGGTAAGTAAACAGTCGATTAGTAAATATCTAATCAAATCTACCGATTGAAATTTCATTCTGGATTCAGCAGCCTCCTTTTGGGCCATGGGAACGAGGTAATACATGACATACAATATGAAGTGTGGAGATTGGACGAACAGGAGAAAATTCAACACAAATATGAGGCCTAAAATAAAAGTCATGATGCTCGCTACCTTATTTTCCTTTTAGAAAATATTTACATATCAAATTTAAATCCCTTCCAATCATTAGCTGGAAGAATAAATTATAATTCTTAGAATAACTTGCACAAAACCAAGCGTGTCGTATTAAGATCGATGGAATTGAGTAAACTTGAAGGATTTTTAACTAGTTAGCCTCCTATGAAAATGTTTGTGTTAAGGAATGATGGTGTATTCCNCAGATTTCCATACTTGTTGGATGCAATGCACGTGTAAACACCAGAATCCGTTGTCCTTATTCTCCTGATCTTCATCACAGTTCCAGAATTTCTGATATTCAATCTGTACCTTCTCTTGAAAGATTCTCCATTGATCTTCCACGAGTATTTGATGGGCTGTGCTCCGATGGCTTTGCAAGGTAACTCCAGATCGTATCCTTCTGAATGGATTTTGTCTGCTGTATGTCGCATTGAAGCAGGGGCTGTGAATACGGGGTTGTATGACTTATGGTAGAAGACTGCTTGCATGGCTTGATAGTGGTTGTCTGCAATAGAAATAACAAATTTATAGTTCATATCGTTGTACTGAAAATTGCGTGTGTCTCAAGATAACTGCAAATGCATATGGCATTCCACATGATTTAGATGAGGTTATTTCAATGTCTTTTGATCTTTTGCGGATATTCTAAGCAACTAAAAATGCATTGCTTTGCAGTGGTTATCTGCAAAGAAATAACGAACTTGTTGGTTTTTTGATTGGAAGTTTGCTTTTGCGTGTGTCACAGAAAAGTACGGCTTCTTAACAAAATAATGGTGACATATTTGATTGAGTCAGGAGCTGAAGTTTGTTTTGAAATCAGTTTAAAATTTGATGAGTTATAATCTTGGATTGATAACCTTTCCTGATCCTACCTTCCTACGGAAAGAGAAATTGCCTCGTTTTAATTCGATACAAAGAGAAATTGCCTCGTTTTAATTCGATACAAAGAGAAATTGCCTCGTTTTGATTCGATGCAAAGAGAAAGAAGGTAGTTGCCACAGAACCACAGTCGCAAGGTTGACCAAAGTTTTTCTCCCTCTGAAGACGTGTAAATAGACACCGGGTCCATGTCTCCTCTTTATGAGCTGCAGAATGGTCGTTATCATCTCTGGTTATTTTAAGAATATCTTGCTATGAAAAAGTAACTGTTAAATCTAGCTCATTTATTTGCAGAAAACTGACAACAGTTTTAAGCTGGTGACACGAAAAAAAACCTGAACGCCGGACTTGTGGTTTCTGTGGGAAATGTCGTGGGAAACGCTCGACAGGACTTTTCAAGTGGCTCGTGGCATTATGAGTTGTTGACAAAATCGAAACATATCTACTCCAACTGGTTACAAAGTTCAAAACGTATTGTTGATAAAATTCGAAACGTTTCTTCTCTAATTGATGATAAATTTCGAAACGTTTCTTCTCTGATTGTTGATAAAATTCGAAACCTTTCTTCTCTAATTGTTGATAAAATTCGAAACCTTTCTTCTCTAATTGTTGATAAAATTCGAAACCTTTCTTCTCTAATTGTTGATAAAATTTGAAGCCCATCATCTCCTTTATGTTCAAAGAATAATTTCATTCTTAATATTATCATGACACATTCATACATATTTACCATTTAAAGATCAAATACTTTTACTCCATAGCTATCATTATCAATATTATTATTATCAAAGTAATTACTGCTAAAAGGCAACATAATTCAAATTCATTAACAATAGCCCTTGCTTAGTTATGTCACAAAGGTAAATAAAATTAAGAAATCGAGAAAAAAACACAACAATAACAAAACAAATAAGACGTAACTGCTTGCTGGACTGCGCAAGACAATTTATGATTTATGATTTTGATGATTTATGATTTATAATTTTGATGATATGCTTGTTGATAAATCTCATCAAGAAAACTATTTAATTCTGCTTACTAAATAAACAAACTTAATAAACCGAAAAATAACTGAAAGAAACAAAACAAGTAAGACGTACATCTTGCTGAGTCCAGGAAGAAAATTTTATGATTTATGATTTGTTTATTTGGAAGTTGATAAATCTCATGCAGAAACGATTTAACTCTGCATAATTTCCGATGTTTTTTTAATACACTAATTATCATTTGACACCTTGGTCTGGCAGTGTTTGATACTGTTCATTGTTAAACTTGACGTCAGCTGTTTTAAGTGACATTTGGCTGTCCTTGCCAAGGAATGTCAANCCTTGCTTAGTTATGTCACAAAGGTAAATAAAATTAAGAAATCGAGAAAAAAACACAACAATAACAAAACAAATAAGACGTAAGTGCTTGCTGGACTGCGCAAGACAATTTATGATTTATGATTTTGATGATTTATGATTTATAATTTTGATGATATGCTTGTTGATAAATCTCATCAAGAAAACTATTTAATTATGCCGATGTTTTTTTAATACACTAATTATCATTTGACACCTTGGTCTGGCAGTGTTTGATACTGTTCATTGTTAAACTTGACGTCAGCTGTTTTAAGTGACATTTGGCTGTCCTTGCCAAGGAATGTCAGAAAACGCACGTAGGATCAATAAATATCAGTGCATTGGTGAAGTAGGCCATCTTTCTTCGCTGCATGAGGAACCATAAATTTACACTTGATCGCCACAACTCAGTGGCATACCAACAATCAGCCCCAGGTATTTGGTGCCACTGCAGTGTTGATTTCTTCTGCTTCGTAGATCATTCCCTGATTGGAACTAAATCAATTTTTTCTCTCCACGAGTATGCCATTCATTCTTTTTTTGATCAACAACATTCATTCTCCTTTTGATCAACAACAATTTCAAGGTTTGAAAAATTTATGAAGCAATGACAAATTACACTGCATTATGTTATACCAATGTGGTAAAGTTTATTTTCAACCTAGCATTCGGAGGTTTTTAGGACACTGAGAAGCTAAGCTTATCGAAGCAGTGTCCTGGTCCTTCCTCTCGATATGACCACACGTCATGACTACTGTATAGCTTTGAATGACAGAAATCCTTCTAGGTATCAGGTTTTCACAGAGCAGGGATTTGAACCAGCAATTTTCAGATGGATAGACAAATGTGCTACCACTGTACCATTCTAGAAATGCAACTTTCTTAGAGTAAATTCACAGAGATATAGTATAAGTCTTAGAATAGAACAAACGAAGGTCACGTGCCCCTTTATTCTTATTGTTTTCATCTACTGAGAACATCAAATACGATAGGTTATATTTAGATTGCCCCAATCCCCCCACTAAGCTGCTTTTAGCTTCGTTGATTTACTGCAAGAGGAAACATCGAAGATTAAACAAGCTGCTTTTTTAATGTTGCGTGATGATTTACTGCAGAAGCTTGCTGCAAAGTGCAAACTAGAGACACCCAGCATGTTACGATTTTTCCTCACTTCCCGACTCGCTGTTAACCACATGAAACGTGTAAACGAGTGTAGAACGTTGTTTGAATGGACTTAAACTATAGATGCTTGTGTGCAGTTCACTCTTGATTCCGAGCTTTAGAAATATGTGCCCAAGGAAGAAATGTAGCCCATAATTCAGCCTGAATTTCAATTCGTTCTGAGATTTCAAATGTTAATCATGCAATTTTGGTGAACAAATAGACTCCAATCGAAACACAACCGATTTTCTCTCATGGTATCTAGCTATCTTCCTATCTACCTTCTTTGCTGAGATTAAACGACGACGGCGAACTGTCAAAGAACTGTCTTTCAAAACTAGATTTTTCTTCCCTTCTCTAAATATTAGACTTCTAATACTTCCTTGCCATGGTAACCAGCGCTCTAGTTTCTGCTCCATTTTCTGTTTTGTCTATATTTTGGCCCTGTAGCCAAGGACACCATACGATGAATCCAAAATTAGCTGCCTTAGGCCTTGCCAACAAACCCTTGGGAAATGGCAGGGATGTAGAAGAGGAAACCATATGTATTACTACTATTGAACGAGGATCAATTTGATCACTGCCCACGTTCCTTTTTCCTAATTCTTCACAAGAAATTAATCTCCAAGAGTGGGCATGAACTCAAGCTAAAAATCATCAACTGGAAACCAACTTGGCCCCATCTATTACCTTGAGGTTGTCCCAACGGATTAAACTTTTCTATTATGACAAACTGCTTGGATTGTCAGCTTGCTAAGAATGCTTCCATGCTGATTTCCTCTATATTTAGAAAACCAACCGTAAATCCGTGACGTCACCACAAATCATTTGAAAAATTGAGAAGATGCACCTGTTTATATCTGTAATGACGCTGAGAGGAGCAGCGCTACGCAGTGGCTTCATGTGAGGACTGTTGTTAGGTCACAGAATCCTGTTGTTAGGCCATAGGTCTGCACAACATACTTGCCAGTTATGCTAGAGTTTTAATTGATGTTTTCTGTAAACATGTTGTTGTTATGTTAGCTTCAGGCACAGAACTTTGTCATAAACAAGACATTTGATCTTAACAAAATAAATATGTTTGCTTGGAGTGTTCTTAATTTCATTTGTTCTACGTACGTATACGATGTTGTAATCAGTCGTCTTCGCTTTGGTAGTGGTTCCCATGAACATGAACGAGGGGAGCTATGAGAGATTCGTTCTTCACAAAGAATAGAGATTCATACCCTTAAATTAATATATTATTATTATAAGAGTTGAATAAGATGCCATCAGTTAACATATATCAAGACACTCGTAATCACTTTAGTTAACAACTATCTTGATCTATTTCAACATTAACAAAAAGGACAACTATCTTCACAGATATCAGAGTATTGGCGGGAAATCAACGTTTTGCTACAAAGCATCCTGGTAGAAAGCTCCCTGACGACCACCTAACGACATAAAAAATTTGGTNCTTGGAGTGTTCTTAATTTCATTTGTTCTACGTACGTATACGATGTTGTAATCAGTCGTCTTCGCTTTGGTAGTGGTTCCCATGAACATGAACGAGGGGAGCTATGAGAGATTCGTTCTTCACAAAGAATAGAGATTCATACCCTTAAATTAATATATTATTATTATAAGAGTTGAATAAGATGCCATCAGTTAACATATATCAAGACACTCGTAATCACTTTAGTTAACAACTATCTTGATCTATTTCAACATTAACAAAAAGGACAACTATCTTCACAGATATCAGAGTATTGGCGGGAAATCAACGTTTTGCTACAAAGCATCCTGGTAGAAAGCTCCCTGACGACCACCTAACGACATAAAAAATTTGGTCTGCAGTTTCGAGGAGTTTCGACTAACTAGCTGTGGTAAAGTTCGGAACAAGTAATCAATGTAAACAAACAAGAAATTTTGTAATTCGAACGCGAATCTTTCAATTCGAATTAAAATTTTGCTTTTTCTGTTTCGGAAAAGTTTCCTTTCGAACCATGTTGAATTCGAAGTGAAGGTCGATTCGAATTCAAGGTAGCTAGTCGAAACGGCAGACCGAAATTTTTAGGTCGTTAGGTGGTCGTCAGGGAGCTTCTACCAGCATGCTTTGTAGCAAAATACAACAGAGTCTTTGGAGCCGCCATCTTTAGCGTTATTGTCTATTGTGACGTTCGTCATTTTCAAATTGTATCTTATTCTACTGTATCTTACTTAATGCAATCATTGCGATTCTTTTCTTCGTTTATTCATCTTATTTTAACAACTCATTATCTTCAGTTAAATAACTTTATGAATTTTAAAGTTATTTACTTTTGAGGAAAAGTTACCGAAATTTACTTTGGTGAAGTCCATTCACACGTTGGCATTAACTTATTTATCTCTCACGACCCAAGCGGAAAATTAGCGTGCAACTTAGTAAACTTTCCCATCGATTTTTAGAAACGATTTCCTTTCCACATTTACTCCCTGCTGAAATTTCGATTCCATAACGGACAAACGCTGTTTTAGGAGGGTTACGACCCAGAGAAAACTGTTGTAGAATGTCGAGTAGCAGCACGTTCCAATTTCCAACCTTAGATTAGATAATTGAATTTCTACAAATATACTACAACAAAAATTCCTTACAAATGTTCTTGTGGTTTTTTTTCTCAACTTTACACTGAAGTAGAACTGCTTCACACCCTCTATAGGGGGGGGGCTATGTTGTTTGTCTAAAGGTGTTTGTTGACATCAAAAATCTTAAAATCGACTACGAGCCAATCGGCCTCTTTCGTGCAGATTCTTTTTAACGAAAATTCTTTTTAACCAGGAAGATGCTAATAGAATGACATGCTAATAAAATGACAAAAATCCTCTTATATCATAATTTGTGACTAACCAATCAATTTCCTATACTCTTTGGCTAGCTTAAGTTTCCATTCTTTTAAACAAGTGTCTTTTAACTTAAATCTAGGGCTAGGTAATTTCCCATTCTTTAAAAGGAATCTTTTGACATAAATCATCAGTGAGTAAGAAGATTTTGCACTTAATGTTGAGTAACGAGGTTAAGATTTGAAAACACACCGCAATCCACCAAAATTTATGGACCAAAGAAATAAGTGGATGAAAACTGACGCAAAGAATGAACTACCAGTTTCGTTGTTGTCTGATTCATTGGTTTTGGAAACCTACACCATTTCAACGAGAGGTTTAACTTCTTAGAAGTGTTTTGCACAAACCAAGTTATTATAAATCTGGGTAAAAACGTCTGAAAGTCCGAAGACTTTGAGAAAAGTCTTAACAGTTGTTTGATGTACAGAGATTCTGTTCCCTGCTCTTCCCCTACGTTTTTGTCCAAAATGTAGTCTCCCAGCTCCCAAGTCACAACAAATTAAGCTATCTATATAGAACAACTCAAATCACAACAAATTAAGCTATCTATATAGAACAACTCAAACTAGTTTACATATCTTTGCTCTGGTCGTGCAATAGCTCTGAGCTTGTTGCAAGTATGAAATGATGAAAGGAATGGCAGACACAAATTTAGGCCGCCATGTTGGGATTGGTTGTCTTAGCAACCTATTATACGTCACTGATCGTACCTCAAACTAACGAAATTAAAAGATAAGAAACAGATACAGTGAGTAAAGTTTACTTTGACATGAAACTTTGTTTGAAATCAGAAGGAGTAGTTACACAACACGCATCCTGGTCTATTTTTTCACAGGGACATAAGCTTACTAGATAAATATTCGGAGCTCTTTTTATAAAAATAGAAAGCTTAGAAAAATCCAGAAATAGAATTAGTCCAAATAAACTCTGACGAAATTAATTTTGTTACAGTAGAAAGAACATTATTTGGCTTGCACTAACAAGGTGTTTGACACGAGTGCGAGGAACTGCTGGATTTTTTAGAAAAGTTCATAAAATAAATATTGTCAGAAATTGGTTGTAAAAGGTGCACCTACAATTGTGAACGTACAGTAACATGTAGAAACAAATCTTCGGCAGTAAATAGTATCATGACATTAGGATGACATGACATGTAAAAGGATATGTAAGGAGGGATCAAAGTGTACTTCTTCTCCAAAGATTCAATAAAAATAGAAAGAATATTGACTGAAAGATAATAGCACTTTGTCATGTTGATTCTTGATTGACTCCTTGGTTGTAATATACTAGGCTATCATTTACCAACATTTTAAGGTCTGTTTGAAGAAGGCTTTAGGTTGCAGTTAATCTAATGCCTGTTTATGCTCTTAATTGCAATCTCAAATCCTGCAGCAAAGGCTCCACATACAGAGAAGTAGTAAACGCCCCAAGAAGTGAATTAGGAAAGAAACCAGGGTTGTTTAAAATCTCTTTGCCAGTATTTTATAGCCTGTTTCGAGATTGCTTCAAAATTTGGCTCCAGCAAACCTAATACCTCCAGCAAATCTAATACCTCCAGCAAACCTATCTAATATTTATGCTCTTAATTGCAATCCCAAGTTCTGAAGAACAAATGCTGGACGTTTACAAACGTAGTAAATACATCAAGACGTCGATAAGAAGAGAACCAGGGTTGCTTCAATCAATCTCTCTTTCCATTCCGACACTAAGCTTATGATTAATGGAAAAAGTCACGTTCAGTTGTTTATCTTGCTGTTTAGTCTCTCAAACCAGACAGTTTATCTATCTTACGAACTCTCCTGTTTTCTATCTTTCAAATCACATCTGCTTGCTGTTGCTGTTGCTGTTGTTGTTGTTGTTGTTGGCTGTTGCTGTTATTGCTTCCCTTACGCAACTTACGTTCCATATTTTCAAAACTCATTCACCCATGACTTAAAAAATTCACGTTGATGTTTGTTTTTGCTTACCGTTGGACCAGCGAGAATCACATCGAAATGTCAAAATAGTTGTGTTTTCGTTTCCGAATTTAAAATGTGATTAGCTTTATTTAAAATTGTCGTGAGAAAATGTTACTTATACCCTGTACTTTAATCTTTAACTACATGGGATATGGTGACATTAGAGGAGACCTGGAAGCCAGAGTGCTCGAGTAAACAGTCTGTTTTCGAGTCTAAAGGGGGTAAAATGTGACGATTTTAATTGTTTTCATCTTCTATCCACAGAGTTCAGAAAACACGACGATGCTGCTAATGATGCTCACAGGAAGCACTTTGTGGGATGAGAGAGAAGAGGTAGGAAAAGCGGGAAAGGGACAGGGGGAAATAAGTGACATGGGGGAGGGGGTGAGAGGCACTGTTATGGTGAAGATTTAAAATTGTAAAGTGCTTGGGTTTGTTAGGTCGTGGAAGGATTCTGGCTTTCAACAGTTTTTAACCTTTTAAGTTTCCTCGAAGCTGCCTTTGGAAAGGACACTTATCAGCCTTTCAGGCTCAATTGTGAATGACATATGCATTTACTAGCCTCGTATGCATCTACTAGCCTCGTATGCATTTACTAGCCTCGCACTTTCTCTCGGAGTCAGTTTTTCTCAAGTTCGTAATTCTCGTCCAATAATGCGATTGATTGATCTATTCTCTGTTAACTTACTGTCCTGCTACCTAGTTTAAACTTCACGTTGCCCTCGTCCATTCCCTCTGATCCTGGTGTCTGATATTGGAGAAAGCTGTTTGATCGAAGAAAATGCAGCTCTGTGTTACATAACGTCGATGGATGGAGTGTGTATTGATGCTTGTCTCTAAAATTGTCAATTCTGCTTCCTATCAACGACCTTTTGCAGATTAATGACCATGACTTAGCATTACAGTGCCCCTCAAATTTCTTAAAATTTCGACTATTAGCTACGAAAACACAATTTGACCTTCTGCTATACTAATGCTTTTGCATGAAAGATGATCCTCTCAACGTTATTTCACGTCTACCTTCATATTCTGACTGAGGCACTTCCCTTTGTTTTGCCTTCATCTCTCAACTAATGCTAAAAAACCCACAGTATGGAGACTTTCTGTTTAGAATTTTAAACCCTTTCTAAAACCTGTTTTCTATGGACTTTTCGGTAACTGGATATTGACGTCAAAGGTTTTAAGGTACAATCTCGAAGATGTCGAACACAATAAATCTAAAAATATATCATCTTAATTCCGTAACAGCTAAAAACCACATGGAAATGTAATACGAATCGAAAGAGTAATCGTAGATAAGCCAAACATAACATACAAAAATCCAGCAACTAAGTCATTGAAAACACTGGTTTTACGCAAACATCATATTGTCTTTTTATTGTAACTTCTTTTGCGGCAATTGGATAATTTTATTTCGAAATCGAATTAGAAATTGGATCAAAAACTTGTGAATAGGAGAACACAGAGAGACCTCCAATAATGATACCCACATCAAACGTTTTTTCACTATTTTGAAAAGTTGTTTGTCACAGAATCAGAACTACGAGAGGGAGGCATCTTTGGACACTTCTCCCCATTCTTTTCTCCCTCCTACCCTCTCTCTACATAACTCTCAGAGAACAGGCATCCAATATGATACCAACATCACTAACCAAACGAGCTTGGCTAGGCATGGCTACTTCGGAAACTTGATATTTGCTAAAGCAGCAAAAAGGGGCAGAAAATTCTTTTGCCGCAATCTACTCTTGTCTTCTCTTCCCAACCAAATGCCTTCTCTTCCCAGNGGACTTGGCATGCGGACACGGCTTTCAGGATGGTACCTTTTAGCCTAGGAAGGGCACAGCAAAAGGGATGGCTCTCTCATCTGCAGAAGAGGACGTCTTGAAGAGCACTTTCAAAATCTTAGAGGGACATGATGCCCCCATGCAGTGCCCCCTGGCTCCTAATTCTCTGCTTCCTTCCTCTCCTCTTCATAATTCTAGCCGTGAAAGTAATATATATGGTGTTGTTTAGCGTTGAGATCAAAGTTCGGGTGTTGAGAAGCCTCAACTGCAATCTGATCCGACTTTGCGCCACGAGACCAATGGTACATTCTAATCAGATGCTGAATGAATGATCTACTCTTAACCTATTCTCTTTCTTAACTCAACAAGGCAAAGTGCGTTGTAAAACAATACTCTCCGGAATTTGTCCATGTTTTCTGCAACATTTCTTTTCCCTTTGGCGCACTGCAAAAAGTGAGTAACTTCTGACAAAGAGATTTGGTGGATAACAGAAACTTCCATTAAAACACTAAAGGAAAACGGAAATTTCCATTTTCCTACCTTGGAGACTATTGGAAAAGTTCCTTTTCCTCTTAGTTCCAAGACAGAAATTAGGGAAATTGCCACATTTTTTGCTGTATCATTTGAAATCGGAATATCCGTCAGCCCTTGGTTTGTTTAGACAATACTATGCTGATTGAAAAATCGACAACCATGCATTCAGCAAAAAAACTGTTCATCATGGTGTAAAAGGTTATCATTTTAAAACGGAATCTACATCAGTCCTTGGTTTGTTGGTTTGCTGGAAAACATGATCAAGTTGACTAAAAAATCGACATCCACGCTTTTTGCAAATTTGTTTTTGCATTTTGGTGAAAAAAATGTTATCTTCCCTGAAAGAAATCTTTCAGTCGTTGTTGGTTTGTTGCAAAGGATTGTTCTGCTGACTAAAAAAATGATACGTCTGCTTTTGTAAGATTTGTTTTTCACTTTGCGTAAGACTTTATCTTCTCTAAGAACCCCAAACGGAATCTTTATCAGTCAACGGTCTACCGGCTTGCTAAAATTAATATGTCCGTTTTTCTGACCATAAGTTTGTTGGTAGTAGAATATGGATAGGAGAATAATCTTGTTGTCAAACGGTTACTAGTTTCTAGAAATTATGAGAGAAAAAGAAAGCAAGAATGTTCGAGGAACATAGAACACAGAAACTCCCAAAGAAAAAATGGAACGCGGGAATCAATTGCAGGGGACTGGGAACAAGATTTATTTTGAAAAAATGGTTTGTGGGAAAACGTTAGCATGCAAAATTTGATAGGAACCACCTTGATAATGGTCGCAAGGATCTGAAAGGAAGGGATGGTGGGAGGTGGGCATCTTTCATGCTTGCTTTAAAAGTTGCACAATGCAGTCATATGCTACGTTCCTTAAAGAAATTTTGCATCTATTAAATCTAAATTGTAACCTACGCAGGTGTTGGTACGTAAGTGTTCGCAACTACGGTAGTATCGATGACTCATTAAAACCATAATGTTAAAACTCCTGCACAGACTGATGGAATTGACCAATCACACCAGATTGTTAGTCATGTTCTATTTCATGAATCGAAGAGAGACAGCACGGGAAGGCTGCAACTGAGAGATGACGAAAGAACTGATGCGTTTGTCCGTTGTCCAATTAATGATCTCGCGTTTTATTTTGACTTGAGCGCAAACAGGAATACTGCTCATCTTCCAAAAAGAAATTACTTCAAAATGTCCAGTAAGGACGCCAGTTACTCTTGGAAATGGGGTTACCCCTAAATATATTAGGACGTACGGCATTTGTTTAAAAAGCCCGTCAACTGCAAGGGCAACTGAGATCAAGATGCAGATTAATAAGAGCGAGGGGCAAATCACTCTCTAAAAATGACGTACACTTTTGGCGAGAATCCTTTTTTTCTTTCAAAAATTCCTGAAAGAGTTTTTCTTCCCCTTTGCATGATGGAATGTTTGGCCTTCAGGAGGCCTGCGAGCGTCATTGAGTTCAAAGGGGGAAGATCACCTCAATGTCAGGGAAAGGTGATAAAAAATTCCAATCCATTGTCATTCCAAAAGAGAGAGATTGCACCCCATTAACCCATCACTGTTAATATTTGAAGATCGATTCTAAATTGTGGCCTCCAGGAAATGTTTAGACCGTTAGAAATTGAGAGACTACCGAAGGAGTTTTTGCTAAAGTTAATCGAATATATAGATGTACGTTGGTAGAATTTTTTTGCGAACCTGTAGGACACGGAAAGCAGGTTTGAATTCCATCGAAAACGGCGTTATGGTGTTTTTGTTTGTTTGTTTACTTTAGTGCTTAGATCACTGAATGTGCGCAATAAACAACTACGAAATTGTGAACAACAGTGAGTACCCCAAGACATCAAGATAATGCGTTGCAAATCGACGCCCTAGGGATGAAAATCTCATCCATAAAGTACGCGAGATTCTTTCAGAGCAAACTGATTTCTATAGATCTTTGAGGATTTTTGGTATAAGCAAAAGGAATTTCGCCAAAAGTGTAGGAAACTTTTTTAAGCAGAGTTTGTCCCTCGTTGCAAATCGTTTTGGGCTACTTTCAAGCTTTAAACTACTTTCAAACCCGTGCAGCCTTAGCTGACGGGGTTACCGTGTTTAAAGAATATCAAATGAATGAAAGAATATAAAATGAAAATGAACTGTTATTTTGCAGAAAAATGAATTTCGAATCAAACTGTTTGTATGTAATCGAATAATTCGAATATGGGGTCATAAGATTAACTGGGAANGAAATATTAATTAATTAAATCATTGATCAAGGAGTAAAAGAATGAATCAATTTTTGAAGTTAGGAAGGATCCAATAAACATATGAGTAAACAACCTAAACAATCGAATACTGCAGGAAATAAAACCAGCAAAACTGATTCATCGTTCACGTAGCCTCAAGCTCTCCACCTTTCACCTTCAAACATATCCCTAATCGAAATTCGCTGTTAGAGAGAAAACATCAATTAAAGGAAATTAATATGATCAACACGCGTAATGTATTCATCAGACCATCATCTTGCCTGACTTGAAGTTTTTTATTTTGAGTTTCCTTGCGGTGTTTTATTAAAAATAACGCTACAGGCTCTCAATCTTATTATGGGGTCGGAAAGAAAATCTTCCACGCCCTAATCTCATACCGAAAACTCGCAGCTTGCCTATCTGCGAAGGTCTAAACATTTCTTTACAAATCCTGACCTGTCTTTTTTGTGTTCATAACCATCTGGTAAACATTAGTGTAAAAAACAACCATTTACGTAAAAGGCGTTTTGTTGTGAATGTAAGGAAGCCGTTTGCAGGCAACTGGCGACCATTGTAACACAGCAACCAATGCTGAGAAGGTAAAAAATGAAAACAATTTAGTACTACCCTGGGTACCAGAGCCATTAGAACTTAATTTTTCCAAGTCTCATACAACGGCTCTTGGGCAACCGGCATGCATTGTAGCCCTATTTGTAAAGATGGCCTAATTTCATGCTGCCTGAAAATGAACGAAAAACAAAACAAACGATCACAATGCATGCCGGTTACACAAGAGCCTTTAAGAAGCTAAAAGTGAAAATATAGTCTCATAATTCTGAGGGTTGGACCACGGGGCATGTCACTCCTTAAAAAACCTTGTACGCCTTGGGAAAAAATCTTATTATTGTTCCGAAACATTCCCGAAAAAAATCTCTCAACTGCAAAAATATATCATTCTTCGATGCTCCTTTAATGGACAAAACTTCCTCAAGATAAGACTACAATGCAACATATTTCGTAACTCTGCAACTTTGCTACGAAAAAGTAGAAAAAGGCAATCTAAAACTAAAAACACAAATAATCTGTTAGTCTCCAAATTCGAGTAAATTTTGGGTAAAAGCCCTGGATAATGCTCCATCTGAACATGGCCATACGGACTATATTTAGCTACTAATAAATAAGTTAGAAAGTGATAAAATTTTTAGTAAATTGGTCCTGTAGCCAAAAAGTTTCATTCTTTGTAAGAGATCAAATATAGGTTAGATAAAGAACTTTTTTGGTCAGTAATATCTCTGTGTCATCTGTCGGCTAAATGTTAAGGAATATTTTTAGCAGATAGACAAACGTTTTAGCAGAAAAACAAATCTTTTTTAAAGAGCAGAGATAACAGCACCATTAATATTTCAGTTGAAACTATTGCCAGTCGTTTACTCATGGAATATTTTAAAATACATTTTTTCGAGGAAAGAAGATAATCTGTCTTTGGAGATAAGAGTCACACCAAATAAACAGGACACCAAATCTTCTTTCGAAAATTGAGTGCGCTTCAGCTAACTTTGATATTTCTCTTGGAAGGTTTTCGTTTTGAACTTTTCTCGACCTTGCCTATTTTCCTATTTGAATACTTCATGTATCTGCTTGTAAATACTTCAAATTAACCCGCAAAATCTCTCGACTCGTTTGTTTTTGTTTGTTTATTTTTCAAAATTGTATTTTTAGGCCCGACAGCTGTTTTGAATCAACGCGAAGTGAGCTGTTTCTGTGACCTAACTGGAAACAAAGTATACTGCACCATATAGTGCAAAGGGCAGTTCACTTTAGAAAGAATCACATGCGAAAATAAGAAAAGAGCTAAGTAAATATTTATGCCCTCTGAATTATTCTGGACTGCTTTCTGAAATTCTTCCATTAAGATGTTAATAAAATACAGCAGGCAAAACCCTGAAATACATAGTATGCATACAATTGAATTTCAATACAGATGCGACACTTACCAGTCTCATATTGCGTGCTTAGGGGCCTTCAAGACTAAATCACAATAGAACCAAGCGTGTGAAAACTGCTGCTCTGAAGCATATGTTGCTTAATTTTTGCACAGTGATTTGCCCGGTTGAATTGCTGCCCGAAAACTGTATAGAATGTTAAAAGGTAATTTCCAGGTTTCTTAAAATGCATCATATACTAGCATGCAGGGGGCTGGTTCAAGCGTAGTACATGCTAAGGAAAAGGATCCATTCGATGTTCCCAGCCTATAAATACGTTGGGTAACTTACAATCCACTTCAGCAATAATTAATTTTGAATCATTGAGATATTTTGCAGGGTATACCGTACATAAAATGGAACATCGATATTTTGAACTAAAGAAAGAGTGAAATTGTTGGGGAGTTCGTGTAATCTGCTATTAAGCTCAATGCTGAGTCCTTTGAAGATATCTTTAGTAATTCGAGTTGAACTTTGACCATGCTCAGGTCCTTTGAAGGTTCGACTATACTTGATCTGGCTAAAATTGTATTTGTTAGCAGAAAGCTAACAACAATAGATATTGTCACCCTTACAAGGCTGTTGCGCAGAGAAAAATCTTTCCGTTTAAGTCGACATAACGCAGAATAGCCCATTTGAATGTTTGAGAAGAATGTTTAAAACTGACCTCATTGAGTGCACAATACCGTGCAACGGAAAAAGGTCATGCCAGTTAATATTGGGCTGTAAAACGAAGTCATTAATGACCTCATTTCTACAATTTCATCATCACAAGACTTATCCTTGAATGCGTTCGGTAAAGTTGTTCACAGCTTGCAAATGGCATAAAAGTTCACTCGGGTAGAACCATTAAATAACGGACCAGCAGGGGCGTATTCCGCCTCGCCGACCAGCCGCCATTTGACTGAGTAAAATTACCGTTGCAACCAACGGATATTTATAGCTACCACGCTGGTTCACGAATTCTAAATTTTCATTCACAAATTGGAAGTGGCCTAAAAGTTCGCACGGGCAGAACCATGAAATCACGGACCAGCATAGCAGGAGCGTATTCTGCTTCTCCGACAGAAATGATGACCAGCTGCGATTGGACCAACTTAAATCACCATTGCAACCTACAGAGTTCACAGTGATTTACAGACACCACGCTATCACTACTCCGTTACCGATATAGCTGTTTACCTTTTTAGAAACGATTATTTCTGGTGTAAATGATCTTATTGGATGTCAGTTGTTTCAAACTTCGAATATTCGCGATTTGCAAATTTGGACTACTCGTTCCAAGCCTCTTTTCTGGGAAGGGAAAGAGTCTGCTATTCAGGCCATCCAAGCTTATGTACTACTTGTTACTGTCTATTGATTACTGTTTAAATAATGTAGTCTTTGCAACGAAAGCTTTCCGAGAAGGCTCTTATTTCAGTCCAAAGTGCATGGTGAGACACAAAAAGTTGATCCACTTTGAACGATTGTAGAAGTCGATCTATCTGGTCAATTTCAAAGATTTTTGTTTTGATCTTTTGACAAAAGTTTAACTTAAAGTTAGAGAGCCCATTTTTGCATTTTTGTCAATAATTAGGTGTCTTAAATGCAATTTGAGTATGATGTTTGCTTTATAAGCTTTCGTTAGACCTAAAGGTAACATTGGTCGGTGTTTTTACCTGTTGCGTGGTCTTCTTGCAATTGAACACGAGTGGCCTAGAAAACACGGAAAATATTACTGCCCGAAATAGTCAAACGATCGAAGAATCAAGTGATCAAGTAATCATTCTGTTGATTCAGTTGATTCAATGAATAATCGCTGCTTTAGCAATCAAAGATTGACTATTTACAGATATGAATTTTGCATACATGCATGGACATCGACGTTTTAAAAACATGTACAGGTGTGAGTTATGCAAAGAGCTTGAAAGGTTTACATGTCACCTTTAAGTGTTTCAAAGTGTGATCAAATATCATAACTGATCTAAAGTATCTCGAATATTGGTGTCTACTGTGATCTTCCTACGAGCAAATTCAGTAATTGAGTAATCGCATGATTCCCGACTACTATCCATCTATCTGATGTTGTCAAACACCTTTAAGAAATCCTCAAAATTCGCTAAGTTAAAAATCCATTCCAGAAAGTTTAAAATAGAAACGAAGAAAAGATTCCGAATGCTAATAATAAATGAACCTCTTAAAAGTTCGCGACCCTCGTACTGAGGATGTCTCCCGCTAATCTAACCCTTTAAAACCAGTCCATGATAGCCAAGTGAGCTCAGTGTTGTGTGTCAAATGGTGGTATTATCTTGGTTTAAAGCATTAAAACTTTTTAAATAGCATTTTGGAGACTTTCCAAAGAAGGATAGATGACATACCGAGTTAGTAAAGAAGATTTAAAAGTTTTGTGATCCTGTATTATGCTACCTATTCGTCAGATTTCTCCAAACTGATGTTCATTGTGTAGCCAACATGCAAACTTAAAAATAAAATTTATTTGAGCAAAACCGGTTGTATCGTTCTCAAGTTACAGGCAACTTTATGAACATGTTTCATTTCAAAATTCCTGAAAATGTGGTGGATGCAAAATGGGCCTAAAAGCCTGGATCAAGTTTGCGATCAATACGGCCTGATGACGTTTAAAGTGAGACGGAAAACAGACGAAAGAAAGTCCGTGTTATGTGTCAAATAGTAGAATTATCTTGGTTTAGAACCTGAAGCATTAAAACCTTTTAAATAAAAGTTTGGAGACTTTCCAAAGAAGCACAAATAACGCCTTAAATAGATTTTTTAGCTATTCAGCAAAGGAGTCTGGACCGAGCGACCTTTTTTTACATTTCGATTCGAAAAGTAGCTACCACTTGTAGCTGCGAGTGATTTGTCGCTACACTGACGAGATAACAACAACAACAATAGCAACAAGGAGCAAAAGTTAGAGGGACTTATGTAATGAGTCTACGAGTGATTGTTGCGAGAACTTTGTGTTCTTCTTGACCGACAGGGCAACCGTGATTAAAGAATTCTAAATGAAATGAATGAATATCAAATTGTGTGCAATCAAAAATTCGACAATTTTCTGCAAAGGGTAGAAAAATTTCGTCCCATCCAGATTCATTTGCAGGATAGCCAAAAGGTCTATTGCCATTTAGCATTTTGAAACCCATGAGCTATGGCACAGATCAGGCATTAGGAAGCGCTTTTTACATTACGGTTTTCTTCTACCCGTCAGAAAATTCATCTATTTTCAATTATAATAAAATACCTAAGACAAAGAAATGTTGGCCTGGGATCATAATGAAGGACAGTGAGAAGTAGAAGTATTTTTGTAGCATTTGAATATCATCACATTGATAAAATGTAATGATAATAAAATGATATCATCACAGAAATGAGAATGTATTGGAAAGGGGGTGAATTAGAGAGCATCGGACGATAGGGTCACATCGAATCGTACCATGCATATCATTGAACTCTCATATGCAAGCCATTCTTTTCGAACTCATTGTTCGGTCCTTTCTTTTGCCGTGCTTGTTTTCATTTCGTATTGAGTCGTGTAGGTTAGCAGGTTTTTAGATAATAATGACCCTTGGCTTGCCCTTGGTCATGTGACAACAAGAAGCCTTTTATCTTTAGAGAAGGTGCCAGGGGTGCAAGTAGCCCCTCTTGGGTCTGTTGGAGCAGCTGTTTTTCTGTGGTTACAAGTCAAGGGTGCATAGCAGACAAGACTGGATCTTTGGCACTAATAAAAATCTATCCAGCAAATATGAGATTCAAAAGAACATTTTTTATTGTTGAAGAAAATAAAAAGGAAGCATCATCTTTCAATGGAAGTCAACCAAAAGAGAAACAATCGCAGAAGAAATGATTTTGAGGCTTTCCCTAGAGGGTTAAAGTTCCCCTGTTCCCCAGTCCTTTTTCCGCCTGTTCCCTTGTTCCCTGTGAGATCAATTTTAGTTTCCACCAGTTTTGATTATTAAAAACGACTTTACAAAATTATTTCTGTTATTCCAAGACTCTTCTGACAAATATTCCCTTGTTCCTTTGCTTAAAAGCTGGCAGCATACCTTGTTCGCTAAAACCACTGGGAGGACCGCACTTCGTGGTGATGATGCTTCAGAAGGAAATACTTCCAAACTCCTTCCTATCTTTTGTAGGCTTTTAATGGCGAGTTGTACTAATTTTATGCAAGAAACGCCCAAAAGGAAACTGTAGGAGGGGTTGAAGATATTTAAAATCCATGGGATATCAGTGGTTCTCTTTTTCTTGTAAAGTTCCTCAATCATTTCAACTCGTTAAAGAAATTTTGGAAATCAAATTAGCTGGAGGTAAGAAACTTTTATATCCAAGACAGAGCAAAGATTGCTGCTGAAAAACAAATTAGTGTATTCCTTGGAACTTGTAGCTATTTACTGGTAATATACAGATGCAATAAATCCCCCTTTAAGTCGCCAAAAATTCATAATCCTTGCAAGATCCAAGTTTCATTCGCTAAGATCTTTTGAATGATCTAATTTGATACCTACCTACGTTGCAGTATTTTGCAATAAAATGGCAGTTTTATGGCCAAAAACCTTTTTTGGTCTACACATACTTTGGGAGAATTCAAAAGTTCTAGTGTACGTTTTGCTCTGACAATATTTCCAATTGGACAACAACGATCTAGTGACCTAGTCAGCACTATATATCGTCATGGAGCTAAGAACTGAATTATTCCTTTCACCTTGCGATTAAATTAATATCAAGGTGCATTAGGGGTTCGTTTTTCTCTCGCAATCTTCTTTCAAGGACAACGACAAAGTAGAAAATACTGCACATCTGTCTTTTAAACACGCTGAGGGTTGTTAACGACTCTACTGTATTCTATCTTCTTCACGTTCTGTTAATTTGAAGCTATGGCACTTCTTTGAGCTGAGCAATAAGAAACTGTGTATCAAGTGGAGGGCTGCTGTTTGTACAAGTCAAAGGGTCATTGCTGCTCTTTGCTCGAGGTCTTTTGCTAACAGTCAGGTTTTTATTATTCTTGAAAACAAGAGTGAATAGGTACATTATCAAGGTGATCTTCTTGGCAAACGTTATCCTAGGAAATAAGAAGAAAAGATGCTTTGAAATTAAGCTTCCCTTCCAAGGATTGTGAGATAAATCATGTCAAAATCTCAAAGAAAGGACATTTTGTTTGTTCAGAAAAATTGGTCAAGGTAATTCATTATCTGCAAACCATATTTCCTACTTGATTCGATTAACTCATATTAACGTCTTTTCTTGTCAACCTTGACTTTGTTTCAGGTCATGTTTTTATAATCAACTGCTTGAAAAATTTAAGTTTATGCCAGAAATGATTTTTGCTTCCTTAATAATAAGAAATGGTTATAAAAGGCATGCAGTGTACTCCACAAAACAAGAAGTTCAGAAGCTGGATAATGAGCTTGCATGAAATGCATTAATAAGATCAATTCTATCAACTATTCTCTTGGTATTTTATCAAATCTTCAATGGCATCCACAAAAATTAGTTGATTTTTCACGGGATCTATCTGAATGCATGCTTTTAAACCACACGTTTCCTAAATGGTTACAACTAACTAGTATTAAAGCAACTTCAATTGATGACTGTTTAAGAAATTTATTTAACTGATCAACTCAGAAAACCAAAAACCTCATATTCCATTGATGAGATCGAAAATGACGTCTTTGGTAACCCTGGTGACTGACGTGGATGCCAACACACAGCTGTGAAAATGTCGTGAAACAAGGAAAAGTTGTAGCTGAGATTTGAACTTCTGAAAGACAGGAATTTTTAGCTGCCCGTTGAAGGAGAGGAGAAATAAAGAATGAATGAATGAATGAATGAATAAATAAATGAATGAATAATGAAATGTTCAATGAATAAATGGTCTTGAAAGAATAAAGTAAAGAATAAATGAACTAATGAACGAACGAACGAATGAACGAACGAATGAAAAGCAGTTTGATTGATAAATCTAAAATTAATTAATCTTGATACGTCTTCTCATATTCGGATAGTCATGATAATTTGGAATGGAGAAACTATTTTGTCTCACCATCCTTGTTTTTAACATTTTTCTTGCAATTTCAGAGATGCATGAAATTTCTCGATTTGTTTTAGTTTTTGGTGAACTCAAGGGACAATTCATTGTGCCACATGGGGGCCACACGAAGACATGACCATTCAGCAAGACCAGTCTGCTGAGACATCGGATGCTCCTAGTCAAGAATAGACCAGATAGAAAGGGCAAGACCACACATATACTAACATCACCTTGCCTGAATTTTGAATGATAATTTGATTTGCTAAGTTCAAACATCGTGAGTACATAAAAAGGAAAAAGGCAAGCTGCTCAAACGATAAACTGCAGTGAACAGGAAAGGCGAAGAATGACTAAACTTATTTTATTTAAGAAGAAAGTTACCGCTCTGAGCGCTCCATCTGGTTTTATCCTCCATATTGGCAGATTGTTTATATCTCAAGTAGGCTTTTCCAAACAGAATATTTGAAGAAACTTTTAAGGAAAAATTTCTGAGGAATTTTTGAGGAATATTTTGTAAAAAATATTGAAACACCTGGCGAAAAAATGCAACGGGAAACTTTGTTTTTGTGTTGATTGCACGAAAGCATTTCTCGAGAAGAAAGTATTCCATCAGATGCCAGAAATAATGTCTGTACCAGCAAGTTAGCTTCTATGCACAAAAGAAGTGGAAACCAAGTTATTTTCAAGAAGAAAGCAAACAGATCGAATCTTACTCGTCCCAATTTAGATCTCAAAATGCCCTTTGTTTATGTTTTCACGTACCATTCCAGTTCTATATAATGCCCTTTTTGTAATAGTTATGTTCCCCTCCAAGTAAGAACTGCTTCCTGCGTTCCTGGAAATATATTACTTTGTGCCGCTAGAAGAATAGACTGAAGTTTCTATTTTTCTAGGAACCAGTGAAGTAGAAGTATTTGTACACTGACAAGCTTGGGAACATGCTCAACAATTGTACCGAAATTTGTCACCAATGTAGGCATCTTATAACCAATTAACTACAAATTCAATAGTGTATCGTGGGAGAGATGCTTGTTATTTTTCCTCATATCTGTGGCATTTTGGCTCGATCAAATGCTTTAATACCCTAGGTACCAGAGTCCCCCAAGGAAGAAAAAGGAGTCCCTCAAGAAGAAAACAAGTCCCCACGACTTTCATTCAGGGTGGATCTGGTTCCCTGGGTAATGCTTTAGATATTGCTGTGAACGGCTGGTTTTTGTTTTTTTCTGGGACTAAATTAACGCGTTTACCATTTGACAGGGATGAATTCTGTTGATGAATAAAATGATTTACAAAAGAGGAAAGGGTCATCTGAACAGACTGATAGTAACAAATTAGGTTAAAATCTTACTCGAAATTACAAATTGGAAACAAATTACAAAGCTAGGTTCAAAACAAGGAGATTTTGGATCAGAAATTCTTAATCTTTATGTTAACGGGTTTAGCGAGTTAAAAATTGGAAGGCCTTAATTTTGATCTCACACGTAGAGATGTCCTCATCCATAAGCTATTTGTCAAGCATATATAATTTAAAAGGATCTGCTCGTCTTATTTTCTTATCTAGTTAGTTTCGGAAATAATTGTGAAAACGGTCTTTGTGATCTTCTAAGCCCTTTTGCAACTGTAGCCAAGCCCTTTAACTGTTACACAACTGGACTTCTGTTTTATTCTATGTTTGCCACGCGTATGCGCAAACAGAATATGCGCATAAGCAGCTGTATCCTAGGAACTATACCCTAGTCATAAAGCCAACAAAGCGAGGGGTGTGTCCATTTCTATGGGTGTATCCCTCTTGCAAAAAAGCTTACTTCAAAATAATAGGATTACTAAAGATTTTTGATGATTGTTCTTGAGAACAGAAAGAAAACATGTTCGTTCTTTTTCATCTTAGTGGGGCTCAGGTTGCAGAAAAAGGCCAGTATAGGCGTCAAATCTAAAACAAACTGGTGTAAATTGCTATCACATCCTTCTTTGGATTGAATGGCTTGAAAGAAGTGTACTTTACTATCTTTATTAATTACTATAGAAATATGTGTATACACAGACGAATTCAGGTAAGCCAGCAGAAATTCAGCAAAAACCTGCTGACCTTTCGATCTGATTAAACTTTTACTCTTTTGAAGTCTAGAACGACAAGCAGCGTGCTTCACGATCATTAATCCCTTCCTGGAATATTAAGCCAGGTGAAACAGATTTTTATTGTTTCTATGCATGTTACTTGCGTGNTTGCAACTGTAGCCAAGCCCTTTAACTGTTACACAACTGGACTTCTGTTTTATTCTATGTTTGCCACGCGTATGCGCAAACAGAATATGCGCATAAGCAGCTGTATCCTAGGAACTATACCCTAGTCATAAAGCCAACAAAGCGAGGGGTGTGTCCATTTCTATGGGTGTATCCCTCTTGCAAAAAAGCTTACTTCAAAATAATAGGATTACTAAAGATTTTTGATGATTGTTCTTGAGAACAGAAAGAAAACATGTTCGTTCTTTTTCATCTTAGTGGGGCTCAGGTTGCAGAAAAAGGCCAGTATAGGCGTCAAATCTAAAACAAACTGGTGTAAATTGCTATCACATCCTTCTTTGGATTGAATGGCTTGAAAGAAGTGTACTTTACTATCTTTATTAATTACTATAGAAATATGTGTATACACAGACGAATTCAGGTAAGCCAGCAGAAATTCAGCAAAAACCTGCTGACCTTTCGATCTGATTAAACTTTTACTCTTTTGAAGTCTAGAACGACAAGCAGCGTGCTTCACGATCATTAATCCCTTCCTGGAATATTAAGCCAGGTGAAACAGATTTTTATTGTTTCTATGCATGTTACTTGCGTGATCACGATTCTTGATAGCACGAATTTTGTAACAATTCTTTTGTATTTATAACCATCAGATTTGAGACGGCTCATTCCAATATTTGTGCTGCTTATAAAAAATCATAATCATCTGCGAATTATCATACCGTAAGAACTCTTTTTATCCCCCTCTCTATTAAACCCTCCTCTCTAATAAGCCCTCCCTTCTGAGTAAAAATTTTAAACAAGCCCCCCTCTCTTTTAAGCCCCCCCACTTAGTCCAGAGCTTTTCAGTATATGACCCAACAAATCAATCCAGAAATCATACTGAGGTTTTTGCATGATCATAAAAATAACACACTTGCTGTAAGTATTCTTCACCAGTGTCAAACGAAGCAAATGGCTATAGTAGTAGTCTTCGATATATTGTGATATAATGTGAAATTCGATTTCTTGAAAAGTTAAGCGACGCTGCAAGAAACTTTTGCTATATGAATTGGACTCAAAGTTAAGAAACCGTACTGCAAAGCTCAGAGCCAAGTTTCTTACAAAAAGTGAGTGCACATGCAAAGGAGAAGTGAAGTCTACACTGTTTGATAAACATTAAAAATTAAAGAGCTTTTCTTGTAAATAAGAAATGTTAAATAACGTAAATTACATTGAAGAGATCTGACATTACCTGAAGAAAGTATAGTCTGCACGCAGCTAGACTTGCCCAAGTCTATTTCATGAAGTCCGTCTGACCGATCCCTTTCCCATAGTTCCCATATTCGCCATTCCAACATTCCGTAACGGAGCAAAGGGGCGCTCTTTCCCCTTTGTTCCGTAACGGAATGTTGGAATGGCGGATCCAGGAACTATGGGAATAATAATAATAATACCTTTAATAATGTTAGTTTTACAATAGTGTGGGAAGGGATCGGTCAGACGGATTCATGGAATAGACTTGGGGCAAGTCTAGCACGCAGCAGGCGACTTTTTACGTAGTTGTGGTTAGACAGACCTTAGTGAAATTAGACCCAAGCAAAGCTTCTATTGACCCATTGGGTGGAGGAGCGAAACTACGCCCCTGTGTGTATTGGAAAGCGGAAAAATTAAAGTCTTGTCGAATATTTGTTATGAACGAGTTCGATTGTTTTCTCATGAATTCAAAATGTCGCCAACCACTCAGGGGGTGCATCTGTTCCTGACCATTCAATGTTCCTCACACGTCACCTTGATGCTGTTGTTGTTGTTGTTGTTGCCTCTTCAGTGATCAGTTCTTGCCTAGGAGCGAATGTTAGGCCCATGTAGTGCAAAACGATAAAACATTTAGCTCTAACATTTGTGCATTTTTCGAACCATGCCTTGCACAGAATTATCTATCCGTAGATAATGAACAAAGAAGTTGTATACTTCAAAGACATGATTTTCTTGTGTATGCTTCGGTAAAAATGGTACGTGACATGAGAATATAACAAGAATGGGCTAAATCTACGTTAAATCAAATCTACGCTAAATCACTATTTTTACATCAACTATAATGCTTGAAATATTTTTCTACATTTTATGTTCCAAATTTTTCTACAGTTAACTAAAGGAGTATAAAGTTCACTAAAATCTGTGCCAAATCAGATATCAGGTGAGATCTGCGATAACGCAAAATAACTCATGCAAAACATTTCAATTGTTGTTTTTCGTGGGCTTTTTCACCTGACATCTAATTTGGGTACACTCCATATATATATACAGTTGTCTGTCTCACAATTCTTGCTACTACACAAATTGTTTTACGCAAAACTTTGGTAGAACTCTAGACAAAATCGATTCTCTTTTAACAAAGAAAACATTTATATGTTTAGAGCCCTCGTTTAGCTATCCAATGTAACGTAATGTCAAAATTTTTGATAGAAATTTTATCATAGAGATGCGACTCAATTTCTGCGATACAAAAAAGGGTGACAAGACGTTTGACTGACACAGACTAAGATGATTACAGTGCTAGATTTTTGGATAAACCAAGATGAGATTTGAAACTCATCTATTTCTAAAGACTTCTGAGCTCTTGACTCTTCGTTAAGTTCGAAAATGGACTTAAAAGTTCCCTTACTGTTACTGTTCTCTCGACAAAGACCTTGAAATAATTCTTCCCCTAGGTTCTGCAGTCTTCGTATCTTGGTCCTCGTTGAACACGGGGCTATCAGGTATAAAGGTTTTCGTATCTTGATCCGCATTGAATACAGGGTTATCATGTATAAAGGTTTTCGTATCTTGATCCTCATTGAATACAGGGTTATCATGTATAAAGGTTTTCGTATCTTGATCCTCATTGAATACAGGGTTATCATGTATAAAGGTTTTCGCATCTTGATCCTCGTTGAACACAGGGTTATCAGGTATAAAGGTTTTCGCATCTTGATCCGCATTGAACACAGGGTTATCATGTATAAAGGCAACAGCTTGGACACGATCTTTTTGTGGAGCAACATTTACATCACCTACTGTGTTTTCTTTTTCGACCGCATGCTCTAACTCATTGAACTGACCATCTACTTCAGTTGACCTAAAATTTTCTGGCAACTTTGTTGGTCTGCAATATGGCAATCTTAGGTTTTTGGGATTATCAAGACGTGGGTACCTGATAGCTAAGAAACGCCTGACTTGTTCAATAACATCTCTTTGAATCACTGGCTCTTTGTCATTTTGGACAGGGGGTGTTTGACCCCCACTCTTTTTTCCATCCGTACACTTTTTTATCATCGTTTGGACAATTTCCCTGCCATTCTCCTCCGCAGCTTTCTTCATTTCAATCAAGTATGCTTCGTTTGCAGCAAGAGCTTCATACATGTCATATCTAAAATAGAGAATAATTGTTGATTAATTGACTTTCAGATGAGGGAATAGAATTTGAAATTAAAGGCCCATTGCTAACCATGATCCTTTGCTCGCTGAAAGAAAAGCAAAACAAATAGAACTTAGGCCAAAAACGACTTTCGTGTCATATGAAAGTCGACTTTGGGCCCGCAAAGGATCATGGTTAGCAATGGATCTTTAAGATTATAAAGTTTTTCTAAGATTATCGGGTGGCATCTGAGAGTGTGGAAAGAGCATGTATGTTTGACGTTCAAAGATAGAAAGAGAGATTTTCTTTCTCATTAGAATCCACCTGAATCCACACATGAATGTATCAACATTTTTTTTTTTTTGAGTAAAGCACTTACATGAGTGGCTGTCCTTTTTCTCCTGAGGATAGCTGATCCCAAATTATGCACCTTACAATTATTCCCTCTGTTTATTTCTAAAAAACAGTCTCGAATTTAAAACTTTACATTACTATACTTGCCAGAAACGAGATCGTCAGACCCGTCAGACCTTTATATCCTTGTCTCAATTTCTCAAGGCCCAACAGTCTTTTGTGACAATAAACCTTCGTTGTATCAAAACCAAAACGACCGGGCTTCATGGAGATATAACAAGGGAAGGGAGAAACGAGGAAGTCAGTTCTTTCCACTGTCTGAAAGCATAGTCTTTGTCTCAAACCCGGGGGGGGGGTAACTTCCATATATAGAGCAACGGGAAGGTGCCGCCCATAAGGATGGGTTTTGAACCTCGAGAATCCCTAAATATGGGTCTCAAAATGTAAAATGTTCCCCTAGAAATGGGTAGCTTTTCAAATTGTAACAGGAAACTTGTCGAGTTTTTGTTTTTAATGTTTGATTTTTTTCGCTTTAGTTCTGAAACTTGGTTGGTGGTAACTTTATCTTCATAATTGTGTGTTAAAAGTGAAATGAAGCTTGATTTATAGCAAGTTCAAGAGGCTTTCCCCCTCAAAATCCTTAAAATTGGATAGGAAAATCGACCGAAAATCCTTAAGGATGGGTCTTTCCCTAAAAGTTGGGCGGCACACCCCCGTCATCCCAAGACTCAAGTTACCCCCCCGGGGGAGTGTTTGACTTCTAGAAACACCACGTCGTTATTTTCTTTCAATTATATTTAATATTAGATTTCTTATAGGTCGATAAGCAAGCTTGGTTAAGGAAATGATCGTCATGTTGAGCTTCAGCAAAGCTGTAAGTGAAGCAAGCGAAGTAATAAGAAGAACGATGGTGCTTTTGAAGTCCTCCATTTTATTTCTTCAGTTCTTCCCGCAACAACGACACATACGCATGCGCNATCACACCCCTTCCAACCTCTCCCCTCCCCCATTTCCTCCACCCTGATCCTAGCTGTTGACACTGAAAACTCACGCGAGTTAGAAATAGAATAGATCATACGTCATCTGATTGGACCTCGCTTTCAAAACGCCATCTAATTGGACCTCGCCTTCAAAACGCCATCTAATTGGACCGATAAAATAGATGTGATGTGGCGTAAGACCAATTTAACAGTGTCGATTCCCTTTAATTAATGGAAAGAAGCATAAAGACAATATGTATAAAGAATATCTTACTTCCTCATACTCTCGAGATCTTTGTCTGGCAAACCAGAATAACAGCATTTGATTGAGAAGTCAATGACAAAAGCCAACACAAGTCCAATAACCAACAACGAAAGTCCAATCAGTTTAGATTTCGTGCCACATTTGTCTTTCTTAACTAAGTAATCTTTGCTGGCTGTTTTGAGAGAAGGTCCAATTTTGATGCAAGTGTATGTTTCAGTAAAGAGTAATGTTACGATTATCCAGCTAAGAAATGCCAATACTGCAAAAGCCATAGCAACACCAACATTCCAACAAATGAATTTCCACGTGCGCAAACGTTTGCCTCCTGGTGCAGTTTCTGGTACATCAATGTCTTTCCTGCATGCTCCAGTTAACGCAAGGGACAGCCTTGTTGAGCCAAGTAAAGTAAGCATTGCAAGGAGTAGGCCAGGCACTATCATAAATGACCATCCATAGATTTCATGTGAAGAGTTGGGACACTTGAAATATGACTTGGTTAAGATGTGGTTCAGAAATGCAGTTGTGACAATTATCAAACAACTTGAGATTGATTTCTCTTGGCTCTGTAGAGCTTCAGATATCTTGTTGAGATAGGTACCAAAAGTAGAAGACATTGTGTCCAAGATGTTTTTACAAAGTAGAATAAGTTGTGTGCTGTACTCCTGAAACAAACTGAATACAACTATCATTTGGTACCTTTTTTTATAGTACTCGATCGCATTCCTATTTTTAGAAAAAGTAAAGAGGAACAGGAACCTTGACCTTAGTTGCTTCTGGTTTTGTTTGTTTGTCTGAGAATTTATGACAAATCAGTTACTGAAAAGTGAGACAATACACATCAAACAATAACACAAAGTAATGATTAGACAAAAGGAACAATGCATCACCAAAACTAATACAATAACAGGTTCGATTGTATTTCTTAGAAGAAAGAATGTTACTACTGAAAGTTCAAGGTTATGTAGCTGAGATTTCATAACGTTTACGTCATATTTTTTGGGGTACATCGAGAAGAGATTACGATAAACAATTTATACTATTTTCAATTTATGTGGCGAGATTTCGAAACTCTATATTGGCCTATATTGTATGCATAGTTTCACTGTTGTTTGTTCCTCTTTGGCTGTTTCTCACAGTTTTGGAACTAAATTTTGTTTTCTCTTGCAGTCATGACGTTGCGGATAAGAAAATTTCAGGGAAACCACTAATCGAAGAGAGCCAAAGCCACAAACATCATTCAATGGTTGTCATGGTGATCTGACGATTCCAGATCAAAAATTCATCATTCTGAAGCTAGACCAACGTAAGCAAAACTTCCTTCAGGGTACCCTGGGGGGGGGGGCATTTCCTGAAGCAAAAAGGGCACTTTTTTGTTTATTTCAAAATCTTGGGGGGGGCGCGTGCCCCCAGCGCCCCCGGTTCCTACGTCTCTGTTTGAAGGTTTCTAACTACACTCTTTTTTATAGGGAACTTGGCTCTGAACTTTGTAGTAGGGTTTCTTAACGTTAGGCTCAATTCTTACAGTAAAAGTTTCTTGTACGTTGAGTTTCTTAATTTTCATGAAATTGAATTCCACACGATTCATGGAAGGCCACTTGAGAATAGCTTTTTGAGGCCAGAGAATTACCAGAAAGAACCAAATCATATACTTTTAGTACTATTTGGGCTGGCAATACACTTTGTTTAAACACACTTTGCAACTCGTATCCAACATAGCATAGGTTTCAAATCTTTAAAAAGGTCGGTGTAAAATTCTGTCACCTATTTCTTTGAATGGAATGGCTTGAAAGAAACTTTAGCTACTTTGTAATAATTCTACCATTTGACTTTTCAGAAATCTTCAATATTTTCAGAATTTGAGTGCTTTTCTTCTTTTTTAAGAATTCAAGAAAAATTTTGAAAAAATCTTAAAACCATCGTAATTTCTAAACTTATTGAGAAAACATCGAATAATTTTCCAGAAAAACATAGTTTATGAGCGTCTACAATATGGTCTCAAGCAAAAGTCTTTCACTCTTCTAGTTTGCGATTTAGACATTTGATGACGTCACATCCTCAAATGAGTTGAAATATGAAATACGCTGTAATTTCGAAAATATTCAAGATTTCTGAAAAGTCCAACGGTAGAGTTATAGCAAAGTAGCTAAAGTTTCTTTCAAGTCATTCGACTCAAAGAAATATGTCACTGAATTTTACACCGACCTTTTTACGCAAATTTAAAGATTTGGAACCTATGCTATCCAACATTGAAAAGTTTCTCAACTTCGACTTTACTTCACTGATTGCTTCTAGTAGAGTTTCTTAATTTTCTGCTAGAGGCTATTACAATCTTATAAGCTGTTTCTTATAAGAGAATTAAAGTCTGTCTCAAATTAGATGTCACGTGAAAATGTCCGCGAATAAAACCATTTAATTTTTTTGCATAATTAATTTTGCGTTATCGCAAATCTCACGTAACATCTAATTTGAGACAAACTATAGTGTATTTCATCTTCATACACAATCAATTTTTATAGCTCTGCTGAGCAATTTTACTCGAAATACCCTTAGGGAAATTTCATTATGGACTCACAGAGTACAGAGTGCGAAGTCAGTCTATGGAATAGTGGGCAAATAGTGTCTCGTGTTTTGTGTCTCGTGTCTCGTGTCTCGTGTCTTTCATGGTCATTGGCAGTTTGTCATGGCTCGAGGGTCGTACTGGGAAGTCAGTCATGATGGAGTCTATATGATTTCAGATTTCAGGCTTCATTTTTCCATCAATAGCCTAGTACAAGACAACTTGTATACTTTAAGCAGCTACTGAGGAACTAAATACAACAAAATGAATACTATAACAAGTATTCATGGAGATCATGGGTATATGACATTTAGCGGCTGAGGCTGATCTGGCAGAAACGCATAGTAGCTTTGTATTCTTTGCGAAGAAATCTGCAAGGCTGTATGGTTCAAATCCAATTTTGGCCCACGATCTTCTCTTTCTAATTATTTTTTAAAGCTCAAAAATTTGCTCTCTCGTCAAGATGGATATTTGTAATGTGAATATTTAATTTCAGTCCGTGAGTCGCCAAAAGGCCTCCTTCCATTTATACCCCAGGATCATTTATACCCCAGGATGGTACCTAAGAGAAATTATCAGCTAGGAGGTAAAGTTTTGCTTTACCCAAACTCCTAAAAAGATAAACAAATATCTATCCAAATCTGATAGAAGATGGTGTTTTTTCTGATACCTTCTAAAGAGAAAGGAAACTGCATTGTTTCATGGTTATTTGGACGAACCAAGAGGCAGACCCAACCAAGACACCTGACAGACCAATCTTTCTACATATTGCAACTTGTCAAATTCATCTAAGGAAAATTCAAAATATTGCTTTCTTGCGAGTTCTTGGCAAGCAGTTTCAACCCTTAAAATTAACTCATCTCTGTCGCTGCCTTTCTTGTTTTTTTACTGAGTGATGTTCTTGAGTCATGTTGATCGTTGTTGTTGTGTTTTAAAGAGTTTTAAAGTTTTTGAAATATTCTTCTGCATGTATTAATTTATGCATTAATTTTACTTCAGATGAATCGTTAGCTTTAGACTTTAGTTAATTCGTATATTTTTAATTTAGTTTTAGTTAGTCATATAAAGTTATTTTAGGTAAAGGGCCATCTTGGCGTATACACCTTGAAGGAAAAAGATTATGTATTCTTGTAAACGTATTGTACTTGATAAGCAATGCTTCTTGTAGTGCATATGTGCATTTGGTAATTTGTTTCTGCTACCTCTCTCTCTCTCTCTCTCTAGCCAACTCTGTGTGTGTTGAAACTGTGTTGTGCAGCATATGTCACATTTGTGTGCAGCATAAGTCACATTTCGTGCAGGTTATGTCTCATGCTGTGCAGCAATTGTCACATTTTGTGTAGCTTATGTCACATTTGAGAGTGCAGCAATTGTCACAGATGTGCAGCTAAAGTCACCTATTGTGCAGCATATGTTACTGTAAATAATGGACTTAACCGATTTTTAGATCAGCATTGCTCATTGCTATTCATGCTGGCAAAGCTAAGAATTCGTGTTGCCTGATTTTTTTACGGTGTTACTTTTTGAGAGCTACAAATGACTTTCAGAACAATCTTTTTCACAAAGCATCAGACGTAGCAAGGTCTAGAAAGCTCGATCATATTTTCTATTTGTGGGCCTGATGTAAAAGATGAAATCTCATAGGTCTAAAAATAGTCTACAGTGTTCGGTAGCATCAGAGTAGTGTTGGTATAGCAATTTCAATACTTTTCCGATCAAAAGTTTATAAGTTCTTAGTCTATGACATTTGTACTCGATCGAAATTTCAGCCCTTTGATTTCTTGTCAAATTATCGGTATTTTAGTCCTTTTTAGCTTTAAAAGTGAATGACCTGAGCAAAATGGTGGGGCCTATAAATGGGACAAAGAAAAAGCTGCAACATTTCATTGAATTTCTGGTTTTTTTAGTCCGCGTCGAGGTTATCAAATACAATAGGCTATTTATAAACTATGAGATCTCATATTTTATATTAGGTCGTTCTTTTAAGTCCATATTATTGCCAAAATATTCCTCACTCATATGAGAAGCATCTATTTTGTAACTGTTTTGAATATCTTTGTAGCTCGAAACGGAGGAGGAAGAGGGGAGTGACTCGACTTGACCCACCCCGTGCGGATGAAATGGTCCGTCCATGAGCGGGCGGGCGAGACTTAACTTCTTTGCAAAGCTGCGATTGAATTGAAGGCAGCAGGCAAGCAGGAAAGGCGACAGAGTCAGGCTAGCCTGGTTCTCTCTTTTTCTTGTTGCTTTGCTCTCTATCCGTCTCATGCTCTCTGCCAGGCCAGTAAGTTACGTGACTTGACTTATTAGTGGTTGCTTTTAAGTTCCGTATAGCCAAGGCCAGTGCAGGTCAGTTTCCAAGATGGCCGACCTTGAAGCTGTATTAGCCGATGTTAGCTATTTAATGGCTATGGAAAAATCTAAATCAACACCGGCTGCAAGAGCAAGTAAGAAGATAACATTGCCCGATGCGTCGTAAGTTTGTTCCGTTATAACCTTCATTTATCATCTATTTTACAGCTCCTAAAATCACACTATTTTGCACAGCGTTTTCCGCCTTGCAACTGGCTTGTTTACATGTTTCATGTCAGGTTAGCAGTTTCTAACGACATGTTTAACCTATTATATATTTATGGTGCAACTTATAAGTCTTTAAACATGTCAAATAAATGTTATTTAATAGTAAGATAAAATGATGGGCTTGATAAAAAGGATTTAAAGCTATTTATTTACGTGGGCTATGACCAACGGCCTAAATCTAGGCCCAGAACAGTTCAAGGAAATTATGATGCATTTACAATATTAATGTAAATCAGGAAACTTTCCGGGTCATAGAAGAGGCAGAGGACAGCACGAGGTGCCGAAAAATGTCTCATTTAATCTAAAAAATTATTTAGCGTAGTTTTTTCGGGCTGTGGACAATAATTTGGCTTTAAATTTGCATATTTTCCCGAAAAATCAAAGACAACAAGCAGACAAGTGGACAATGATCTAACAGCTTCCTGCTTTCCGCTGTTGTTGCCTTGTTAGATTATCATGAAGGCAAGACAAATGTAAAGTGCCATATGTTTCCTGAAGTCTTGGCCTAACTTTGCCGTGAATACGTTTGCAAGTTTGATGTACACAGCATTTTGGTTAACAGTTGTTTTCAACAACAGGGGACTCATCAATTATTGAGATGGAATGCACAGTGAGATTTTGCACAAATGTACTTCTTGGTTGTCAAAAGATTTTTTGTTAAAAACATAATTAATGATTAAGAATAAAAATCAGATCTCAACCCTGAGCCAAGAGCACAATCAAGACAATGATAATTTGCAAAAATAGATCACATGGAGTCAAAGAATACCTTGGTTAGCAGATGTAATTTTCTATGCAATTCAAGATCTGCAGAGTACCAGACAGGAAACTTTGCAGTGTGCATGATCTTCCTTCCTCCCAGCCTGGAAAGTATGGTACTTGGAAGATTTTGTACAAAATAACATTTGTGCACACTTGGAAACAATTGAAGTAACACACTGACACATTTAAGATCTTGGCGAAAGTCTTACTTTGCAGACAGACAGGCCATCCTAAATTTTTGGAATGACAATAGCTAAATAATGGGTCTTTTGTTTAAAAAACAAAAGACTTAGGTGCACATTCTACAAAGAGTCAACTGGAGCGGAGTGTGAAAAGTCATTGAAAACAATCATGATCTTATAAGCAATAAACTTTTGAGAAACGTAATTGAAAAATTAAATTTATTATATAATTGGAAAATCTTTGTTTTGTACAGAACTTAAAAATCTCAATGGAACCATTTGCTAACTAGTTTGTCCAACACTGGTCACAGCTAATCGTCAGCCGATTCAAAAGAGAAGAAAAATGAAAATAGATAGTGTTCACTAATTTGAAATTTGCCAATTGCCAAGGAATCCACTGTGTAGCCAGAGCAACCAAACATGGTCATGCAGAGGCAAACCACACAACCTAAATATGACTCTTTGATCGGTAAACATTTGCATCAAAATCAAACATGTGCAAAATGATAACAACACATTTTGCATCCTCTGTACAGCTCATTCTTCTTTTCACCGCTGGGCCCTTGCGCCGCCACACATCAAGGCTAAAAACCATTTTGTGCTGACAAATAGAGTTTATTTATTCTTTGCACCTTGCTTTTTCCACTAACCAAATAAAAACATTCAGAAGACTTCCTGGTTGGCTAATTTCAAATTAGTGCCACCATCTATTTTTGTTTCTTCTCTCTCAAATCTTACCTGGCAATTTTCTTTGACCAGTTTTCAGACAAAAGGAACGCAATTTTGAGAAATTCAACAAATGATATGATGTTTTCTATTATCCAAGATATGCTTCAATTGAATCATCAACCATATTCCATTATACAGAAAAAAGTATTAAAAACAAATAAAGTTACAACAGACAATAATGCCAAAGATGGGGACAGGGAGCTTTTTACTAAGATGCATTGCTTTCTTTATAAAATCCTCATAAAATTGTCAAAGATTTGCAACTGAAACACAATGCTTCTTGGTAAAAAGCTCCCTGCTGCCATCTTTGGCATTCTCCTCTACTGAAAGGTGTTAAGCTTGAAACATGTTATGATCCACTGCACCAACCAAATGCACAAATGTTTGCCTGAAGTTTTACCATGATAGTGCAAGTATAATTGTGACCTGCAAAGTTGATCGTGAAGCTTGCTGAATAGTGTTACCTGCCACATGTTGTATTCAGCATTTTAAAGAGCTGTCGACAAGGGTGATATTCATTTTTGCGAGCAGAAGGATTTGTCTGTCGCATTTGCTACCAACAAATTATCAGAGAAGATGTGTCAGTAAGGCCTTGTGTGTATGAAAGGTGCAGTACAGGCCTTGTACACATGTTTCTTAAGAATCCTTCTTTAAAAAAATTTACAATCTTTCAGATGACTTAAGAATTCTTATCAGAATGTAAAGAATTCTTGGAAATTCTTAAGGATTCTTAAGAATTCTTGAGAATTCTTGTCATGTTAATGTGGGCAAGGCTTGTACTGTATATTGAGGTGTTCAAGGATTTGCACATCTAAAAATAACTGCTATTCAAATGGTCAGTTTCTTTGATGTTGCTAACAAAGGGTTGAACTAATTTAATTAATTTACTGAAAAGTGCTATCTCTTTTGAATTCTTTGCAGGGATTAAGCCCTCTTTGTATGTCGATTTTTGGTTCAGTGTTTTCTGCAGAAGTCACTTTTGTTTTATTTGTTTTTTATTTATAATTGCAAAATAATAGCTTGCCATGCTTGCGCTGCGAAGATTTTAGGATATTTTTATCACAGGGGGGTTTACTACTTCCTATGTTTTTAACAAGACAAGAATTCTCAAGAATTCTTAAGAATTCTCTAGAATTTTCAAGAATTCTTCTCATTCTGTCAAGAATTATCGACTGGTATGAAAGACTGTAAACATTCTTAAAATAACTCTTTTGAATTAAAAATGTTCTCAAGAACTCTTAAGAATTTTTATAAATTCTTAGGCAGGAAAACAGTGTTAATGTGCACAAGGCCTATACTGTATAGAGAGATAAAACATTAGGACCCCAACAACCTGTATTCTTGGCTTATCAGCACATTAATTTGCTTATCTAAACTGCTTGCAGACATTAACATTAAAAGAATTCTCATGAAATTCTTAAGAATTCTCCAAATGATCAAAAATTCTGAAAGTGGTTGAGCAGAGCTAAGTAGAGTAACCTATAAATAGGGCAAAGGAGATGCCTACACCTGCCATTGTTTCTTTATCTACACAAGTCTAGGCTAATTTAGACCGTGATAGCTTTTGACTTTGTTAATTCCCTTTAAATTTATAGTATGAAAGACTGCAAGAATACTTGAAAAAATCCTTAAGAATTAAGAAAAATGTGTTGTACTGTAGTGGCCTTGCACACATCAGTTTCTTGCCTTCAAGAATTGTTAAGAATTCTTGTTTTTAGCACCTCCAATTAAATTTACGGGTTGGGGAGATTGGGATTGCTAATGTGCGGTGAAGAGCGTTGAGTGCGACTAGTCTCATTACTCTTATTTGGCACTCTGGCTAATTTTATTTTTTCCAAAGAAAATTTTTGATTTCTTAAGAATTCTTGTTTAAAAATTTTGTACAATCTTTCATGCCTCTCAAGAATTCTTATCAGAATGTGACTAATTCTTGAAAATTCTTAAGAATTCTTGAGGATTTATGTCATTGTAATGTGACTGTTTCTAAGGCATGTACTGTAGATAATAAGTTAGATTGCCCTACAAAGCTGAAAATGTAAATTAATATACTATTTGGTTATGCAGTCTTAAAAATAGATTACAGTAGGTGTTCTTTATAATCTCCTGTCTTATTCGTAAAAATTCAAAATAAAGGGTATTATTTCAACCATCATTGCTTTTGCTGCAGCATGTTTAGGTTTACTAATTTGCAAAAACTGTTTGTTTTCATATATTGTTGTTTGGAATAAGGAGAGGGCTTTGTCAGTAGGTTTTTTTAGTCCACTCCCAGAATCATCATGAACGCATTCTCAGTGTTTTTTGCACAGCGGGTCTATGAAACAGTGGCAACCCTCAAAATTCACGCCGTGCACACAAATTTATGATAATTGCATTGCTTCAGACTTCATCTTCTGCCTTTTTTAAACGATGATGGCCATTGCTTGCATCCCGAACATGTCTGGTTAGTTTTTGCAGTGACATTCTACTTTCCACTTCTTCTTGGTATAAAGTTGTTTAAATGTTGTTGCTTTGTTTGAAACAAATAGCATACTACCTTCTTTTCGATAGGTGGGAAGTAAATTTTCATGAATGCATTAATCTATTTTTTGCAAGTTTTTAGATGATTTCATTTGTTTATTTTCTTCCTTTGTAGGGTGTACAGTGTCATGCACAAATACCTAAGTGATCGTTCAGAAGTAACTTTTTCAGGAATCTTTGATCAGAAAATTGGTATGTAAAAAGATTCTGTTTTGTGTTTCTTGTCAAGGTGCACACCAGAGTATAAAATGTGTTCCCTTTTGTTTTGCTTCATTTTCTTGTGTTGATAATTCTGATAGTATTTACTCAACTAGGGATTCAATAAATTTGATTCCTTCAAATGCTTCTTCTAAAGATCTAATTTGGAGATTTCGATCCTTGGAGGTGTTTTTGAAAGATCTGATTCAAAGGTTTGATTCTTTTGAAAGTTCAACAAGCGTTCTTCTCATTATTGGATTCCTACTGATTCCATAGAAGAAGTTGATACGCTGCCCTTCCTTTTGTTGCCTGCAAATTTTCAAAATTAAGTTAGGGTATTTTAGTTGTAATGTCATAAGTCGTTAGTTTAGTGCAGTGCTATCAGAATTATCAGGAAACAAAGCAATACATCTAAGCGCTTAACTAGTGTGTCTAACACATGCTTTAAATTTCTATTGCACCTGGTGTCTTACGGTTNATTAATCTATTTTTTGCAAGTTTTTAGATGATTTCATTTGTTTATTTTCTTCCTTTGTAGGGTGTACAGTGTCATGCACAAATACCTAAGTGATCGTTCAGAAGTAACTTTTTCAGGAATCTTTGATCAGAAAATTGGTATGTAAAAAGATTCTGTTTTGTGTTTCTTGTCAAGGTGCACACCAGAGTATAAAATGTGTTCCCTTTTGTTTTGCTTCATTTTCTTGTGTTGATAATTCTGATAGTATTTACTCAACTAGGGATTCAATAAATTTGATTCCTTCAAATGCTTCTTCTAAAGATCTAATTTGGAGATTTCGATCCTTGGAGGTGTTTTTGAAAGATCTGATTCAAAGGTTTGATTCTTTTGAAAGTTCAACAAGCGTTCTTCTCATTATTGGATTCCTACTGATTCCATAGAAGAAGTTGATACGCTGCCCTTCCTTTTGTTGCCTGCAAATTTTCAAAATTAAGTTAAGGTATTTTAGTTGTAATGTCATAAGTCGTTAGTTTAGTGCAGTGCTATCAGAATTATCAGGAAACAAAGCAATACATCTAAGCGCTTAACTAGTGTGTCTAACACATGCTTTGAATTTCTATTGCACCTGGTGTCTTAAGGTTGACCAAAAAGATTAAGCCAGCGAATCACTATTTTTGTATTTCCAAACAATACAAGTGTTTTAGAGAATGCTTCACATTCAGCAACAAGACCTGTTGTTCCATAAAGATTTTAATCTAGCTATGTTTGGTTACCCCTTAGTAATATATTTCTAAACAAGACAAGTGTTTGAAAGAGTGCTTCACACTCAGTAACCAAGAGCGGTTGTTCCAGAAACATTCTAATCTAGCTATGTTTGGCTACCCCCTAGTGATGCACTTCTATATGATTTAGAACATCCTTTGAAAATATATTCAGCATTTGTATCTCTTCTTCCTGTCTACTGGTGGTATATTGAGTGCTGAATCTTATTTACTCTTCAATTTCTTTACATTGTGCAATATCCTTGTAAGTACAGAAACTTGCCCAAGCTCTTCAAAATTAAGCTTAAGCTGTCTTTGTTTACATTTCAATTCAAACAGTAAAAATTTTGATCACCACACCAGGTGGCAATTAGAAATATGTTCAATCATAAATTTTAATTTCTTTCATCAGAAGAAGATCAGTCTGATGTTTTACTTGCTTGAAATCAAAATCCATTTGACATCTGCAAAACATATTATATTACCTCAAATTTTATCTCTAGACTGCTTTTTAATAACTTTTTGAGTTTCCATACTTAAAATGGAATTTCTTGACATATCAATGTAGTTGTTTTTTCCAGGGACCATTATTATTTAAATCATTCTTTTCAACTTTATTCAACATTGTTAAAAAGGTTCTATTTATCATGCACCTACAAAGTATTTTCAACCATTGCGTTTGAAAGAAAGAGTTTCTTGCAACTTTCAACCATCTAGTATACTGGACATGTTCTTATTTAAATAGCAGCCTCCAACCTTATTTGAATAACAGCCTCTGTTAGATAACTACCCTTGAAGAAGTGAACACTGCATGCTATCCTTTGTGTTTTCCATTTCCTCATGTTTTTAAAAGGATGTCCCTTCTGCCCCTTTTGAAATGCCCTATCTGAAATACAAATATTATCACTTACAGTAGACCCTTCTTTGAGAAAATCAATCGAAAGAATATTTCCTTTTTATTTCTTGGTTTATTTGACAGGTTACTTGCTGTTCAAAGATTTCTGTGAAACCGTCTGCGATGAACACATTCCACAAATCCTTTTTTATGAAGCAGTAAGCGACTTTCAAATTTCTTTTTTCTTATTTGTACTCTTGAACATGTTATATGCATGTTCAAGCAAACAATTTTGGATGTATGTTTTTACATATTAAGAATAGAATTGACACCATAAACAATCAATGAAAGTTGTGCAAGCACCACTTATGTTAGCACTTTAAAAGTTGTTTGTTTACGTCAGGGTCAGAATCATTGACAGATTAAAGTTTCATTTATAACTTTTAAGCATCTTTCAACCAAAACTTCACAAATTTCTGTGAAATGCATTTAAGTGTGCACTATACTATTCATACAAATGTACAATCCACTATGTATAAAACTGAAGCGTTTATAAACCATCATTAATTATCATTAAATTACTACACATGACAACACAAAATTTACTTAGAAAAGAGGATTTGTAATGTGGTTACAGTAGAGTTCAGAGAGCTATTGTTTCTTTGTATGAAAGCCCCCTGTAGGATTTAGGACAAACGGTGCAATGAATAGATGTGCTAATATTATTATGTTTTCAAGTGTGTGCGGTTTCTGATAACAACCCACTACTGATTGGGTGTTTTATGCAGTTGAAAGGTTAGATGTCTAAAATTTTGAAATTGAAAACANAAATCAATCGAAAGAATATTTCCTTTTTATTTCTTGGTTTATTTGACAGGTTACTTGCTGTTCAAAGATTTCTGTGAAACCGTCTGCGATGAACACATTCCACAAATCCTTTTTTATGAAGCAGTAAGCGACTTTCAAATTTCTTTTTTCTTATTTGTACTCTTGAACATGTTATATGCATGTTCAAGCAAACAATTTTGGATGTATGTTTTTACATATTAAGAATAGAATTGACACCATAAACAATCAATGAAAGTTGTGCAAGCACCACTTATGTTAGCACTTTAAAAGTTGTTTGTTTACGTCAGGGTCAGAATCATTGACAGATTAAAGTTTCATTTATAACTTTTAAGCATCTTTCAACCAAAACTTCACAAATTTCTGTGAAATGCATTTAAGTGTGCACTATACTATTCATACAAATGTACAATCCACTATGTATAAAACTGAAGCGTTTAATAACCATCATTAATTATCATTAAATTACTACACATGACAACACAAAATTTACTTAGAAAAGAGGATTTGTAATGTGGTTACAGTAGAGTTCAGAGAGCTATTGTTTCTTTGTATGAAAGCCCCCTGTAGGATTTAGGACAAACGGTGCAATGAATAGATGTGCTAATATTATTATGTTTTCAAGTGTGTGCGGTTTCTGATAACAACCCACTACTGATTGGGTGTTTTATGCAGTTGAAAGGTTAGATGTCTAAAATTTTGAAATTGAAAACAGGCAATCCATGCTCCTCTAGTTTTGTCCTTTCATGGGGCCTCTGTAGTAATTCTATGCCTCTATAGTAATTGTAATTGCCATTCTTCAGTTACTGATGGTTGGAAAGTTAGTTCTAAGTCTTTCTTTGGAGAAGAGTGAATGCCTTTTATCTTCTGCAGGGAAATTAAACTCTTTTTTGCCTGCTCTGTTTGCATAGGCAGAAGTTGTTAAACCCAAATCACCTTCTCAAATGCTCTCCAGCTTTCACTCAGCCTTCTGTCCAAATCTTTTCACAGTGGTAGTTACCACGTAGCTCACATATTGTAGAGTGAATCTTTAATTAGGAATTCTGATCATGTACAAAACAAATTAGGTTTGAATGTGAACAAGAGAGAGCAAATGCATGATCTAAAGTATGAGCAAGTTTGTTTAGAATAGTGCAAATAATTACAGAATTCGTTTTAGAAAAAAAAAAACAAAGAAAGACACGACCTTGTAAACTCAAATTATCAGAACAGGGTTAAATTTTGTGGAAATGTTGATAGTGGATTTAGCAAGGAAATCATGTCTCACAGCATTGATATTTATTGAGAGTTTTTTAAAAATAATGAGGAAGAAAGTTTTGAGTTTGACAGAAGATGTCTGGTGTGTTATGTGGGTGCATTTTCATACGATTGGCTGTGTTGAAATTGAAATATTCCTTGTTTCAAGTGGTGGGTGTGTTTCGTGGTCAAAATCGTTTGTGTGTGATGTGGGTTTATTTGGATATTAATAACAGCTGAAAAAACACCTGAGGCCTCAAATCCAGTTGAGTTGCAATAAGAAACAAAAGAAATCTTGGAAGTATAATAGATCATTTGTTTCTCAAACATACAGCTTTCTTTAAATCCTTATAGAACATTAAAAAGAATAGGACTTTGCTTAATTTAATCTGCTAAAATTTGTACATCTGTTGACAAAATCAGTGTGTGTTTGCGATAGCATTTTTTCAAATTCAATTCAGTTCCAATAAGAAAACTATGAAATCTTCGAAATATAATACTAAATTATTTGTTTCTCAAACATACAACTATCTTTATATCTCTATAGAACATTAAAAAACATAAGAACTTTCTTTGAATTGATTCGTTAAAATTTGTATATCTGTTGACAAAGTTAGAGTGTGTTTACGAAAGGATTTTCTATCAAAATGAAATCTTATCTCGAGGCTCGTGAATATTGAAAGTGCACGGTTGTTGCAAAATCTACTTTTACACAATAGCAGAAATCACGATATGTTCCTTTTTGAAATTTTTGATAGAAGATATCGTATCGTCAACAATAACACGCAAAATGGAACTGATACGGGGTGAGTCAGAAAAATGTTCAGACATTTGGAGCCTGTAGTTGTCAGACCATTTAACAGATTACTATAAACTGATAATACCTGTGTGGCTTAGATTTTTACTTAGATAAGAAAATTTAGTTTGTCAACATCGGCTATATCGTTCCGAAGTTAAGAAGTGATTCTGTAAAAATGCGTCATCTCAAGATCCTTCAAACAGGCCTAAATCCCTTTGATAAAATTTGCTAGCAATCTAACCTCATGATAATAGAAAATAGAGGAATAAAGGCTTTATCACAGGCCCAAGTGGATACGATCATGCAGGCAGCCTCTTTGTGTACCAAGTAAAATGTTTGAGCAGTAAGACCAACCGATAGGATTTAATTATGATAGATGTAGGACTAAATTGTTAGAAAATTTGATCATCGATTTCAAGGATTTGGAGATGAAGCATTTTTATAAAATCGCCTTAATTTTGAACGATGTGACCGATTTTGACAAACTAAATTTTCGTAGCTTAGTTGATATGTCAGCTACAAGAAGAACATCAGTTTATAAGAATCTAATAAATGGTTTGAAAGCTACAGGCCTTCAGACATCTAGCAAATTTTGTGACTCACCCGGTAGATTCGTATCGCCCTGAGCTGACAGCTTTTTTAAGCAATATTACTTATCTACGCTAACAAAGCCACTTTAAGAGTTTACGTATGAAAGATTCCTTACTTGCTGATGTACGCACGTGTCAACAAACTATTTAAGCCTGTTTCTTAACAAATAATCTACCAATAGCTGCTTTGAACTATTATTTTACTGTTTTTTAGTTTACAGTTTCATACAAATCAAGATTTCACTAAATCAGTATTTAAGAGTTGATCGTCTTGTTAGCTCTGTTATTTATATGAAAATGCTGCATATTATTGTTACTTGCATTGTTGTTGACTGCTTTCGTTGAGCGCGATAGGCGTACGGTTTTGGTTTACCATAGTCAGCTATTGTCGTGTTAAGAAACTGAGTCCTTGATTAAAATTTATGATTTTCGTCATCTACTTAAATTTAATTCTCAATCTTGAGGACCGTATAGTTCAAGTGTCTCCACTAGACGAACTCGTAGACTACCTTGTTATAGTAAATTAACGCTGCTGGAAATTTCCGTATATTAAATCTACGCGACTTGAATTAACGCAAATGAGCTTGCTCGAAGTTTATCACGGCGAAAGAATTCGCTTCGCTCGTAAAAATTCGCCAAGTGGAAACTAGCTTTGAGGAGCATGTCAATAATATTCACAGATTAAAATCTCCAGCAAGTGTTCTTTGCGCACACGTTTCGCACAAATAGTCGTATCGACTGTGACTTCGATAAAACGTCGATAAGACTTCGATAAGACTTCGTACGTAATTAAAAATGATTTTTATCTGATCCTATCTTCTTGTTTTGTAGCAATTCAACTAGCCAGTTTTATCATCTTATTCTTGATAGGAATTTGTTTCAGTTCGGCCGACTTTTTGCAAGAAATTGTGAATCAACTTTGTTTTCAATCAAACTTCTTCTAGAAAAAGTTTATTTAGTCAACTTTTGTAACTAGAATCAGAATAACCAGAAATATGATTTTACAAAATGTAATTATTCTTTATCGATTGCAATAAATCCATGAAAGATGAAAACCTAATTTTTAACAAGCAAAGATGAGCCTGGTTCTTCTTTATAGGTTATATAAATTTTCTAAGTTAATTTCAGCCCTTTGCTACGAACCGAACATATAACTTCAAAACTAACTAATGTTGTTGTCGTTGATGAACTGATGTTATTGTTTTTGCTACAGTACTGTAATTGTAGCGGTATCAGTTCAGGTGAGGAAAAGGAACTACGACGATTAAACTAAGTCTACTTCACAACAGCATCAATGCTATTTGCTACATCAAAGGTTCGATCAAAATTTTTAACATTTTCACTTTGACCGTCCAGCGATAATAGCGACAATTGTAATAAGTCTATATTCGAGAAGAACAATCCCTTATTCTCCCTTATATCATTAATAAGTAATTCGGAGGGAAGCGAGAGGTATCGCTCCCCAAATTTAACGAACACGTATAAAAAGTTTTAGGCTTGTTCCAAAAATATTGCTACCTGAACTGTGACAGGTCCCAAATACAAGAATCAGTTACTGGTGGAAAGTAGACGAAGGATAAGCTTTTTACAGCCACAATTCATTGGGATTCATAATTATTATAGTCATGAGAATATGTCCCAGAGTTAAGAGACTGAGGCTAAAGTTAGATATTAGTTTCTTAAATGCGGGGGCTTACTGTAGGTGTTTAGTGAAGTAGAAGACATCTTGCAGCTTCTACATTAATTAAAAAATCTCTTGATAAGGAAAATTATGAAGATTCTTGGTTATCCCTGAAAGAGAATCGCCATCGAAATACAAAGAAAACATGTTAAATACAGCAGTTGAATTGTAAATATCGCAAAAGTTGGAACCAATGACTTCTTTGCAATAGCCTTGCTAATATTTGCAGTAATGTATTGTCTAGGTACGAGCAAAAGCAAGCGTAGCGTAAATCAAAGGTTCATTCTCTGAATAGAGTCAGACATTGAAACTAGATAGCAACCTGCTCAATGATCATACCGAGCAAGTAAAGAAATGTACAAACTATTGAAAAATCGTAGTAAGGCCTAATTAAAGTTGGCTAAACTTAAATTTATATAATTCTTGCCTTTTTGCCAGAAATTTAGGCCATTTGATTTTGTTACAAATCAAGAGTTAGTAATTAATCTCCAAAATGAAATTTGATCGCCGGAATAATCTATGAGCTACGCTTTTTCCATAGTTGGTTCAATTTTTCGGCTCGCTCGGTATATTACTTTACCCTAGGCCTACCCTAGAGATACAAGTTTCCTTCATGGCTTTCAAATGTATGCTGGTTTGGAAATAGAAGGGATGTCTGCTTTAGCGTGAAAGTGACCACTGTTTAACTATATAGATTGAGGGATCTGGAGCAGCGGGGATTCGGGGTATCTTGTCGTTGTTCAAAAATCTTTAAATGGGATGATTAAGGGCGCATTTTGGTGGAGCTAGAGTCCGTCTCATTTTAGGTGCTCATGCATATCTCAATATTCATCTAGACTCCTTGAATGTCTCACCTGACATCTATTTTGAGACAGATTTTGCGCTAATTGTAAATGGCCATAGGGTTGTTATGTAATTCCATACTCCCTGTGGTATCATTGTTTGGTAGTTTATTATGTGTAATTATTTCATGAGCACATAAAAAAAATAGATGTCAGATGAGATGTACGAAAACGCAAAATTACGCATGCAAAACTCTTTAACTGTTTTTGTTCGCGGATATTTTCGCCTGACATCTAATGTTAGACATGCTTTAGCTTCATAGTTAGAAGTAGCGTATAGAAGTAGTCAACTTTAGTGCATTTTCGTTTGGTGCCTACCTTTCGGAAGTTATATCTTTGATGTGGGAAAGTTGGCGCGCCCATGCAGTCAACTAGCAGTTTGTTTTGAAAGACGCACTTACTGACCTGTTTGAAAAACTTTCTGAAGATACGAATAGATCTTTAAGATCTACAGAAACAAATGTTAACATGTCCCTACTGAAAACAACAACGGGGCAGAAATCGTATCTTGGTGGTAGACTCTGGAATAAGCTAAATAGAGAAACCAAATTGTCAGCCTCCCTAGAAACTTTCAAGAAAAGCCTTTGATTTTAATTTTCTTTTTACTTTTCTTTTAGTTGTTGATTAATTTACGTGTATTAAAGAATATTGTAATTAGGTTAGATTTTTTAGCAGGTCAGCATGTAAAACAGTATAATATTTAGTGATAGCTTATGAACCTGGATAAATATTATAAAATGAAAAAACAACTGTAGTTGTTGTTGTGTACGGTATTTAAGTTCTGGGGGATGCAGTATTTTTTAGATTTTTAGAAATTTTGGATTTCTTGTATAAGATAAATTATCTTTTGAACTGAACTGAGTGACAGATGGATTGTCTCTTGAACTGAGTAACAGATAAATTGTCTCTGTAACCGCTTTTTTTCGAGGAAGCATTTATTAGTTGTTACATATTTATGTAGTTTGCTGCCATCGTCTGCAAAGCATTAATCTTGAGAAATGTCTTTAATTATGGTTTGTCGGCTACTGGAAACAAAGTGGCATATTTAAATTTTCAACAAATTTATAATCCTGTATTTTAGTGAAATACTACGGGAATTATGACTTTCCTATTCAAATTTTAACTCTAATTAATAATTTATACTTATTACATCTGTTTGACGAATCACCTCCTTATAGTTGTCAGGGCAACAAGATTTAATATCTCTGAAGCTCAGTAAGTCGCGAGCGTGTAGCAAATGATTTTGAAGATTTTCAGGCGTGTTTTAAATTTATCTCAAGGATACATATCTCCACAAATCTCCACAGCCTTTGTTCACACCAGAGTAGTATAAAGGCGGTTGGAATTGGGATAATGCATTTTCGAAATTTATTTCAAACACATTTTCAGTTAGTTATCGCTTTAAAATCGAATCGATACTTTTTGATTCCATGTAAATGATGTCGAAAACGCCTGCTCGAAATTGAGGCAAGAATACTTTCGACGCGTTTTTCCGTCACATTTTGAATGCATTTATTACGCGATTTTACTCCAGTGTGAACCAAGCTTTGATCAACTACCATAATCATCATCGTTATAATCATCATGATCATGATGATGATGATGATGATGATGATGATGATGATGATGATGATGATGATGATGATGATGATCATGATCATCATCATCATCATCATCATCATCATCATCATCATCAACTTTTACATGAGTACAAACATAAACAAACATAGCTGTTAACTTTAGTTGATAGATAGATCGATTTCATATCAATATTCGTTCACCGTGTCATACACCAGGCTAACACTGAGCAGTCAAACAGCAATATCCTGTCAAGCCTTCTCTTTAATAATCTATATGTTTACGGACGGACCTGAGACGGGGGTCACATCTCAAGGGATATTATTTGATCGTTATTTCATCAGGCTGACTGGTGGCTATTTTCAAAATCTTGATTAATTTCACCCACCTTCTTTAATATNATCATCATCATCATCATCATCATCATCATCATCAACTTTTACATGAGTACAAACATAAACAAACATAGCTGTTAACTTTAGTTGATAGATAGATCGATTTCATATCAATATTCGTTCACCGTGTCATACACCAGGCTAACACTGAGCAGTCAAACAGCAATATCCTGTCAAGCCTTCTCTTTAATAATCTATATGTTTACGGACGGACCTGAGACGGGGGTCACATCTCAAGGGATATTATTTGATCGTTATTTCATCAGGCTGACTGGTGGCTATTTTCAAAATCTTGATTAATTTCACCCACCTTCTTTAATATTTCATATTCATAAACAAGATAACGTTTGACTGTTAACTTCTAACAGCATGTTTCTTCAAACGCTATACATAGAATATTACACGCCCATAAACAATTATACCGACGTTGCGTAGCTCCATCGTTCTGCAAACGATGATATTCAAAATAGTTTATAATGCTCTAAGATCTCCTTCCGCCCCTCTCTTGTGGCCAGAAGCTACGTTATGTTGTGAACCTCTATGAATGTTAGTCTTTTGAGTGTTAGCTTCTAACAGCATGTTCCTTCAAACGCATGTTCCTTATAAGATTTTATCCCTGTCTTTGTTAGCGAGAACAGTTTGTTCGAGACTGTTCAGCGAGAGTTAAGGATATCAGTATAGATAATGCATCATCTAGTAGCCATGTAACTTTTCTCAAAACAGCTCGCATATTTGGGTGTAAGTTGTACTGAACTTGACAACTGTATTTTATATCGGAATAACTCTATCAGACACACAAAAGAATCGTGTAATGGAATTCGTAAAAAAGGTTTTTGACGGGATATAGATTCGTGGTATATGTTTTATTGGTCAGATGCGTGTTTTTAACGTACCAGAGGTGCCTATGTTTGGCCATAGTTATTCTGCAAGACTCAAACTTATCTTTTTTAAAGTTTTAGTTTCATAATTTTGTAGATAATGTATCTATAACTCTGTTCCTCCTTCCATAGATTAAAGAGTACGAAAAGAAACAAGGAGTTGAAGAAAGGTTACAGCAAGCTCGAGAAATATTTGATAATTATATCATGAAGGAGCTACTGTCCTGCTCTCACGTAAGGGTTTTTCATTTCTCCTGACTCTCGACTTTGTGACTTCTGCTTTACAGATCTTTGTCATTCGTTCACACAAGTGGTGTTAAACTACGTGCTGAAATATTTATCAAATTATAAATAGCATCTAATAATGGTAATTTTTGCAGAATATCTTTGTGTGAAGCTAGTAACAATCAAATCGTACCGGGTATCGAAAGGAGATAGAGAACTTTTGAACAAATCATGAAAATTCGGTGCCAAGATCAATCTTCAAAGTTTTTTGGCTATTAGATGAAAGACCAAATTAAATTTCCACCGTTAGCTTTTCTTTTTGATAGGTTTAAATTTGAAAATATGATGCTGGCGATCGTCACAGTAGATGTTGTTGAAATTTGGCGAGTAACGCTTTCTGTCTTCAACCTAAAAGACGTCAGTGAAGTTATAACCCGCTTTCTGTGTTAATTGACCGGAGAAGATATAACCCGCTTTCTGTGTTAATTGACCGGAGAAGGGCGCGCCTGCCCGGGCGGGAAGCTATTTTTAAGACAGCATATGAAATTTGAGCAATGAGCATTAGCATGATATTTCTATATTTTATCAAAGCAAACAATTCTGATTCTCTTTGACGTGGACATATTCCAGAACAAGGAAGTCATCTTTTCGGAAAAGTGTCCTTGCCTACGAAATCCAGCTTCAAACCTAATCTATATTTATATCAAAAGTTTGGTTTTAAATATCAACAATGCTCTCAGAATTTGAAATTTTAGCAAAGCGTGGTAGTCGTGTTTAGCATTTTTCAAAGAAAAGCTCGTTCTTAAGCCTGAAAGGAGTCCTAAAATTTAGTAGCTCAGAAAAAGATCTTCTTCTTCATTCATAATTGATAACCGATAGCTGCCTTCTTCATTTTTTCTACATTTTTTCTTCATTTTTTTCGACTATTCGTTTTCCTTTACAATTAATTGTCGAGAAAATTGTTCGGTTCAAAGACAGGAGTGAAAAATTTGTTCTGTGTTACATAATGTCTTCAGATTTGTGAAATTTCTATCGTTCCTTTTTTTGTCAAATGCTGTCTTAAAAAT
>REGM01000108.1:585116-597273 GCA_004194415.1 Aurelia aurita | reverse complement strand
GGGTGAGTCAGAAAAAACACTCCCCGTTTGAAAGGCCACTGCTCCCTGGATATCAAAACGATAATATTGACAAATACATTATGTAATGGTTGACATGTTCAAATATGATTTAAAATTTACCTGACTGAAATCGGCTTCTCCGTTTTGAAATTGTGAGCGATTTTCTGGAGAAAGCCTCTTCAAGAAACCTTTAAAACAGGCCTAAAATCACGAGCAAATTTTCCAAATATTTCTGCCTTACAGCAATGACTTGCACACTTGCACATGCTTTAGCATGTTTTATCCTCTTGGAAGGATAAAATCCCCGAGAATATTGTTGTTATGTTTCCAGGGGTGGCACTTTCATCCTCCCAAAGGGATAAAACGTGCTAAAGCATGTACAAGTCATTGCTATTTAGGCGGAAATATGACGAAAATTTGGTCGTGATTTCATGCCGTTTTTGAAGGTTTCTCGGAGGGGCTTTCTTGAGAAAATCCCTCCTAATTTCAGAAGGGAGTGGCCAATTTCAGTCTGGTAAAATTTAGAATTTATTTGAACATGTCCACTATTAAACAATATATTTACCAATATTATTGCCTCGATATCCAGGGAGCAGTGGCCTTTCAAACGGGGAGTGTTTTTTCTGACTCACCCGGTAGACCTGCATAAACTATGGTTTTCTTGAAGATTGTGCCGTTTTTCCTCTATTAATTTAGGATTTACAACGATTGAATTTTTTTCAAAGCTTCTGGTGGATTCTTTCAATAAAAATAAAAACGCAATAATTCTGAAAATAATCAAAATATCAAAGATTGCCACTAATGACTTATAGCAAAGTTCTTGAACTTCCTTTTAAGCAATAAAACGAATGAATGATATGTCAACCAATCGTGCAATGTTTTTTAAAGATTTGATTCCTATGCTGGAATTTGCATGAAAGGACTAAAGCTGAATTCACTGTTAAAGCGTTTTTCTCACCGCTGCCCATAAAAGACTAGCGTGTGCTCGAATACGGCTCGTGCCTCATCTAACGCCAGGCTTATCTGTGCAGTGTGAACTGAAACGCGTACAATATGAATTCAGCTTGACCGAGCAGATGTCCTCTTGATCAAGTAATGTGAGCAAATGAGGCAATTTTTGAGTAATTATCGCTCATTTTAATCTAAGTCTTACTATTTTCATGGGGGCGAAGATGCGGGATTTTTCTGAAAGAGACTGAATCAGGATATCTTCTCTACTATGTACTAGATCAAGTAAATTGAGGGCCAAGGTTTAAATGAAATAAGGCTTGACCTTCCATAATCCGATGATATGAGGAAACTTGTGAGTTGGTTATCGAAGGTTTCTCCGTTACTATGTGCTAATTCACCTAATATGAGGTTTAAGATTTAAATGGAAATTGAAAAACCTTGACCTTCCCTTATCCTGCCTTCCTTTATGTGCTATGAGGCGATGCTTGGGTGATTATCTTTCTTTTTAATTCAGCCTGAAGCCATCACTTGAATTTCATGGTCGCCTTATTTGTCTTAATTTCGAATTATCATGAATTATTAATAACTTCGTACAAGAGCGAAAATTGGTTATTAGCGAAGTTATTTAATATCTGTCTGCAAAAAACTGACTTAGTCTCAGTTTAGTCCAGAGAGTCCAGAGGGTTGACAGGAGGAAGTGTACATCTTGTAGTGTACTTTTCAACGAATTGTTTACTTTATTTGCAGAAACTGTGTTTGACGTCGTGAACCAAGAAACTGACAAGATGGAACTCAAGAAAGGAACAAGAATAAACATGAGCCACATCGGTAAGTTTGAATCAATTTCTTACTTACATTTGTGACAAAGAAGATTTTCATGTGTTTTCTGATATGATTTCAGTGTTCTTCAAACGTTCTTTGAGGAAAAAGGAGCAATACTTTGCACTAGAATGTAAATTTTACTTGAGTGTTGTTCTCATTGTTTGCAATTTAAAGTTCCATAAGTTGCATTTTGAAGATGTGCTTTGGAAAGTGAGGGTTGTATTCTTGTGTGAGGCCTCTGTTGTGGTCTGATTTGATAGATGATAAATTTTGATGTCTGCTGCATTTTTTCAAACATTTTTTTAGCTAATGAAAAGACAGCTTTTCCTTTAGATAGTGGTCATTAAACGCTTTTAGATGCTATTGATGAGATATATTATTCGTATGGTCAATTTTAAGCGCATAAACAAAACAAAAAATAAGTTTGATTGGTCGTCAAGTAGTGGGGCTTGTTAGCCTTGAATTGCAATGTAGGACTGTGAAGGTGGTACGGACTTTTGGTATTTGGTAGGGTACTTTTTGTGACAGATATTTGTGGACTTTAAAAGATTCCTTCCCGGTATAATCCAATCTTTTGATTGATAAACATATTACAAGTAATTAATTAAATGTCTGGTCTGAATAGTAAACTTCCTCGCATGACTAATGTTTGAGTTTTGAGATTATCTGATATGGGACAGGCCAATGATCAATGCGTCCAGCCAATGGTATTTGCATCACAAGACCAATCTAAGCTTATTTTGAACAAGCGGTAATATCAATAGCTCCGCATTAGGGCAGGTTAACAGAATAGCCGCATTCTACTTAAAAATCTTTAGTTACTCATTGCCTTTAAGTTAATACTTGCTACCCTAGACTATTTCAGTCAGTTCATCCACCATGAAACCATTTAATTGAAAACAAGAATTTAATATACAGGTTTAAAATCTATTGCAATGATCATCCGGCCTCCTGTAAAGCATTCTCTATAGACTGGCACGGCTACCGTGGTAAGATAATTAAAAATGAAAAAAAAAGAAACGAATTCGGCACACGCTGACACAGCCAATAAAAAGTTTCATGATTGGGACGGGGGTCAAACCAGGGATTTTTAGATTTTTTAAATCTGAAGATCACCCGCTCGATTCCCGGCTGGAAACCAATGATTCATGATGCTTAAATCTATTGGATANTTTGAGTTTTGAGATTATCTGATATGGGACAGGCCAATGATCAATGCGTCCAGCCAATGGTATTTGCATCACAAGACCAATCTAAGCTTATTTTGAACAAGCGGTAATATCAATAGCTCCGCATTAGGGCAGGTTAACAGAATAGCCGCATTCTACTTAAAAATCTTTAGTTACTCATTGCCTTTAAGTTAATACTTGCTACCCTAGACTATTTCAGTCAGTTCATCCACCATGAAACCATTTAATTGAAAACAAGAATTTAATATACAGGTTTAAAATCTATTGCAATGATCATCCGGCCTCCTGTAAAGCATTCTCTATAGACTGGCACGGCTACCGTGGTAAGATAATTAAAAATGAAAAAAAAAGAAACGAATTCGGCACACGCTGACACAGCCAATAAAAAGTTTCATGATTGGGACGGGGGTCAAACCAGGGATTTTTAGATTTTTTAAATCTGAAGATCACCCGCTCGATTCCCGGCTGGAAACCAATGATTCATGATGCTTAAATCTATTGGATAAGGAAGATTCTTTGTATGAATGGTGGTTCCTGGAGATCTTCTGTATACAAATGGTGATTCCTCGAGATCTTCTGTATATAAATGGTGATTCCTCGAGATCTTCTGCTCTTAGATCTATCTACTCAACCAAACTTTTTGATCAGGAAGAATAGATTGTGTGAAGTCTAGCATTTTGAAATAAATAGGAGACTTAGTCAATGCTCAGACGACTGCTCTCATTAAAAGATCTTGAAACCTTAAACAATGTTTATTTTTCGTTGAATGTTTTGAAATGAAATAAAATAGATTTCCTGCTTCGAGATAGATATGGCAACATTTTAGAGGAATATAGTCTTGGCTCCCCTGTTCCAATTTACCAGCACCAAGTTAAAACGATAAGCGATTGAGATTATTTGCCCTGGAGTTTCAATTGTTTTCATGGGCGGAAACTTTAAATTTGAAGCAAAGTTAAGTTTCCACATTTGTGAATAATTAGTTTTTGTCCATAAAATGATTAATTCTTTGTACCTTTTTCAGAAATGACAGAATCAAGTGACTGTTTACTTCATGGGTTTTTAAACAAACTTGGCGGTCCTTTCCAATCACAATGGCAGAGAAAGTACTTCTATCTCTTTCCTAACAGAATTGAATGGCGTGGAGAACAAATGGTATATTTTACATTTTGTTTTTATTTGTTACAGTCATTTTTATTTCATTTTCTGTCGGAAAATTTAGATTTAACTGTTCAGATAGGCAGCTAAATGTCAATTCTGTTTCAGTTGCTTTAGTGTGCGAATTACGGGTTGCAGCTTGTCAGCCACCTTTGGGTAGCTGTGCAAATTTCAATGAAACATAACAGCAGCGAGCCTAGGAGTGATCCTTGTGGTACACAACAGGTCTCTTGGCTTCATTGACCGCAGATGGCTGAACTGTTGATCAAGGAGAGTGCTTAGCGCTACCTACTTGCAAGACAATATACTTCGTAACATAATATACTTTTTAATAATATTTTAGTTATATTATTGTTTTAATTATACTTTGAATGCAGTAGAAGCTCAATTTAGTACGTTATGTCTGTGACTAATGCGTAATGTTCCTTAACCCTATCTCACCTGGGGGGGGGGGGGGGTGGATTCCACCCCCCCAACCAAGTTTTTGTTTGCCGTTCCTAACCTATGCAACGCAGAATCCCAAGATTGCTCAAGTTTAACGTTATAACCATACTGTATCGAATTATGAAAATTTCAAGATTCTAAATTTAGCACCGTAACCATGGCAGCCAATTTTTTAATGAGTGGTCGACCAAAAATGAATACTTATTTTGAAACTGTTGCAAATATCAATCTCAAATATGGTACATATTATGCCTATACATTTATTTAATGATATCCATCTCAATTTGACACAAAAATTGCAATTCAATCCCTTATTTTATTGTTTTAATCATGATACCCATTATCATCATAATCATAACTTCATATCTTTTTATTGTCCTAGCAACAAGAACAATAGACTTAATTTGAGTTTATCACGTGATTTTGATTGTTTGCATCAAAGTCCATCAAATTACTAAGTTACACGCTCATAGCTACTGTAACAGCAGAGAAAAAGAGAGGGGTGGAATCAACCCCCCCAGGTTGTGACCGCTTCAAAAGTCCCAGGTGAGATAGGGTTAACGAATCGAAGAGATGAGTTCTTTTCAGAAACATCAGACTTCTCCATTCTTGGGTCAATTTGGCTATCTGGATCTGCTTTTAAAGTATAGTTCACCTCGTCTAGGCCAAGGAACTGACGATAGAATATACCGGGTCTGCCAAAAATGTCTTCGCCTATTGACATCCCACAGAAAATAGACTTTTCTGTCTTTTTTCAAAATTATTTCGCTTTCTTACTGTCAAAAGTGAATAGCATATATGGATATGATTCGGCAACGAAACAATTAAAACAATTATAGAATCGTTTATTGTCTGTGTGCTGTCAAATAGGTTTTTGGCACTCCCGATATTTATCAACAAAAGGAAAGGTTTGATTTCAGTTTGCTTATTTATTGACTGAAATTGAAGGTTGTAACTTTACTTGCTTAACGATATTTTCAAATCTTCTTTTAGAATTCGCAGAAAAATCTTCTACCCTTTGAAGATATGTCTGCAATTGAAGAATGCCAAATAAAAGGTTTTAAATGTATTAAAATGACCACGAGAGACCAAAAAGAACATTTTCTGCGAGCTGAGGTAAATAATGCACTTTCTTTTCTTTGTTTTCAATACTCATAACAAGTATTGTCGGTGGTTGAAAATTTACGTTTTTGCAGACGAAAATTGGCTTCATGTAATTTCATTTCATCTGAATGTATTGTCTGGCTGTTAGACAAAAATGCCTATAAAACGTGCCTGTAAAATACCAAAGAACCCTTTGCGTTGGGATGATATTGTAGGTTGAGATCAAATGCTATCATAGCCCAAAATTCTTTGGTTAATCTTGCATCTGTAGACACCTATTGATAATGTGTTCAAAACATAAATGTTAATTGTGTGGTAATCTAGTGTAGCATAAACGGGCTAAGTTATAGTAAAACGACGTTATATGTCGCTGTCACGTTATATGTATTTAAAACATTTCTTGCCCAAACTCTTAACCTGCGGGCAGCAGCCCTATATCTTAAAGCCCCCCCCCTAAAACCATTAATTTATTCCTGATTACAAGTAGCTATTGCTAGAAGCTTTTAAACCAGAGTGAAGCGTTGTCAGTTACTGTGCCTAATTTTGATTCATCTCTATTTTTATTGCTAAAGACTCGTCTGTCACTCGTCGGGGTATGAAAGATCAGATAATAGAAATCAGATGATACGTGATTCATGATTATCTTACATTTCGTATTTGATGTGTGTCAGACAAAAGAAGTTTCAATATCTCAAAATTAAGGTATTAAGCCTTTAAGGTATGTCTTCAACTAATTTTTGTTTATATGGAATTTTGGTTGTTTTGTAGAGCGAAACAGAATACGATGAATGGATGAAAGAAATTCGACGTGCAAACGAAGAAGCGCAAATAATGGTACGAACTGGAGCGAAAATTATGAGTAACTCAAAGAAAAACTTTCACTCGCAATCAAGCAAAGACAGCATAGATAATGAACGAAGTTTCTCTTCCGAAAATCACGTATGACCGTAACGACCGCAATAATTCGCGTAAGACCGTAACAAATGCGCTTATCGGCGTTACGTCTTGATTTGAGAATATTTTGATTGATAATAGGCCATTTAGCTATTTAGACATTGGAATTCGAATTCGATTCGATTGGTTCGAATGATCAACGTGCAAAGTTCGAATTTTCATTTTTACATTCAAAATTGCGCCCTACACTGCAAAAATTGAGTCGCTCCAGGTTCTTTTGCTAAACAGAGTCTGTCACTGAACAGTGGAAGGTTTTAAAAACAACGGAAAAATCTTTAACATATCCAGAACACGCCCCTATTCTGTTCAAAGTTAATGTAGGATTTTAGATGACATTTCTTTCCCTGCAGAATTATCCCCGGAGCATCTTTCCGGACTCTGTTGCTAGATAGCTAAAAGGTCTATTGCGAGGTCCATACAGGTTGTAAACGGTAGAAACATGGTGAAGCGTTCAATTTATTCCTCAAGTACTAACCATATGAGAATCCGACCTTATTCTAGTTTCTGGAATGTGAAGGCTCTGTGCGCATGCTACACTGAAGATGGCTTTGGTGGGCAATAATTTGATCGTGATCCCTGTTTTTTATACATGCCGAATAAAACTTTTTGTCATTGCTTTGAAGGACAAGTTTGGAAAGGCGCCTATCTTAGCAGAATCATCTCGATTTAATTAGCAATGCAGGGTGTCACCAGTACCTTGTAAGGAATTGGGTTTTTCCACGCCCTGGCGGCGCCATCGTTAGCTCAAATAGTGAAAACTCCATAAAATCTCCATTCCCTTCAAGCAGGCTTTTTAACTTATTGTGTCATCGCTTTGCAATGGGGATCACGGAGCATAGTCACCCAATGTCATTCTTAGCGTAAAATAATGTTCATGCAAAGAGTTATAAATTTGGTAGATGGATATAAGTGTTGATTTTTAACTCCTCTCAGGAATTTATAGATTCTTGTTGAAATTTCGAAGTAGCAAATTTGCTGACTTACTTATTGTAATTTTTGAATGAACATTGATACACGTAAATGGACTAAGCACGTAAATGGACTAAACATTTGAATGGACAAATAGAAATAAAATTGCACTAGATATATGTAGTTAAATTTGGAGTGTATTCGAGAAGTCAGTGGCGCGGTAGAAGGCTGGCCCGAGTCTCCAATTGCCCCCTGAACCAAACTAGACCCAGATGTTTTTATCGCTACAGGCCCCTCTTTCCTCTTTCCTAATCCTAGTTTTACCAAAATACATCTTATACAAGCACACATTGCTGCGATGTTCCTTTCACTGTTTTCGTGATTTTCCACACTTCATGTTGATAGCACTTTTGAGTAAGCTCGAGAGGAAGAGAATATCATGCTTTCAGATTTCCTTTGACTGAGTTGTAACATCTAAGGCCAGGGCAACACGATAGTGAAACATTCTGACACCTTTTCATCAAGTACTGGTAAGGCAGATTCAGTTTACATAAACAGGTAATCATACCCCACAGCAAATGCAGTTTAACTCGGAGGCTCCATAGGCTCGGGGATCTTATACTCGATCCATTCCACTTCTTGCCACAGGCCTCTTCCCGNTTACTATTTGCTCAAAAATAAGGATTTTCAAATTCGGCCTATTTTACCAAAAAAGCAAAGCCTATATCAAATTCGGCCTATTTTACCAAAAAAGCAAAGCCTATAGCCCTACTTTTTGCCCGAAAATAAGGATGTTTAAAATCGGCTTATTTTACCGAAAAAGCAAAGCCTATAGCTTTGCTTTCTTGTCAAAAGTGAGCACTTTAAAAAAATTTGATTATGGCGATAAAGGGCACTTTCAAAAACAAACGATTTAAACGTTAAGGCAGACAAATATCCTGAAACGTTTTTGGCAAAGGAAGGAGCTCTTCCTTTACGAATAATTCTACAAGAAAATGAAAGCCTAAAATAAAGAGGAAAATTTAGAATTAAAAGAAAATTAAGTACAGAGATTTTGTTATGATTCTATTTAATGTCAAGGATAATTTTCTACGAACATTGATAATTCTAGCAAATAAATAAATATATTCTGCTGATTTCACTACGACAAAATACTTCTTCTAAGAAAAAGAAAATAATCGGATTCTGGTAGCAAACAGATTCAACAACAAAATTGAAAATTATGAAATTGATAAACATTAAACATATATAACAAATCGAATCTGCTGAATAATTTCTCTCGAAAACAAAACTGATTGTAATGAAAGAAGCAACGTGTGTGAAACATTGTGTGAAAAATGGGGGAATGCGTGAAACATTGCCTAGAATAAATTAGGTATAAACAGAGCCTCAAGTCACTAAATTACGATTCCAAATTTAAATTCAGAAGCTGAACGGCAAGCAATGCAAATCTCAGTTAGGCCCTCTTCTAACCGCACACTACCTATATTTACAAATCTCATATGTTTGTGTGTGTAATTAAAACATTTATTGCTCGACTTCTGAGTTATAGAAATGAAATTTAGGCAGCAGAGTTTTAGATACATCCATCTTCTTTCGATACGTACTCATTTCTTCTCTCAAAACCCTTTTGCGTGCACATGGACGGAGTTACCTACCAATGTTTCAGCGGAACGTTTGGAATCTGCTTTATTTATATCCGTGGCTTGATTGCTCGGGAATTGAATTCCCTTTGTCTGCGATTGCTAATCGCTTTAAAATGGTGTGTCGATCAAAGGCAACTGATGCTATTGTTACGCAATCTGCCCTTGATGTCCTGATGGGGTAGAAGGGAAACTTGCAGGACTTGAAATCATGCAGTTGGACCAGGATTTGATGAACTAGAACTGGGAATATAAAAAATAAAACGATTGACTAGCAAAATGATTTATGTGAAATAAAATAAAATGATTACCCACTGAAAAATGTGATTGCGATTTTTCAAAACATGTGACAGAAAAAGCGGGATTAAGGGCAAATTTCTAGGACCCTCTCGAAGCGATGAAAAATAAAACGATTGACTAGCAAAATGATTTATGTGAAATAAAATAAAATGATTACCCACTGAAAAATGTGATTGCGATTTTTCACAACATGTGACAGAAAAAGCGGGATTAAGGGCAAATTTCTANCCTACCAATGTTTCAGCGGAACGTTTGGAATCTGCTTTATTTATATCCGTGGCTTGATTGCTCGGGAATTGAATTCCCTTTGTCTGCGATTGCTAATCGCTTTAAAATGGTGTGTCGATCAAAGGCAACTGATGCTATTGTTACGCAATCTGCCCTTGATGTCCTGATGGGGTAGAAGGGAAACTTGCAGGACTTGAAATCATGCAGTTGGACCAGGATTTGATGAACTAGAACTGGGAATATAAAAAATAAAACGATTGACTAGCAAAATGATTTATGTGAAATAAAATAAAATGATTACCCACTGAAAAATGTGATTGCGATTTTTCACAACATGTGACAGAAAAAGCGGGATTAAGGGCAAATTTCTAGGACCCTCTCGAAGCGATGAAAAATTGGCAACGAATATTCGTAAAAGACGTCAAAAATCGATCTTAAAAATTTAGTTTCTTGCACACAAGTTGTTTCTTTAAACTATCATCTATATCTAAATGAATACTGCTACACTATTTACATGTATGTCATATTTAACTTCTACATAATTTTTAACTACATGTGCGTGAATTCAAAACACAGCAAAATAATAACAACATCGTCAAACAACAACAACAACAACTACAATAACATCATGAAAATCATAACAATGCGCAAATTCAAAACGCAGCGAAAACTTAACAACAGCTCTCTATATAACAACAACAAAATCGTCAACTATCAAATAAATAACAACATGCATTTAACAAAACTGATTACGAAAAAATTAATGATAGATTCTTTCTGAGTTTGCGTTTTGTTTGTTTCGACGTTGCATCCATAGATAATTTTCAAGAACGCTGAGCAGGTCAGCTTATCGAAGCAGTGTCCTGTTTCTTTTGATTCTACCAACTTCTTGGGCAAATGTTTTTCATAATTATACATGCTATCTTAAATACAAGGCCGTACTGTGACGAACTTCGAAATAGATATAAAAGGGAAGAAATTGCATCAGTAGTTAACGCTGCATTACTTGTATATAAATTAAACTCCCTTTAAAGTAGAACTAGGACTGGGTGAGTCAGAAAAATTTGTAGATGTTCGAAAGCAGGGAGCACCTTCGAAAGCCTGTAGCTGTCAAACTATTAATCACATTCCTATAAATTGATGATACCTGTGTACCTAACATATCAACTTCGGTAAGAAAATTTAGTTTGTCAAAATCGCTCATATCGGTCGCAAATTACATTTTATATTTATAAAAATGCTTCATCTCAAAAAATCCATCAAAACTTTGATCAAATTTGAAGCAGTTTAGCCCGCAGCTATCATAATCAAATTCTATCTGCCTATCTCATCGCTCAAACTATGCTCAAACGGTTACTAGGTATATAAAGAGGTGCTGCATAATCGTATACACTTTGGACTGTCATTCAGCCTTTTTTGTCAATTTTCTATCATATGAGACTGGATTGCTAGCAAATTTGATCACGGATTTTAGGCCTGTTTTGAAAGATTTCGAAATGAAGCATTTTTATAAAATCTCTTGTGACTTGAGAACGGTAAGACCGATCTCCACAAACTAAATTTTTGTATCTAAGTTAACTGCACAGGTATTATCAGTTTATAAGAATCTAATAAATGGTATGAAACCTACAGGCTTTCAAACTCTAAACAATTTTCGACTCGCCCGGTATATCTAGTTAATTCGCTAATCAAACAACGGGTAGTCTTATGTCTCTATCAAAAAATTAATTAAGGGTGCTTCAGCCTAAAAATAGGAAGGACGACGCGATCTCAACCCCACCCCATGCTGTTAGCTTACTGGTGGTTGATATCCTGGAATCTTAAACAACGGGGGTTCTTTTGCTAAACTATTTTTAAGAATACTGAGAAAACCATAGTCTAAATAATTTGTGAATAGTAAAGAAAACTGTGACGCTGATATTCTATTTCCGTGTGAAAGCATCAAATATGGTTTTCCTCGTACGATTACATTTCGTGTTGTGTGTAAAATTATCATATCATATCATTATATTAGCAGCAGGAGATTAACGTATTGATTCCCCTTGATGTAAGGCGCCTAATAGATGATTGCAGAAAGATGGCGTCGAAGGGCATTTTCCCAGAATTCATTACATTCTTAAATGGAAAAAGCCATGCCTTTAATATTCTGTAATAGAATGTAAATAACTGTGGGAAAGTGCCCCCTGCTGCCATCTTTTCCGATTACAGTCGTCTATTGGATCAATACGATGTTTGTAAAATTAGCAGCAGGGGGTTAACTGTTGGTATGACGCTACATTACAACGAACATTTTTTAAACAAGTTACTACAACTTTCGCAGTTCCTTCCATCTTATCGTTTCTACGAGAATTGATCAAATGCGGCACGTTATTTTTGTACACCAGGCAGGAAGAATTTTTTTACCTTTCTACATTTGTGACAATTCGCATCATGCTATATAGTAAATCATTCAAACTT
>REGM01000108.1:561391-575450 GCA_004194415.1 Aurelia aurita | reverse complement strand
TGTTGACTGGACAATTTTGTACAACTTTTCTGCCCTGCAATACCGTCCGTGGATTTCTCGATCAATGAAGCCTTGGCTTGGCTATCATCACAGCCATGTTGTTCTATTTCTCTGGACTGTTGACTGGACAATTTTGTACAACTTTTCTGCCCTGCAATACCGTCCGTGGATTTCTCGATCAATGAAGCCTTGGCTTGGCTATCATCACAGCCATGTTGTTCTATTCCTCTGGACTGTTGACTGGACAATTTTGTACAACTTTTCTGCCCTGCAATACCGTCCGTGGATTTCTCTATCATTGAAGACTTGGCTTGGCTATCACCAGAGCCTTGTTTCCGTATTCCACTGGATTGTTGATTAGGCAATTTTCTACCACCTTTCCCTAAAGTACTGTCTGTGGATTTCTCTCTCATAGAAGTCTTCGCTTGGCCAACATCAGAGCCTTGTCTTCGCATTCCTCTGGATTGTTGATTAGGCAATTTTCTACCACCTTTCCCTAAAGTACTGTCTGTGGATTCCCCTTTCATAAAAGTCTTCGCTTGGCCAACATCAGAGCCTTGTCTTCGTATTCCACTGGATTGTTGATTAGGCAATTTTCTACCACCTTTCCCTAAAGTACTGTCTGTGGATTTCTCTCTCATAGAAGTCTTCGCTTGGCCAACATCAGAGCCTTGTCTTCGCATTCCTCTGGATTGTTGATTAGGCAATTTTCTACCACCTTTCCCTAAAGTACTGTCTGTGGATTCCCCTTTCATAAAAGTCTTCGCTTGGCCAACATCAGAGCCTTGTCTTCGTATTCCACTGGATTGTTGATTAGGCAATTTTCTACCACCTTTCCCTAAAGTACTGTCTGTGGATTTCTCTCTCATAGAAGTCTTCGCTTGGCCAACATCAGAGCCTTGTCTTCGCATTCCTCTGGATTGTTGATTAGGCAATTTTCTACCACCTTTCCCTAAAGTACTGTCTGTGGATTCCCCTTTCATAAAAGTCTTCGCTTGGCCAACATCAGAGCCTTGTCTTCGTATTCCACTGGATTGTTGATTAGGCAATTTTCTACCACCTTTCCCTAAAGTACTGTCTGTGGATTTCTCTCTCATAGAAGTCTTCGCTTGGCCAACATCAGAGCCTTGTCTTCGTATTCCTCCGGATTGTTGATTAGGTACGTTTCTACCACTTTTCCCTACAGTACTGTCCGTGGATTTCTCTCTCATAGAAGCCTTCGCTTGGCCAACATCAGAGCCTTGTCTTCGCATTCCTCTGGATGGTAGCCTAAACGCATCCACGGTGTATGATTTAACTATTAGTGGTCGTATTCTCTCTTTCGTAGAACCCTTGGCTTCGCTAACATCAGGGTTTTGTATTCCTCTCGATAGTAAACTAGACAAATCCAATGTGTTGGATCTAACTAGTTGAGGTGGGTTTTTTTCTCTCATAGAAACCTTGGCTTGGCTAACATTGGAGCCTTCTCTTCGTATTCCTCTGGATTGCAAACTAGACAAATCCAATGTGTTGGATCTAGCTAGTTGAGGTGGGTTTTTTTCTCTCATAGAAACCTTGGTTTGGCTAACATTGGAGCCTTGTCTTCGTATTCCTCTGGATTGTAAACTAGCCCAGCTTGAACCACTTTTCCCTACAACAACACTGTCCGTGGATTTCTCAATCATTAAAACCATGGTTTCGCTAACATCAGAGCCTTGTCTTCCTCTGAATGGTGAACTAGGCGAATCCATTGAGAATGATCTAACTACTGAAGGTCGTCGTATGGGAGTCGCCGGTCCGGGACTTGCCGATAGCGAACTTTTTCTCCGTCCAACTTTTCCGCGTGTATCATCTGATGTAGCAGTGCTACCTGAAGCAAGACAGAGTTAAGAATTATGAAATGAACAATGAAGATATCTAATTAGAAATATTTTGCATAAACAATGTTTTTACTTCTAACAAAGGCCCTGAAAACTATGTAATAAATGAAGCACAATTGAAACATGACAGTATTTATGACAGGTAGAAAGGAAAGATGAACAAACTTACGTCGCAAGATTGTGGCTCCCTTGTCTCTTTCGTGTTTCCCACAGATCTGTGTGTTTGTGATTAGGCCCTCGATTTTTCATTTGTGTCCAGCCTCCACCCTAACGAAAGGAAGCCCGAAGGGAAAAAAAGAAAATAACAAGGTCTGAAGGTCCTCTAAGGCCAATATCACGAGATCCTCTAAGGCAAACAAATTGCGCTATGCAGCGTGGGCTATGTTTGCTGCGCAGGACATCCCGAGATGACTTAGACCATCATATGGAGATTGAGCAGGGTGGGGACCAACTCTTGATAAACTGCATTTTCCTTTCTTCACGCGAGGCGAGACCAAAGTTGGACATCCTGTGTACTCAGATGGATTGTGCTGGAATCGTCTGATGGTCATTGGCTGAGCAATAGAGGCTGTTGGGCATCAGGACGAGCTGCAGAAGTTCTGTCTCGTGATGTTGGCCTTGGAGGACCTTCAGACCTTGTTATTTTTTCTTCTCTTCCTTTCGGGCTTCCGGTTGTTGGTGGGCTGGGCACAAATGAACAAATCGAGGGCCTTACCACAACATAGAGCGGCGAGAAATAAGAAAGAGACAAGGCAGACAAAATTTCGCGAAGTAAGTTAATTTATTTTTGTTCAAATCATTTCTCACTACCTATGTATTTACAGGGCAGCTAGATCGAACCTCAGTGAACAGATGAAAAACGAGCTTTAAAGGCAGAATCCATTAAAATCTTTCGCAAATAATGAATTCTGAATAGTATTTACTTTAAACCAACATGTCTCCATGCCTAATATTAATGGTCCCAGGTAAGCGTTTTTTAAACAGCCATATTTTTTTGCGCATTGTACAATTGCTAAAAAGAGTTCGTACAAGCTACTTGTTTGGAGACGGTGGATAATTGAATTACATTACAACTTAGGTCAGGACCGCTATTAACTTTTCTCATGCCGAAAGCTGAACATTGGGGCAATGTTATGGGGCGATGTGGCGCACGCGATAAAGTTGAATCAATCCAACTTTGTCGCATTGCCGCGTTTCGCTGTTTTCTGGAATGCGTTAACAACGACGATTCAAGTGAAGTCAGCTTAACTGTTATTACCTATTCATTTACGGAATATATATAAGTTGGAAGAGAAATGCACAGATTGCGGCTAACAATTCTTCTAAGTTTTACAAGCAAACACCTCACGCTAATCTTTGCAGAATAAAACGATACTTTGAGTGCACTGAGCAAGTTAAGGTAACCCTTCTGCTCTAATGAGGAAGTAAAGCGGGTTTCCAGCAATCTTTCTCTGCAGAAATGTATTAATTACTCGGGAACCAATCAGTCTATCGAAATTCTGTAAAAAGTATAGTATTACCCATATTTTTGGCAATTAAAAGATATATTAAGCGTAATCGTTTGCTTTTGCAGCTCGGAGAAAGCTCATTTCAAGAAATTTTATAGGTTTCAAAAGAACTTCATTATCTACTTCACTAATCAAAGATTTTAATCAAGTTTTTTTTACCTTGTTTTGATTGTTGTTGTCTTTTTTGTTTGTGTCTCCAAGCCTTGGTTTGTGAGCAACATTTCAACCGACCTTGGCCTGGGCATAACCGCTTTTTCGAATCCAACTCCTTTGTATTCCTGTGTGCATGTGCGCCTTCGCAGAAGAAGAGGTTTTAAACTGCGCCCAGTTTAGGCTAAGGTCGGTTGAAATGTTGCTCATAAACCAAGGCTTGGAGAGACAAAACAAAAAGACAACAACAATCAAAACAAGGTAAGTAAACATTCATTTATTAATTACATAATAGGTGTCCTGACACCCTTGCTGACACTATATGTTCACGGAGACACATGCCAAATTTGAAAGAAAAACCTTGGCTACGATTTCCGCTATAAAAATGCATAGCCTACTCTACCACAAACACTAGGAAAACTGGCCAGTTGATTATCGATAGGCAGATGTGACAAAATTAGCGAAGCGCTTGCAAGCATTTGTGAAACAAGTCAGCATTCTTTCGAGATCAAGAAAGAGAATCCAGCATCTTTCTTCATCTTGGGAGGGCCCCTTGAAAACCAACACTTTTGTTGAAGGATTACCCTCCCTTAAATGAATATTGAAATATAAACATGAAAATATACCGCGTGTCCCAAAAAGTTCCCCCGTTTGAAAAAGTGCCAAAATTTGATTCCAAGGCCAATGTTTAAACTTATTCTTTAACAAGTAGATCAAGGGCCAAATTATTTTCCAGCTGTAGCTGATCTTTTTGACAGGTTTTAAACTCAACAAATTTGGCTCATTTAATAGTTTCCTGGTTTCGAAGCACATAATGTAGATGCACATATGATTACCAGATTAATTCCTTTANAGGAGATCCTTATTGCGAAGGTTGTAATTTGATTGCTTCCTCTCAAAAAATTCCCACATAAATGCAGGGTTCATTTGATGGAGGGACTTGAAAACCTCCAGGAGTAATTTTGTTGAAGGATTACCCTCCCTTAAATGAATATTGAAATATAAACATGAAAATATACCGCGTGTCCCAAAAAGTTCCCCCGTTTGAAAAAGTGCCAAAATTTGATTCCAAGGCCAATGTTTAAACTTATTCTTTAACAAGTAGATCAAGGGCCAAATTATTTTCCAGCTGTAGCTGATCTTTTTGACAGGTTTTAAACTCAACAAATTTGGCTCATTTAATAGTTTCCTGGTTTCGAAGCACATAATGTAGATGCACATATGATTACCAGATTAATTCCTTTATTTACATCAAGGTTCTAACTTTGGTCATAAATGTCAGACAGAAACGTACACTATTATTCGAGACAAGAAAGACAGTTTTTGATGCGTCGTTATAAATATTTGCCAGCTTTAAAGATGATTGGATCATTGACAAAAAAGATAAAGACAAATTTAATTATAGACTTGATAATCGAGTTTTGGTGATTTCTTAAAAAACGGGGACTTTTTTAGAGACACCCGGTATGAAAAAATGGTGAAGATAATCAAACATACCCTTCCTCTTTTGGGGTACTACGACACTCTGATCCCATGAACGATATTCTGGGGCACTTCGAGGTTGCATATTTGGCATAACTGGCAGTGATTTCTTCTCTTGAACTGGCATTCTCGCTTTTTCTGGGCTTGTCTTCGATCTCAAGCGATTTGCCGCAACTGTTGAGGCTGTGCCTAACACATAGATGTAAAGAATGTTTTTAGTAATTCATCTGCTCAAAGGACCCGCAAGGGGCCCTTGCCGACGCTGAACAGACTGGCCTCTCATCCCAAAGACTTCAAAGTTTTAATGCAACGAAAATTTCGAAAATGAGTTACAGTAAATCCTCGTGTAAAAGAACCTACTTTTTTGAGAGCCAGGCTGAATTAGGTTCTTATTTTAAAGGTACGTGTGTTAATTTCAGGGTATAAAGGTTCTTATTCGAAGGATCCCTTGTGTAAACCTCTTAGGGGTCATCACAAAGAGATTTTCAGCCCTGTTATTTGCTTTCGGAATGTTATTAAGGACCTAATGACAAATTCTAAGCTTACAAATAGCAGAGCAGGAGATTCAGATTTGAACAGCCAACTGGGGCAAAAATGAACAAAATAAGGACAATAAAAAAATCAACTTTATTACCCATTACTTTATTGGAACATATTTCTTCCTTCAAGCTGAAACAGGTTCTTAATTAGCAGGTGCATAATTCAGGAAAAAACAACCGGTAGGTTCTTATTTTTGTAAGTTCGTATATGCGGGGATTTACTGTATGTTTATGATCTGAGAGATGCTTTTAAGACTACTCCCCAGGCGATTGAAAATGGGCAGTGCGTGCGAATTTCGAAGTGATATATGACGTCACAAGAAGAGCCCCTTCAGATAGCCAATACTGCTTGTGTGGCAATAACGGTAAACAATTTTGTGAATTTGTAGCACCACGATAAAATTTGGTAGAAATATGTAGCTTGGCGTGCTGAAAATGACAGGATGTTGGATGTTTTAAAAATTCCAACTCTTGTTCTATTTTTAGAAAGGGGTTACTAGGTTCCAGTCCTCTGCTGTTGTTATGGTAACAACTTTGTCCTGAAAAGCGATACAAAGATGAACCAAGGTATAGAGGGCTAATTTCAAGTGTAGAAAATAATAGGATACAGACAATAGCTAAGAATAGCTCTTTTCTATTTTTAGGGACAGGTCATTGTTTCCTCCCGGGGAAGGGGGTGGAAGACATCTGGGAGGGGGGACTAAAACTTTGCCTACTCAGACAGAGGGGGGACGAAAATAAAGCACATTTTAAAGAGGGGGTATGAAAATAATTTGACACTACTCTTTCTTAAAGTATTAATTAACCCAAAAAGCAAACAACAAGATCAGTGCCTTCTCTAGAATCTCAAATTATTTAAATGAGAAACAATCTCTTTTACTGTACAACTCATTCATAATGTCTCAGTTTAATTACTGTCCGTTGATATGGATGTTTTGCGGAAAGGTTGCCAATAATGATTTAAATCGCACCCATAAGAGAGCACTTCGAATTCTCTTCAACGATTATACATCCTCTTTTGAAGAGTTGTTGCAGAGAGCAAATGAGTGCACTATTCATAATAAAAACTTGCAAAAGTTAATGCTCGAGGTTTATAGCTGTTTAACACAACAAAATCCTTCTTTTTTGTGGGATATGTTCCAGGAAAAGGAAAATAATTATAATTTAAGATCAAAGAATCTGTTGATGTTGCCTCAAACTAAGACAAATACTTATGGCAACGATAGTTTATCTTTTCGCGGCAGCATATTATGGAATTCCCTAACAAATGACACAAAAATTGCCACCTCCGTCTGTTCCTTCAAGACATGCATAAAAAAATGGAATGGAGAGAATTGCCGTTGTAAAATATGTAAATAACGAACACTCGATGTATATTCTTGTGGCTGATTTTGTGAATAGGGTATTTACGTTTATATTTAAAAACTGTATTTTTTGTTGTTGTAAATAGTTGGTCTTAATTAGTTCACATTAGAGCTATTCTTTTAAACCAACTTTAAAGAATTTAATAATAATAATAATAATAATATTAAGTATTTCTTAAATGCTACTGCTTGCTTAATCCATCCGCTCTGTGCTCTTTCCTCATCTCATCTCAAATGGCTTTTCTTGCTCATGTAGCTGTGACGATGTAAATCTTCATGCAATGGAAATCATGACAGTATAGTGACACTTTTACCATATTTGCGGGTATTGAGAGGGGGATTGAAAAGATTTTCTGCGATTTTGGAGGTGGGACCAAAACTTTCAGGTGAACAGAGAGGGGGGATGAACATTCCATCGAATGTTTGAAAATGTCTTCCACCCCCTCCCCTGTAAGAATTAATGACCCGTCCCGTAGAAAGGGTGTACTTGGTTCCAGTCCCTTAATGTAGACATTTCTGGGGCTTAGGCTCGGCTAACTCGTTCTTTTTAAATTCCTTGTTGTATAAAAAGAAAACATCTGGGCCAACATACCTGATCGCAAAGATGATTTCGGTGATTTAACTTTTTTTCCATATTTTCTTTTAATATCTTCAACAGTAAGATTCTCTTTTCCTTCTGCCACTGGTTCCTCCACAGGTTTACTCGCGGGCGGTGGTGCAGCTTTAGCTGGTTGAGTTGGTATTGGTTGAGTTGGTCCTGGTGTTGGTTCCGTTGGTGTTGGTTGAATTGGTGTTGGTTGGGGTGACTGCTTGAACTCGTTCAGGTGCCTCCTCAACCAATGATCCCTCGCATTTATAGTCGAGTAAACTTGAGCTAGTCTTAAATTTTCATCCGTCATCGACTTTTTCCGAGTATTGAATATTGTGAATGAGTCTGGTGGGTCTGGTACCGATTTTGATTCAAGTAATGGGTCATCATTATCTGCTGCTTGGTCATCATCATCAAGTACTGGGTCATCATTATCAAGTACTGGGTCATCATTATCAAGTACTTGGTCATCATCATCATGATCATCATCATCATCATAATCATCACCATCGTCATCAGCATCGTGATCATGATCATGATGATGACCATGAGGCTCATGATCATCGTTGTGGTCTCCACGAAACTCGTCTTCATTTCTAAACGGACCTGGTACTGATTTTGAGGTTTGTAGCTGGGGACTTGAGCAATCACGTTTTAATTGCGACGAGGACGCGTTTGCTGACACTCCAGAATAAAAATCCAATGAGTCCTGAAACAAAATTAGAATCACTTTACAGGGTGTCCCAGAACCCAACCAAGATTGAAAATTGGCAAGACATAATAAGATTTGAATAGATGTAATGCATATTATCTGAAAGCACAATCTATCTTCTTTTCAATGATATGCAGTTTGGGTACATTAATGGAATTTTTTAATTGATATTTAAGTAAGTATGGCCTATCTTAGATGTAGTATGCTGAAGGAGCAAAATCAACACCTTTTTTACCGTAAAAAGTTGCAAAACACATATTGTGGAAATATGTCAGGCCTAGGAGCACTTGAGGTGATGCTCTTAGGTAGAAAATATACAAATTTACTTCCATAGGATGACTTTAATAAAAAATAACATGAGCTCTCACAAAGATGTATTTTTGCCCATGTAAATTTCCTACCACTTTCCCGCATCAGAAATAGGCAATACTTACTAAAACGTCTGTTAGGTGATAAAAAATCAAACTTATGTAAAGAAACTGCATATCATTGGAAAAGAGATAGCTTGTGCTTCAGATGGTATGCGCCAAATTAATTCAAATATCATCGTTTTCTGAGGAATCTCAAATAAAGGTGGATTGTGTTTTTTACACACTCTGTATAAGTTTTTACTCTTTACTCTAAAATGCAAAAATATTGTTTCTTTAACCACCTACTGACAATCAAAAGTTAAGAGTTGCTTATGAGTAAGTAGATATATCTATCGTAGTAGGAGGCAACGAGCGGGCTCCTCTTTCCTTCATTGTTACCCGAATGTAGGGGTGGGTGCTACTCCTATCCTTGGTCCGAAGACCACTTACCCCCAGGATTTGAACCTGCAACCTTCCGCTTACGAACCGAGGACTCTACCGCTAGGCTAAGCTGGCAGTTTCTTTCACTTCCTTGTGAAAAATTATAAAACCTCAACCCTTAGCTAAATTTCAGATTTCAGGACAAGAACATGCTTTTTATTGGCTATCGAACACCTTCTATCCTTCAAACGTAATATCGAACGTCGCTTCACTGTCAACTTTGGTCAAATGCTAAGAATAGGCACGTAGTCTAACCATTTCAAGAAAGTAATGATCTGATTGGCTCCGCCCGAATTCGCGAAAATGGCCTGAGTAGTCCCTATTTTGAAGCTATATTGTCATGAGTCTAAGGTTGAAGCCAAAACCATTTAATTCAATGCGGAAAACCGAGGCTCATGTAGTCAGTCTATGGAAGAAGCAGAAGAACGATTGCTTTACTCACTTGCCAGATTGCCAAGCAAAACTTGCCTTATACTAATACTTGAAAAAAACGTGTTTTTAATTGAAAAAACTTGATAAATATTTCCTTCAGCACTGGTCTGAAAAAATCTACCAAAATGATAGGTGAATGTGAGACAATAAACACTTCCTATTCGTAAACTGTGGGGAAGAATTGCGTTTTAAGGATGCTATACGTGCACAATGTAAACCTTCTTTCAAACTCGATTATCAGATGTTTAGTTTCGCACATAATCAAAACAATGTCAAAACTTACAACACTAATACTTGAAAAACTATATCCATCAGTACTGTCTGAACTGCCAATACTGGCTTCATCGGAAAATCCTTCCATCGTTGAGCACTTTTTAGATGATGTTTTTCCATGCTTTCCTCCTTTCCGTAGTACTCTTCCTGAAAGACAACAAATTAAATTATCAATTTAAATTTCTAAACTTTTTGAAGAAACATGGAATAATTTTCAAGAAAACCACAAAGTTTATGAATGTCTACAATATGGTATCAAGCACAAATCTTTCACTCTTCTGGTTTACGTTTTAGAAATTGATGACGTCACATCCTCAAATGAGTTGAAATATAAAATACGCTGTATTTTCGAAAAAGATTCAAGGTTTCTGAAAAATACAAAGGTAGAATCATAGCAAAGTAGCTAATTCAAAGAAATATTCCAAGGCTGCTTATGTCCTTTAAAAACGTTTCTAGATCATCTACGTTTCAACTTTCAAATAAAATTGTAAGACATAACTGTTTGGCGAACATTTGATACTTCGTAAAATACTATTGCTCAAAATATGGTTTCTCGAGCATCAATTTTATCATCACACTCCTAAAGAAATGAAAAAACGATCATCTCTCGAATTTATTTGGTCCTTGATGCTACTATACAAAAAGAAAATCTGAAGATCGTTAACATGATCAAATTTCAGTAATTTTTTAAAAATTTCTCACCCAATATTTAAAACACAATAAGAGTAACATTGATAACAATAAAATCGACCGTTAAAAAAAAATAACGACAAGGTACGGTACCTGTCATACGTAATTTACATGGATCTTTTTTTCCTATGAAATGTTCCAATGTGTCCCATCCTCCTCCAACTCGGACCATAACGTGGTTTCGCATGACCTGCAACGTGAAAGGAAATGATGTGAATTTTTACTGAAGGCACTCTGATTAGTGGGCTTTGGGTCTAAATTTCAATCTTCATAAAACCACCGGTAGGTAGACACAATAGCTCTCCATCTCTCTCTGTTTTCAACCATTTTCATTGCCTGCTGACAACTCATTCCTGTCCATTCTTTGATATTGCTAAACCTGTTTATTCTGGGTCGACCTCTGTCTTTCTTTCTCTCTCTCTCTCTCTCTCACGAAATTTATTTAGTTCTACAACTGTTCAATACCGGGTGGACCAAAAAGAACTGCATATGTTTGAGAATTGGTTATGCGGAGAACACTTCAGGTATTGAAATGAAATAAAGTTTGGTTCATAGCCAAAAGGAAAAACATTTGTGATTTTTCTTCTATTTTTCTGAGCATTGTAAATAGAGGTAAAGTTGGATCTATAAAAATTCCTTGACCTTGAAATGCGCGAAAAAGGAGTAAGAACTCTCCTCACTTAGAGCAACATGCAAATATATTTCATTTCCCTCAAGACTTAAAAAATGGTTTTTGCAAAAGTATCAGATCATAAACGCTATTGCTTTTATAAAGAATTGATTCTTAACTCTTGAGGGGAACGAAATGCGTTTGATTGAGAAGATTTTTTACAATTTTGATCGAGGCCCCTTTTCACGCATTTCGAAGTTACGAATTCTTTGTAAATTAAAAAAATTAAATTAAATTAAATTAAAAAAAAAATAGAACAAAATTCGCAGAAATTCTTCAGCCTTTCGGGTATCAACCAAACTTTTATTGATTCCAATACCCCCGGGGGGGTAACTTCGATAGGGAGCTGACGGGGGTGTGCCATTTTGACATGTGAAATCACACCCCAAAATTTACTAAAATTTACCAAAAACCATACCCCGTACCAGTATATATGGAAGTGACCCCCCACCCGGTCCAATACCCCCAAGTATTCTCCGCATAACCAATTCTCAAACAAGTGAAGTTCTTTTTGGTCCACCCCGTGCAAACTAAAGGTCCATCCTTTTTGCTATCATGTTATAAAACCAGGACCGAAGGAAGGAGAAAATTGAGAGGGGGGTGGATTGTTTAAAAGCAATGAAAACAATGGGTATTGTGAAGTGAGAGAAAAACATTTTCATGATTTTTGGGGAAGCAGCCCCAAAGAACAATAGGCACAACGACCCACAAAACATAGCCAAAACTCGTTAGTTTCGCACAGGTTGATTTTAAAATTGAGTATGTATTCCATCTCTTGCTGCTTTAAACCCTCAGATACAAGGCACCTCAAATTTAATCAAATTATTTTCGCGTTAAAAATGGCATGATTAGGAAGGATCATCCCCATTACTCATAACGACGTCTCGTTTCTTTTAAAGGATTGTGGAAATACGCCTTGAAATCTGTCCATGAAAATACAAAAAGGAGATTCGCAGACACAAAAGAAACACAGCTTAGAGAGGATAAGTATAGTGGAGAGTTTTTGATGGAAGGACAAATGTCTGATGAGAAATTTTTGCATCATTGTGAGTTCATAATCCAAATCCCACATCGAATATTAATGTCATTAAACCCTTAATATTATAATCCATTGCCTCGTGATATGATGCAGAATTGTAAACATCCAATTCATGAGAGAAAATTCTGGAAAATTCCAGATATCTTTATGTTGCAACCGAAACTTTCCAGGATTTCTTGCAACTTTGTACTTCTAGCCAGAGACGTTAGAGCTAGGGGAGAGAAGGGTCGCGGCGCCGCGTCCTTCCAAGTTTGTCAAAAATGCCCTAGCTGACCCTTTCTTGAAGAATCATTGTATTTTACCAGTCTTCCCAGTCTAATTGTGCTTTGCTTTTGCTGATAGCTCGGTCCCTCAGATTCAAGTAAGAAGTGATTCCTATCCTGCTCTAACGGCACACACGTATGGGTCACGTGATTGAATTTCAAAGCATTTCCACGCTCTTTTTTTATTACGTTCGTAATGGGCCATGGGACTAGCGACACAGAGCCAAAGCTACGACCAGTGCATGGAACTATCGAGAATTGCTTTACCTACCGAAGGTTGTCTTACCTAAGTTAAAAACACTTTAAATGTGGCAGAAGATTTGAATAAATTTTGTATGATGACTGGTGGCTTTTATCTCAGTTGCGTCTTGTGCACTGCCATTTAAATCACCGCTTCTACCACAGCCTTGCTTCGGTTCCTGTACCTAATTCAATTGAATTTCCACGCAAGATGTAAATTTGAATTTTGAATGTGACCTACCATCCGTGTGTGCCTTTAATTTCATAGGTTCGATATAAAACATAGACTCTTACCCTTACAAAGATGAGTTGTTTGCTGGTACCAAATCTGTATTTTCCCTCTCCGATTTTCATGACCGGGAATTTTGTTCCGCATGTGCACCTTTGAACCACCTCTTGAACCTAAAAAACATCAAAATAAGAATCTTACCGTTTTTCCTTACCTCGATAGACGATTACGGAAAAGATGGCGTCGAGGGGCATTTGACCAAGAAGCATTGCGTTATTGCGTTAAATGATCGAATTTGTACAGAATCAACCTCGTTCCCAGGGTGTTCTTACGTCATACGCTAGTCACGTGGTACAGAATCACTGTTTACTCCATTATGCAGGGTGTTCCAGAAAAAATGCAACGCAACTAAGATTGAAAATTTAGGAAAATTGATAAGATTTGGATAGATGTAATGGATACCATCTGAAAGGACAATCTATCTTCTTTGCAATGATATGTGGTTTGGATGCATTAATAGAATTATATATCATTTAATTGATGCTTTACAGCATAGGGCTCAAATCTTTCAAATCTTTAAAAAGGTGGGTGTAAAATTCGTTTACATTTTTCTTTGAATTGAATGGCTTGAAAGGAACTTAGGGTACTTTGCCGTAAATCTGCCGTGGAAATCTTTTGATATCTTGTTTATTTTCAAAATGGCAGCATTTATATTTTTTTTGAAAGAATTCATGGAAAATTTTGAAAAAATTAAAATCATCATAAATCCTAAATCAATAGAGCGAAAATGACACAACCTTCAAGAAAACCATAGTTTATGAAGGTCTACAATATGGTAGCAAGCAGAAATCTGTCACTCTTCTGGTTTAGGATTTAGAAATTTGATGACGTCACAGCCTCAAAAATAATAAATGCCGCCATTTTGAAAATAATCAAGATATCTAAAAATTTCCACGGCAGATTTACGGCAAAGTACCCTAAGTTCCTTTCAAGCCATTCAATTCAAAGAAAAATGTAAAAGAATTTTACACCCACCTTTTTAAAGATTTGAGCCCTATGCTGTGTGCTGTAGAAAAGATTTTTCAAAATGTGGCTGAAGATTTTTTATCCAAAGTTTTTGTCTGAAACTTTTCCATCTTCAGAAGCATTTGGATATTAATGTAGATGACTAATAATGGATACTTGCCAAACGCTTTGATGCCTCAATTGAGGCACTGAGAGCACAATGC
>REGM01000108.1:506829-542696 GCA_004194415.1 Aurelia aurita | reverse complement strand
GCTATTTGGACTTGCTCCAAGTTTTATGGAGAGAGAGAGAGACTTGGAGCAAGTCCAGATGCTATTAGCAGTGGAGTGGTGAGGTTTCTTGGTCAAATGAAGACATTCGTCAGTTTTGTAAACTTTTACCCTCATTCCAGATCTTTTTTAGCCAAATATAAATTCCTGGAGAGGAAAGTTGGCATTGTGGCAGAAGACTCAGAAAGCATGAATTAGAAATTCTTTGAAGGCCCACTTTAGAAATGCTTTCATACATAATCTTATTTTCTCGTGTTTTTGTCTCTTTTCTTTCAAACCTTTATCGATCATTATGTGACCATTATAAGTTCATTCATTCATGTTAGGCTTTTGTTGATCGCGTTTGTCTGCAAGATGCTTGAGCCTAATTTCCTCCGCCATTGTTAGCCTTAATACTCCCAAAAATGCATAGATGTTTGAATACTTTGAATGGTCAAAAGTCACGGCAATTTTCTTCAGAAAATTCGTCATTTTGCAACTATTTTTATTCCGGAATGGGTTGAGTGGAATTTCTTGTGTCAAGCAATGTCTGACAATGCCACATCGAATTTCCTCTTTTTGTTTATTTCTAAGCCATAGGCCATAGTAAGGCAGTTCTTCGATAATTCAGTTTCGAGTCCATAGTTTAACCATAGTCAATATTTACTAAGGTTCTATCATCAGTCTTAACACCGAGTAGCATAACTTGACATTTTGATGGATAGGCAACCATTTGATTTGATTTGAACCAAGAAATCAGTCATTCACCGATGCAAAAATTTCGCTTTCAAAGAAGTAGTAGAGTAAAGAAAGAGTGAGTCAGTGAGTCTTTGGAAAGCAAATGAAGGGAGGAGAGTACTGAAGGTAAAAGGCAAGAATTATAAGACAGGTCAATATGCTCAGATATAAATTGTTATTGAATGACAAATTGTGGGTGTAATAATGACGATGTCAAGGGTGATTATGGTAGCATCAATTTCTTGTTATCTTTTAAGTCTAAATTTAGCTGGGAAATATGCCTTAGTCTATCAAAAATCAGAGAGGCAGATGTTCTTGAACACGCAACGAGAATATCAATTAGGTAATCAGTCTACTTGATTCTCGTATCAATGAAATATTGTCATGCTCTCATATTGATCTTACAGCTAAGAATTCAAGACAAGATCTACTCGCCTGAAGAGAACAACTGAACTGATCTTGGAAGCAAAAAGAAAAGGAAAAATGAAAAGATTACATTTAATATTGGTTGCATTGGTAACATGCTGCTATGTGCATTGGATTGGTGAGTGTGTTCAAAATTTTTACATCATATATTTTCAAATCAATTTATTATTTTCATCTGCTTCGTTTATTCCATTCATGTCATGTTTTCCATTTATTTTATTTATTTCATTTATGCATTACAAATGTACAATCTGCAACGCCACGATTCTTTCCGCATTTCAAAACTTAATTGTTGTAAACTTTCTTCACCCTCTCCATTTTTCACGTAGCTCCCCTTTATTATTTCTCTCCTCTCTTGATCCCTTCTCTTTTTGTTTCTTTCCCGTGTTCTTAATGCTCACCCCCTTCAATTCTCTTCCCTTTCATTCTCTTCCCTTCCTTTATCTCCCCCTTAAAGCAAGAAATTCTCCTGTTTCTCGATCACTTCCGGGGCCCCTGTCCTTTAAGTTCAATTTCAATTAAATACTTCCACGTTTTTTCATTTTTCTTCAAACGAACATTCGGCAAACTTTAGTTGGTCTACAAACAACTTCGCTTTTGCTCGTAAATCTTGATGTCAAATGTAATTCGCAGCTTGACTTATTACTTGAGTCCCTGAGTTTCCTGCGTTTTAAGACGGAATTTATAACACTCCTGTCAACATGGACGTAGGAGCCGGGGGGACATGGGGGACCATGCCCCTCCAAGTTTTTGAAAGTGCCCCATTTTAACCTCAAAGTGCCCTCCAGTTCTAAAAAGTGGCCCTTCTGTGAGCTGTGCCTCTCCTGAGAACTGCAGCTTGTCAAAAGGTTCAGCGACGTTTGCTGCGAGGAAAGAAGGGACTCGAGTAATAAGTCTATTTCACAGCTTCAGCAGCCTTTGTGCGCACTCTTTGCAAAACCACATAAACAACATTTTTATTCGGACAAAAATAGATGGAACGTGCAAGTTTTCATGCATATAGACAGGGAACTCGGCATTGAAAAATTCAATATGTCTTATTGGCATTCTAAAATTAGCTCGCAAGGTGAAGACGTTCTATATCTTTGTAAACAAGTGGACGTTCTAGAATTGCAATGTGGGATTGAACAAACTACATTGTGGTATAGCTTCACTGCGCAGAGGCTGCGGGTTAGTGCAGAGTCTTTAAACACATTACGTAATACTTCTGATCGTCTCTTTTAGGAGAAGTTGGATGCACCAGAAGTCCCAGAATTAAATGTCAGTTAGTTGATAGTATCGTGGAGCAGGATCCCAAAGACCAACATTTGTACCCTTTGTTTTATAAAAAGAAGAAATGCGCAGGTGGTGTGATGTTAAATTCTGGTTATCAGTGTCAACCAAAATCAACAGAAAAGAAATATCTGAAACTTCATAACACCAGGAAAGGAAAAGATGAAGAGAAGGTTATTGAATCTGCGACTCAATGTCACGAAGTATGCGTTTGTAAAAGATTCGATTGCGGAAATGTTAAAACTGGAATATGTGACAAAGGATTTAGGTGAGAGATGCATGCAGTGATAGCATAGACACAAAATATTGATTGGCTAAGATTCATTGCATTCTTTATTCGCATCCCTATGGAATAGCTAAAGATTCGTAATTGGTCTGCAATGCATCTTGGTAAAAACTTCTTCGCTGCCATCTGTAGCATAATCGTCTAATCGTATTTTTTGTAATTTTTTCCCATTTTTCTTAGCACAGAATTGAAACAAGGTGGAATTGAATTTAAGAAAATGCCTTTTACATCGAAATGCGGGAAAAAGGTTCTAAAGTCTGTCTCAAATTAGATGTCGCGTTAAAATTGCGCGAATAAAAAGGATTTTAGTGTTTTTGCAAAAGTAATTTTGCGTTGTCGCAAATCTTTCGTCACATTTATTTTGAGATAGATTTTAAAACCCTCGATCAAATTCAATCCTTATCTCTCGAGGGGGAAGAAATGTGTTTGAATGATTTTGTATGATTTCAAATTGTTAGAAAAATAGAGAAGAAAATTAGAGGAGAAATGATAAAAAATTCTTCAGCCTTTCGGCTCTTGACCAAAGTTTAAATCATTCTGATTGATCAAGTAATCTCCGCAGAGACGTAGGAACCGGGGGGGGGCACTGGGGGCACGTGCCCCCCCAAGATTTTGAAATGAACAAAGAAGTGCCCTTTTTTGCTCCAGGAAATGCCCCTTTAGCTTACTGAAAAAAGTGCCCTTGAAGTGTCGTGCCCCTCCAAGTTCAAGATGCTTCCTACGGCCCTGAATCTCCGTGCAACGAATTTTCAAACATGTGAAGTTCTTTTTGGTGCACCCAGTAGAACAAACAACCTTGTATTTTGTCAGGACTACCCAATAAAAAATAAACAGTTTTCAAAAATCACTAAAAATTTATTATGTTGCGGATAATAAAAATTTCTTGTTCTGTTTTTGTATCAAAGATCAAATTAGTTTCTGGAATTAGCTTTGTTTTATTTCTGAGAAAAATAGACCATGCAGTCGTTCCTTGAAAAATTGTCTTTCGAGTTATAGTGTTGTATAAAAAGAGCTTAATGACAGACATAGGCGAACAAAATGAGTGGTTGGATGGATCAAAATGCAATTGTATGACCAACTTCTGCGGTTTGATAGTATGCCTCAAAACCCGGTAACTCTAAAAAGCATGAATTCCCACAAGCGCTAAATCGCAAAGAAAGTTTGCAATGCCAATTAAATTAATTTGAACTTTGAAATAAATGCACCAAAAGAAATTTTTAGGACCAGCAACATAATCAAATTTTGGTGCTTTTCAAGAAGTTTCGCTTTTTTGGGCCACCCGGTATGCATTCTCCGCGCAAATCAAATCTAGTGAAATATGTTTGATTGTAAAGGGATGACTTGTTTTACAGGTGGGATAAAGAGAAATGTCGTTGCATTTGCGATACACAATCTTTGGGATACTCTAATAAAGGTAAGAGAAATGTTTATTTCACTCGACAGTATCAAGCTTTCTCATTCTTTCTATATCATGCAAGTTTTTTATCATGCACGTTTTTGATATATAAGAAGCTAGTTTACAAGAAACTAGTACTAGGATGGCCAAAAATTTAAAAAACCCTGGTACTGAGTTCGAAAAGAGCTAAGAAGCTTTTAAAGGCTAAATTTAAAGATATAATGGCAAATGTGTTGTTGAACCCTTATTCTCTTATTCTTGACTAATATTATCTATATTGACTAATAATTAGTTTAACTTTTGAACGTAATAAAACACTTTCCTCCCACCTGATGTTTTATATGTTGAGAAATATATCTGTAGCAGTATCAGAAATTGCACCATAATTCATATATAATATATTCAAAAATAAGAAACAAATGAAGAAACCTTTGGTAGTAAAAAGCGGAAATTTGGATGCGAAATTAAGAAACTTTTAGTACCATGGGCTGATCCAAGTTTCTTATAAATAAAAAAACGTGTACCAATGGGATTTGCGATAGCATGAAATTATTCATTCAAAACTATTTGATTGTTTTTATTCGCGGATATTTGCGCCTGACATCTAATATAAGAGAGACTGTGATTATGTACTTTATACGAATAGAGTCAGGGAGATCCTGAGGGACGTCTTGAGGTGCTTGAATATTTATATTCTCCCCCCAAAACGGTCGGTCGATTTACAAGATGGAAATCTCGGTATATAGATGTATACATTCTTTGCTTCTCTCTAAGATGAACGGTTTGTCATACTGAAAATAGTTTNTGTTGAGAAATATATCTGTAGCAGTATCAGAAATTGCACCATAATTCATATATAATATATTCAAAAATAAGAAACAAATGAAGAAACCTTTGGAAGTAAAAAGCGGAAATTTGGATGCGAAATTAAGAAACTTTTAGTACCATGGGCTGATCCATGTTTCTTATAAATAAAAAAACGTGTACCAATGGGATTTGCGATAGCATGAAATTATTCATTCAAAACTATTTAATTGTTTTTATTCGCGGATATTTGCGCCTGACATCTAATATAAGAGAGACTGTGATTATGTACTTTATCATACTGAAAATATTTTGTCAGTCTCAAAGCAAACACTTTCTTCAGTCAGCCCATATTTCAAGCTCTGTACAAATCGAAGAGAATCCCATCTTTTCGTGAAACAGTAAATTTTAAAGAACGCCAGTGAACCAGCATCTTTTGCGCGCTTCGCTTGTTGCCTTTCGACTGCGGCGGCCATTTTCATATGACAACATTCTCTGCAAAGCGCGACCGCAAAGGATGCTGGTTGACCGGCGTTCTTTAAGATTGACTGTTCGTCTTTTTGGGTCGTTTTAAATTCAGGAGGATCTCATTAGTGCTTAAGCGTAGTGGGAATAACAGAGAAAAGTACGTTGAAAATAGAAAAAACCTGACTTATTTAGGAGAAGAAATTAAATTTATAAAGGCACTTTACCAAAAGCGTTGATCATTGCCTTGGTGAAAATATAATAGCCTTGCTAATCTCCTTTTTTCTCATTTAACAGGGAAACCAGACCAAGTTCCAATCAAGTTTTTCTTTATCTCCTTCTCACTGGTATTTACAATGTGTTTCTTGTCAACCGCGATTCTCGTCACTATATGCTACCTTAGGTACAAACGAAAGAAGGATAAATACAGTCTGCTGTATCGAGGTGAGTTTAATATTCCCTCTGGGGCCTTATGTTTGCCCCTTTGCCCTTACACCTGCTGTTATCACCGTCTGCTATACCCTGATGAGTTGTGCATTCCCTCTTTGCCCTTAGCCCTTACACCTGCCCCTTTGGTCTTATGCCTACTCTTCTCACGATTGTAAGTTTGAAATACAGTCTGTTATTTCCTGGTGAGCTTGACATTTCCTCTTTGGCCTCATGTCTGCTCCCTAGACCTTAGGTTTACCATAAATGGCCTGATAATAGCAGATTGCTGGAAGGTGGTAGGTGGCCTAGCCTTTTACCCAGAATGTCTTGGGTTCGACTTCGAGCCTAGTCGGGCTGTTGCCTCTGGGGGAATTGCAAAAAGTAAAAGAATGCCTATAGATGATACAATATGACTTATAAGATTCATGATACTAGGTGGGTCTGTTCCTCAGTGTAGGTTCAAGACAATCAGTCCTCTGAAAAGATAGGTTCATCCCAGGGCTGGGTTCGTAAAATTTAAGTTACTGTGGCTGACGTTCTCTTTCGTTGTAGTTGAGTGGAATGAAGAACAGAAAGAAAAACTAGAAGAATATATGGACTATGTCGATGGGCCAGGGACTGCTAGCCTATTTAAGAAACGATGGTGGCAAATTTGTTGCACACAGAAAGGAGGTAACAATTTAAGCAGTGCAATGGCTGGCGTTTATTTGCATACTTAAAGGCTGGTTCTCATTGCGGAATGTACTATCATCGCTTTCCTCATCGCCAACTTTTCAAATGCGATGAAAGTTCATCATGCACTGTGAACGACATTTGACTGTAAAGCCCGACTTCTACCACCAGTGTGGATCAAGCGTTACAGTCAAAGGTCGTTCCCAGTGCACGATGAATATTCATCGCATTTGAAACATTGGCGATAAGGAAAGCAATGGTAGTTCATCGCACTGTGGAACCAGCCTTACGACATTTGTGGAACGACATATGACTGTAAAGCCCGACTTCTTCCACCAGTAGTGTGGATCAAGCGTTGCAGTCAAAGGTCGTTCCCAGTGCGCGATGAATATTCATCGCATTTGAAACATTGGCGATGAGGAAAGCAATGATAGTTCATCGCACTGTGGAACCAGCCTTACGAAAATGTTGATCAAAAGTTATGCAACATGTGCTATGTTTCCAGCAGTACAATTTGCCAGTATTGGAATTGTATTTTAGGGACGGTAATATTGATCATTTCGAGTGAATTTAATTTCCTGTACTAAGTTGAGACAGTTTTGGCTAATTCATTGCAACATTAATGTTATGCAGTGGCAAGAAACAGGCAACGGTTGCCAATAGCCGAGAAAGTGGTTTTTTTGCTCAGCTTTTGATATTCGGATCCGTTTGAAATGAAATGATAATAAGTTTTGAAATTTCAGGCAAAGGAGAAAAAGCTCAACTCGTATCGAGGAATGGCAATGAAGATCAAGTCGACAATGCATGTAAGTCTTGGTTGATTTTATTTTCTCGTTGCTACAACTCGTCTCTTTTCTTACTCGTCTCCTCAAATATTGCAGTAGAAAGTAGTAGGAGGTGAAATCCAGGACTGTTTAAAACACGAATGACAGTTGTTTAAGGGCATAATTTTTGTTCAGCATATGGAGTGAGCTCTACTTATTTCGTTTTTGTTAAATCATTCTCGTAGAGTGCGTTCTTTGTAGAGTGTCAAGTTAAAAGTGGCTTAAAACATCACCTGGGACAGAATATGGCATTGGAAGCCTGTAGGGTCTGAAAGAGTTTGAGGTTATAATGAAATAGGGAAATTTCTATGTTCAGAACTCAGAAGTATTTCAGTTAAAAATTTGCTTCTTGAAAGTGAATTGCACATTGGCTTCCAAATTCTTACAACGAAGCACAGGTGCAGTCCATCTGATTTCCTTCAGTAGATAAATGTAGTTCCCTTGTTCTCCTGTGCTTCTATCATCCAGTGATTAGCATAGGAGTCAAATCTTTAACAAAGAAAACACAAATGGTTCATTCATTTTCCGTTTGATTTAATGGCTTGAAAGGAACTTCAGGTACTGTGCTATAATTCTATAACCTCGATTCCAGGGCTATCAGTGTCTTCAGCCTCCCTTTGGGCGCCCATTGTTACCCTGGGTTCGAGGTTGATAATTCTATTTACGCGATTTTTGATAGCTTAATTATTTTCAGAATTACAGCGTGTTCTATGTTTTAACCAGTTTTGTGGTTGTGACGTCATTAAACTGCCAAATCTTGACCAGAAAGGCTACAGGTTTCTGCTTACCGCCATATTATAGACCTTCATAAACTAAGGTTTTCTTGAAGATTGTACTGTTTTCCTCTATCAATTTAGGATTTACGATGATTTAAATTTTTTCAAAACTTTCATGAATTCTTTCAATAAAAGGAAAACGCTGTAATTCTGAAAATGATCAAAATATCAAAAGTTCCCAAAGTAGAATGATAGCAAAAAGCACCTGAAATTCCCTTCGAGCTATTAATTCACAAGGAAGATTCGATAATCATTTGTGCAATCTTTTTTAAGATTCGACGCCTATGCTCCAGTGATTATACTATATTGCACGGCCCCCTGAAAAGCAGTCTTTTGACTGACGGGGTAACCGTGGTTAAACAATTTAAAATGAATGATTGAATGAATCGTGATTCTATGTGNATTTACGATGATTTAAATTTTTTTTAAACTTTCATGAATTCTTTCAATAAAAGGAAAACGCTGTAATTCTGAAAATGATCAAAATATCAAAAGTTCCCAAAGTAGAATGATAGCAAAAAGCACCTGAAATTCCCTTCGAGCTATTAAATCAAAAGAAAGATTCGATAATCATTTGTGCAATCGTTTTTAAAGATTCGACGCCTATGCTCCAGTGATTATACTATATTGTACGGCCCCCTGAAAAGCAGTCTTTTGACTGACGGGGTAACCGTGGTTAAACAATTTAAAATGAATGAATGATTGAATGAATCGTGATTCTATGTGATATTTCTCCCAAATTTCAGCAATTCGGGCGGTGTCAGCGGACAAATCAGCATATGAGTGTTTTAATATTGGTTACATTGCATTTAAAAGAGACAAATTCGACATGATGCTGGAATGGATGAACGAAGCTGAGAGGAAATGGATACAAGACAACGAAAGAAAAGAATCGAATCATACAGATGAAAATTGTTACCAGGTTGAAGAAGAATATGCAGGTCCTGTCGAGATCCTTGATGAAAGGGAACTGTATGACTACCTCGCATTGGCTAATTTTACTGTGAGTTGCAAGTTCTTGTCTTATTTACTTGTGCATTTATTGTAAGTATGTCTCCTCGCTCTATCAGTTTATAAGAAAATTAAAGACGCGTTGAAAGAGCTCAGTAAATCCTAAATAAAATACTACTCCCAGAAAGATCAGAACTCCTGTCTTAGTCTATACTATTGTTTTTATAACATATAATGTACACTTCTTGTGATATTGTAAGTTGTTGTAATATTTTAGACTGATAGGATATCGTGTATAAATATGAAATATGATTGAATTGATTAATATAATGATGGTGATCGATCGATTATCAGCATTCATTGTTAAGAAGCATCCAATTTTCTGTTCCTTCTCCCATTTCATTTCCTTCCCCCGAAAAAAACTTTTTTGGAAACAATAGAAAAAAATTGATATTTATTTACTTACAAAGCAACAATCATTACAATGTTACTTTATTGTTTGGAATCGAGGCCACGTAATGACGATTGGGCTAAAGATGGTGCCAAGGAATTTTTTACCATGATCCTTTCCATTTCATGATCAATCAATCAATCGATCAATCAATCAATCAAATCAATTGATTTTCTTTTAGACGCAAAGGATCATGGTAAAAATTCTCTGACGCCACCTTAATAGCGCAGTTGTTTATCAGCGTTACCTGGCCAACCGTAAATCCAGAAGAATGGCAGCTAATCTGTCCACTTTTTCGACAAATCTTTGTAACGTGTACCCAGGTGTTGACTCAGCTTCGTGATCAGCGCACAGGAACGCCGTGGGAAAGAGGTTGCGTCCTCCCCAAAAGGTGATATACCTAAGCTAAGGTGAATTTTGATTCAAGTGATTTGCAATTCTGTCATTGCAGGCAGTGGCTGGAAATCTCGAGAGTGCAAAGGAATACAAGAGAAAGGCATTAGAGCTGGGTAAGTAGAAGTCGCATTGCATCATTCTTTTCAATAGATTTGTTGTCTTGTTTCATGACCAACAATGTACACAACCGCTTCTTCCCATTCCCAGTCAGTCAGTGGGCTCTCATTCATCAAGATATACCACCGTCATCAGAGGTTATTGTGATGAAAGTTTTGTATCTGTTATTATTTAGGTAACAAAGCAAAAGCTGGAACAAATGGTAGCACCCAAGGTAAGAACTATTCTTATTGCACGATCACATCTGACTGTATAAATTTGATATATTTTACCGTTTTTTTTTCGCTGTAACATTCTATCTTAGTTCATTGGGAATGTATTCTTGTATCATATTCTGCTTAGCCCTTATACAATGTATTATTGTATTGTGCTTTTTATATAATGAAATTAAATAAATAGTCTGATCTAAGGTATCGAGACCGTTTAGCATTGCATTATGAANTACCCAGGTGTTGACTCAGCTTCGTGACCAGCGTATGACGTTAGAACACCGTGGGAACGAGGTTGCGCCCTCCCCAAAAGGTGATATACCTAAGCTAAGGTGAACTTTGATTCAAGTGATTTGCAATTCTGTCATTGCAGGCAGTGGCTGGAAATCTCGAGAGTGCAAAGGAATACAAGAGAAAGGCATTAGAGCTGGGTAAGTAGCAAGTCGCATTGCATCATTCTTTTCAATAGATTTGTTGTCTTATTTCATGACCAGCAATGTACACAACCGCTTCTTCCCATTCCCAGTCAGTCAGTGGGCTCTCATTCATCAAGATATACCACCGTTATCAGAGGTTATTGTGATGAAAGTTTTGTATCTGTTATTATTTAGGTAACAAAGCAAAAGCTGGAACAAATGGTAGCACCCAAGGTAAGAACTATTCTTATTACACGATCACATCTGACTGTATAAATTTGATATATTTTACCGTTTTTTTTCGCTGTAACATTCTATCTTAGTTCATTGGGAATGTATTCTTGTATCATATTCTGCTTAGCCCTTATACAATGTATTATTGTATTGTGCTTTTTATATAATGAAATTAAATAAATAGTCTGATCTAAGGTATCGAGACCGTTTAGCATTGCATTATGAAATTGAAGAAACAATTCCACAAAATCCCTCGCAGGGCTTTCCACAATTAAGTTTGTCATAAGTTCAGCTTGTTGGCAGACTTCTGGAGTAGTTCAGTTTTGTCGTTTTGCTCTGAGGATAGGACTAAGTGAAGATGACAAATGGGCCTAAAAACTCTTTTATGTTTCAGAAAGAAGAGAATCAGATGAATTGAATGGTAACATGCAAACAGTACTGTAAAACTTCATTTCGAGGCTGACACAATGTCGAGGAGAAGTGAGAATAAAAAATTAATGCTGTTGGGATCCACAATACAGTGACGTAGAGAAACTGAACAGTTAGCAGCTAGCGAATTAGAAAATTGGAACTGCGAAAAATTCGTTCGCTGTTTAGGTAGATTGCGGAGGATCATTGAATGTAGAAGTTATGATAGTCTGATTGATTTATTGAGGAGATTGGTGTATGGTATGGTATGTGTGATGCAGCTATTTTTAAGATTAGCAGGTCATAGACGATAGGACCCAAGAATTGTCCAAGCAGCTATAGAATGCTCTGAATAAAATCTTGGTGATCAAATCCGTACGTGATGATCATCTCTACCCCTACCCCTAACCCAACCCAACATATACCCCAAAATCCCGAAACCACTAAAACCCTACAAAAAATGCAACTAAAAATTGCATATCAATGTGTATTTCACATTTCAAGACATATCTAAAGGGGCGTGGCTCGTACGTGATGGAAGAAGACAAGCTTTCGCTTTTCTCTATAGGCTCAAATTGTCAATGGAATGTTGAGAATCGAATCTCTTCCTATGCTATCCACAGGAGTTCACCACGCTCCTCCACAACGTCCTGCCAATTTAACAACAGCTGTCTTAACTTGTAGTAATTTGTTTATTTCACTCCCTGGTTATCTTGTGTTATGCTCTAAAACTCTTACTTTCGCGGTTGAATCATAGGGTGTCATTTAATGAATGTTATCAGTTTGCTAGTTCTGACACACGCCTCTGCGGAGGAACGTGGAGAGCTCACTAAGCGATTGTGCTAGGAAATGTGCCATCTCTAAAATTAGGAATTATCAGTAAGTTATCCAGTAATAAGTTGCGATTGATGGTGTAGGAACAAAATACGGGCTTAGGACGGCAAACGGTCTGCAGCTGGGCTTTAAACATCAGGTACTGCAGGGTTTAACCCAGTAATAGAAATGTTCAACCTCGTTCCCATGACCCAAAAGCAGGCTGCTGAATCCAGCATTATTGACGTAGGAAACTGGCCCTCGAAACCAGGTTGAGAAATGTCCCAAAAGTCACTGATAGCCAAGATTCACTTGATGCGCTTTGGAATATTCTAACAAGAGTCTATTTTGAGATGAAAACCGCTGGAATTCGTGAAAATGAGGTTGGGAGGGCCCACGCCAGTATGAGAGGAGACAAAGATGTTGTAGGATAGAAGTTTTAGCAAATTTTAAACGTTGTAGTTGATTTCTTGTTTGTTCCTTGANTGTAGGAACAAAATACGGGCTTAGGACGGCAAACGGTCTGCAGCTGGGCTTTAAACATCAGGTACTGCAGGGTTTAACCCAGTAATAGAAATGTTCAACCTCGTTCCCATGACCCAAAAGCAGGCTGCTGAATCCAGCATTATTGACGTAGGAAACTGGCCCTCGAAACCAGGTTGAGAAATGTCCCAAAAGTCACTGATAGCCAAGATTCACTTGATGCGCTTTGGAATATTCTAACAAGAGTCTATTTTGAGATGAAAACCGCTGGAATTCGTGAAAATGAGGTTGGGAGGGCCCACGCCAGTATGAGAGGAGACAAAGATGTTGTAGGATAGAAGTTTTAGCAAATTTTAAACGTTGTAGTTGATTTCTTGTTTGTTCCTTGATCGAGCTGATGCTGAGAGGTTAGACAATAGAATTAGAATTTTAGATGTATAGACTAGATACAATTGTAGAACTTTTTTGCTTAAGAGAACATATTTTAATGAGAATCTTCCCAAACGGTTCGATTTTACGGCTTCAATTTCCTTGAAATCCAAGCTCATAATATTGATTTATTGATCTATTGATCTATTGATTCGTTGATGTGTATCTAATTTTTCTCGGTGATTTCCATCAAGTTCAGTAACTAATGCAATTTGCAATCAAAGAGCGAATTTCGTGAAATCAAACCGTTTGAATCGAAAGTTTAGAAATTTAGAAAGGACACATTTAATTTCATTTTATTTGGAAGATATGCTCTTAAATATTTTGTAAACGTTCATAATATGTACAAATAATCTAATATTATACACCTTTAAAGACAAGAAAATTATAGATGTCGACAAATTATGGCTCAATCATGTTTATATCTGTTAATTTCTCACCCATAACTTGCTGCTCCCAAGATGCCAGTTGCTCGATAAAAGATCTGTTTGGGCATGCTCCGGTTTTGCATCTTTGCATGTGGCTCCAAGCATCCTAAAAAGCAGCAAGAAGTAAGTTACCACGAAGTACGGGAGCTAATGAGAATTGCATGCTTTGTGGATCTAGCACTTTGAAACATCTTTCTTTCCAGTTTTCATAATTCAAAAATTTTCCTCCAAAGTTTAGCCTAAAGGTTCTTAAAAGTTGTGGTTCTTATATGCGGGTTTTTATTGTAACTTTTCATTTCCTTAAACTACTCGAGCTAAGGTTTAAATTTTGATTAATATCACTGTAACATTCCAACTTAAAAAAATTAATTACCTTCAGTGAAATTTTCTTGTGATGAATCAAATATGCTAGAGCTATTGTTACACTTCTACTAATTCCCAGGTCAGAAAAAATTAGAACTGAATATCCATCAAAAATGTTGTCACGAGCATCTGAAAGAAAAGAAATGTTTTTGTTTCTAATGCATTGCCAGTTNAACTTAAAAAAATTAATTACCTTCAGTGAAATTTTCTTGTGATGAATCAAATATGCTAGAGCTATTGTTACACTTCTACTAATTCCCAGGTCAGAAAAAATTAGAACTGAATATCCATCAAAAATGTTGTCACGAGCATCTGAAAGAAAAGAAATGTTTTTGTTTCTAATGCATTGCCAGTTCAGCAACATACAAAAAAGATGAGCAAAACTGTCGCAACAGAAGAGCTTATTTTTTTCTCTAATGTTCGTATTTATCTATTTTCATAGGCTATTAATTGCCTGCAGTAATGTACCGTATACCACGAAGACGGGCTTTCGAGAGTAACTTTTGGATTGGTAGATATCGATTAAAAATTGTTAACTTTTCGAGAGTAGCTTTCGAGCCTGGAAAATGTACTAGATCCCAACCTGGTAAACATAACGGACAAAAGAGTTTATACAGACTGAAAAGGGGTTGTGTTTTGAATGGATTTATTTGTTGGGTCATACAAAAAGCTCTGCACCGAGCCAATAACTAAATCGAATTCATCTGATTGGCTGAAATTAAACCGTTTTGTTTAGATAAAGGTGGCTTAAATTTATTGTGAATATAACCCCCTGGGGGAGCAAAAGGATGAACAAGTAACGAAGGAACAAAATTAAGAACTCACCAATGAAGCTGCAAGCAGTTTCAAAGGATGAGAGCAGATCTTCATTTTTATCGTCAGAAACGGCAATCTCGTGAAGCATTGGAATAATGTCATCGTCTTGATAATCTTTACAACTGAGTTAAAAAAAGAAAATTTATTGGTAAGAGTGCTGTTGAATTTGGGACGATATATTTATGACGTCCTCACGGAGGGGGGAGAGGGGAGGGTCAAGAAAATAGAGCTTAAAGTGTGGACGGATGCGAACGGTGTAGATAGTTAGGGGGAGGGAGTCTATAAATGGACGTCCACAAAATTCCATTTTGTCAAGGAATGAAAATGTAAATTTACAAAAATGCATAACAGATGATTGCGCTAAAGATGGCCGGCGAGGAGGTTTTTCCAAGGTGCATTGCGTTCATTCACCGAATTCCTATACGATCGTTAAAGATTCTTAATTGGAAAAATGTGCAAGGTTTCTTTGGGATAGTGGGAGCAAGTACCCTGTCAAAGTGTTAAAAGGTGAACTTTTAAAAATCTTTGTTCTTTATAATTTGGTTAGAAATGCATCTTGGTAAAAAGTCCCCCTCCCCCATCTTTAGCTTAATGGTCTATTGCAGTGCTAAAACCTAGTGTTATGTACCAGGTATTAATGATTATAATTACTGATTACTGGTGGGGGTAAATATACAAAAGACAAAATTCGATCAACTTACAATTTATCATTATTCTTTGTAACATTGACATGTGCTTTGATTTTCAAATTTTTGTTTACTTGAGCATTTTGAGATTGTTCGTAATTTCCAATGTACAAGAAGGTAGGTATTATCTCAATTGGATAAATAAACATCTTGTCCAATTCCTGTGAATAAATCAAAGTCTGTCTCAAATTAGATTTCATGTGAAATTCCCACGAATAAAAACGACTGAAGAGTTTTGCGTGAACAAGTTTGCGTTGTCACAAATCTCACGTGACTTTAGCCTATCTTAACCCGCGTATAGGCCGCGCTTTGTCTCTATATTTTCTCTCCCATATTAGGGGTGCGGCCAATATACGGCGTCAAACATCTTGGACCTACTTAGAAAATGACGAATTAGAGCCGCTCTATGTAAAACAAAAGGATCCACGCTATTTTTCAAAACACTCAGCGAAAGAAAAATTTCATGGTCTAGAAAAACATGGCATCCGTGACTGTTGTCCACGTTATTCCCGTCATGGTCCTCAGAAGAATTGTCTGCGCGGTCAAATTGTCCTAATCAAGTTATCAAGAATTTCTTTGTTAGATTCTTTAATAGGTAATTGGTATTTCAAAGTGTCATGTGAAAATGTGCAAGCAAAGAACCAAAGAAAGTAGCTGTATGTGTATCATTTTTTATATTTTGTCAATCAAAACTTTTGACTATCCTCTGGTTTCGATTTAAGTCTGTAGGGCCCTCTGTATTTTGTAGGGCCCTTGTGACCTGATGAGGGAGTTGATTTTTAAAAATGTTGCCAGAGAACGATCAACAAAGACATGTAAAATTAATCATAAAACAACAGTTACAAAAACTGATTCTTGGTAACTCCAGCAACATTTCCTATTTTGGAAGATCTACAAATTGCTTTTGTTCTGAAAGAAAAGTAAACTTTGATTACAAACCTGAAGGGTGTACAGCCGAACTTGGGTCCTTAGAAATGGATACAGTGCACTGAACACTTCGTAGCCACCTAAAACACAGAAAAAGTAAGATAAAATGTACACGGGCGGCATCCTTTGGGTCATGATAGTAAACAGAACACCTTAATCTAATTTTTGAGCATCATTTCTAAGCTAGCATGATACCGGATGAGTATAAAAAAATGCACAAAATTTGAAAAACTACTGTTCCCTTAATATCAATGTAATATTATCGGCAAACGTCTGGTAAAATAGCCGATATCATTAATAGTTTGATCATACTATGGTTAGATGTGAAAATTTACCTGGCTTAAATCGGTCTCTCTTGTTCGGAGTAATGGGAGACTTCAAAAATCATCAAAAAGGTCCAAAAATGATGATCAAGTTTTGTCAGTTTTCCTGCCACACAGCAATGACAATTAACTATGTTGGCACATATCATCCTCTTGAGAGGATGGAAACCCCTTGAAGAAATGTTTTTACACAAATGGGGATTATTTTTCATGCCCCCAAGAGGATAGCACGTGCAAAAACGTGTTCAAGTCATTGCTGTAAGGTAGAAATATCTGGGACATTCTATCGTGGTCTTAGGCCATTTTTCAAGGTCTTTGGAAGGGACCGTCTCGAGAAAATCCCTTATAAAATTGGAAAAGGGTGACTAATTTCAACTAAGAAAAATTATACAATTAATTGAACAGGTTGGCTAGATATTAGCATGTGTTATTGCTTTGATATTTAGGGATTGGTGGCAATTCAAACGGCATGCGGTTTTTTCTGACTCACCCAGTAGGCAAAGCATTGTACAGGTTGATCTTATTTCTAACCAAATTATAAAGAACAAAGATTTGTAAAAGTTCACCTTTCAACACTTTGACAGGGTACTTGCTCCCACTATCCCAAAGAAACCTTGCAAATCTAATAGCAGATGAATCTGAAGGAAAAAGGTAAAAAATTGTTCCAACATAAAGATAACAGAAGAAGTCTAATGTCTCCTTCAATTCCTACCCTGACCATCCCCCGGGACACCCCCAGGTATTTGCACAAAAAATATTCCCGGCTCCGGGCATTTGACTGTCAATTTTTCCCCGGCCCTGGGGCATTTGACAACACCAGGAGCTTTCACATTATACAGTTACTGGGGATATTGCATGTTCTCAGTGCCCAGCCCCTGGGCATTCGCCAAAAAATTTCCCCCGCCATTTGCGCAATNCACTATCCCAAAGAAACCTTGCAAACCTAATAGCAGATGAGTCTGAAGGAAAAAGGTAAAAAATTGTTCCAACATAAAGATAATAGAAGAAGTCTAATATCTCGTTCAATTCATACCCTGACCATCCCCCTGGGACACCCCCGGGTAATTGCACAAAAAATTTCCCGGCCCCCGGCATTTGACTGTCAATTTTCCCCTGGCCCGGGGCCATTTGACAACACCAGGAGCTTTTACATTATACAGTTACTGGGAATATTGCATGTTCTCAGTGCCCAGCCCCTGGGCATTCGCCAAAAAATTCCCCCCGCCATTTGCGCAATCAATTTTCGTCAACCCCCAGGCTGCCCAGGGGGTGGTCAGGGTAGGAACTGAACGAGACGTAAAGTGGAAAGAAGCTGTCCAATGGCAAATCGTGGACGATGTTGGTAATTCAGCTACTTTTGTGATCCCAGTGCTTAGCGTAGAAACCCTCAAGCACCCAGCAAATTTAAACACTTCTTGCAAAAGAATATCATTTTTTCATATATCAATTAAAACAACAAACACTAATACATAGAACAGAACACATGTGCCACTCATTGCAGGAAAGGACATGTAGTCAGCGAGTTCCCACAATGAGCATATCATAAAATCTCTTGAGCAACAAGCAGCATAAACAACAAGCAGAACATTAAAGTGCTAGCAACAGGAAACTGCTTAGAGAACTTTATAACCTTTTATATGAATATAATAATAGAGTACCTTGTGTTGAAAAATTTGAAGTTCTGTTGTCGTAAACTACAATGTTCTTTTTTGTCTCTAATTCTGCATCATACGGTAAATCATACATTCCACCTTTGTACTATTAAAAAGAGGACAGAAATTTAAAAACGTTTCACCAAAGGACTACAGTACAGGCCTTCACCTTCCATACATTAATATGACACAAATTTTCAAGAATTCTTGAGTCATATGAAAGACTAATGTATTGAATAAGAATTCTTAAGAAACTACAAATATTCTCAAGAATTCTTAAGAATTCTTAGGTAGAAAAACCATGTGAATGTGTGCAAGGCCTGTACTGTAGATATTGAAAAGAACTTAAGTAGTACAGATTTTCACTTCTAGTATGATATATTGGTACAGTATGCTATTGGTGTCATAAAAAGTGATGCTGTATTTTATTACATGTCTTTCCTACCATATCACTTCCTATTAACTGTTGATTGTTTGTAATTGATGAAAGTGTATTTTCATACTTACTTTTTTAACCATTTTAGCTGTTACAATATGATCCTCTGCAAACTCTTTAAGGATTCGTACATCTAGAAACAAAGGAGAAGAAACTAAAAAAATTCAACTTCCTACATTTGCAAAACATCTACATTTCAAGATTTACCAGGTCAACAAAAACTCCAGGGGTGGCACCAGCCCTGAAAAAATGGGGTGGATAAGGGACATAAATGATTGCTACAAGGTTTACCTAATTCTTTTACATTATTTTTGCTTGAGAATAACTACCGACCCGAGAAAAGTGGGTGGACATGTCCAATATTTACCCCAACCACCAACAAGGTAAAAAGATCTTGATACTTACCAAACAAAAGCAAATAGCTTGGATCACTCAGCATTGGATATCTACTTCCCTACAAAAAAGTAAAATAAGAATCAGAGAAGGCCCTGATAAAACCTTTTTGTTCCTGGAAACTGATGCCAACATAACAAAAGAACACTAAACGTGCCAGCGTGAAGCAAAGGATTTTGTTTTATTTCACAAAGTGCGTGGGATGGGAACAGGAAGCGGGAACCTTGCCAAGATTTGTCAAGGCATTATCGGAAACAGATAGTAGTATCTGGCGTGAAGGTGAAGTTGCGATTTTTAGTGCTAAGCGCTGGGATCACAGAAGTAGCTAAGCGCTAATCAAGTCTGCCACCCATTGTCATGATGCTCATGAGGTGCTGGTTGGGTTTGAACAATCACCATCCCATCCACCTGACACTCTGGCTGCAAATGTCAGTGGATTACTATACAGTGCCCCATTGTGTGACACCTTCATAAATTACTGTACCTATGCTTATTGACCCCCAGCACAAACAATGANCCCAAAGAAACCTTGCAAATCTAATAGCAGATGAATCTGAAGGAAAAAGGTAAAAAATTGTTCCAACATAAAGATAACAGAAGAAGTCTAATGTCTCCTTCAATTCCTACCCTGACCATCCCCCGGGACACCCCCAGGTATTTGCACAAAAAATATTCCCGGCTCCGGGCATTTGACTGTCAATTTTTCCCCGGCCCTGGGGCATTTGACAACACCAGGAGCTTTCACATTATACAGTTACTGGGGATATTGCATGTTCTCAGTGCCCAGCCCCTGGGCATTCGCCAAAAAATTTCCCCCGCCATTTGCGCAATCAATTTTCGTCGACCCCCAGGCTGCCCGGGGGGGTGGTCAGGGTAGGAATTGAACGAGACGTAAAGTGGAAAGAAGCTGTCCAATGGAAAATTGTGGATGATGTTGGTAATTCAGTTACTTTTGTGATCCCAGTGCTTAGCGTAGAAACCCTCAAGCACCCAGAAAACTTAAAAACTTCTGCCAAAAGAATATCATTTTTTCATATATCAATTAAAACAACAAACACTAATACATAGAACAGAACACATGTGCCACTCATTGCAGGAAAGGACATGTAGTCAGCGATTTCCCACAATGAGCATATCATAAAATCTCTTGAGAGTTTTAAACAACAAGCAGAACATTAAAGTGCTAGCAGCAGGAAACTGCTTAGAGAACTTTATAACCTTTTATATGAATATAATAAGAGAGTACCTTGTGTTGAAAATGTTGAAGTTCTGTTGTCGTAAACTACAATGTTCTTCTTTGTCTCTAATTCTGCATCATACGGTAAATCATACATTCCACCTTTGTACTATTAAAAAGAGGACAGAAATTTAAAAACGTTTTACCAAAGGACTACAGTACAGGCCTTCACCTTCTATACATTAATATGACAAGAATGTTCAAGAATTCTTGAGTCATATGAAAGACTAATGTATTGAATAAGAATTCTTAAGAAACTACAAATATTCTCAAGAATTCTTAAGAATTCTTAGGTAGAAAAACCATGTGAATGTGTGCAAGGCCTGTACTGTAGATATTGAAAAGAACTTAAGTAGTACAGATTTTCACTTCTAGTATGATATATTGGTACAGTATGCTATTGGTATCATACAAAGTGATGCTGTATTTTATTACATGTCTTTCCTACCATATCACTTCCTATTAACTGTTGATTTTTTGTAATTGATGAAAGTGTACTTTCATACTTACTTTTTTAACCATTTTAGCTGTTACAATATGATCCTCTGCAAACTCTTTAAGGATTCGTACATCTAGAAACAAAGGAGAAGAAACTAAAAAAATTCAACTGCCTATATTTGCAAAACATCTACACTTCAAGATTTATCAGGTCAACAAAAATTCCAGGGGTGGCACCAGCCCTGAAAAAATGGGGTGGATAAGGGGTGGAAATGATTGCTACAAGGTATACCTAATTCTTTTACATCCTTTTTGCTTGAGAATAAATACCGACCAGAGAAAAGTGGGTGGACCTGTCCAATATTTACCCTAACCACCAACAAGGTAAAAAGATCTTGATACTTACCAAACAAAAGCAAATAGCTTGGATCACTCAGCATTGGATATCTACTTCCCTACAAAAAAGTAAAATAAGAATCAGAGAAGGCCCTGATAAAACTTTTTTGTTCCTGGAAACTGACGCCAACATAACAAAAGAACACTAAACGTGCCAGCGTGAAGCAAAGGATTTTGTTTTATTTCACAAAGTGCGTGGGATGGGAACAGGAAGCGGGAACCTTGCCAAGATTTGTCAAGGCATTATCAGAAACAGATAGTAGTATCTGGCGTGAAGGTGAAGTTGCGATTTTTAGTGCTAAGCGCTGGGATCACAGAAGTAGCTAAGCGCTAATCAAGTCTGCAACCCATTGTCATGATGCTCAAGAGGTGCTGGTTGGGTTTGAACAATAACCATCCCATCCACCTGACACTCTGGCTGCAAAAGTCAGTGGATTACAATACAGTGCCACATTGTGTTACACCTTCATAAATTACTGTACCTCTGCTTATTGACCCCCAGCACAAAAAATGAGCATGGCTACAGCTGCATCATGGGGTTTACACTATNCCATCCACCTGACACTCTGGCTGCAAAAGTCAGTGGATTACAATACAGTGCCACATGGTGTTACACCTTCATAAATTACTGTACCTCTGCTTATTGACCCCCAGCACAAAAAATGAGCATGGCTACAGCTGCATCATGGGGTTTACACTATTACAATAATGGGATTGATCTATCAAATAGAATAGTTTGCCAGTTTGCCCACTCCAGTTTATGGTCAATAGAAACAATAAACAAACAGAGAACAGTTCAGAAGAAATTAACAGAAAACGGCCTAAAATTTGATCAGAGAGATCAGATGAAGAATTTTGTTCACTTTTTACCTGGTTATTGTTAAGAATATTGTATAATTCTGTTGGCTCTAGTAACTCCACTCCTTCAATTTTTGCAGCAGCTTCCATTTCTTCCATTTTTGCAGCTTTAGACGCTGCTTCTTCGTCTTCGTCGAGTCCTCCTACTTTTGGAATAGCTTCCATTTCCTCCGCCATCTTTGCAGCAGCTTCCATTTTCGCAGCAGCTTCCGCTTCTTCCATCTTTTGGAAACACTACATCTACGTTTTTCTATACCTGGAGAGGAATTTTGAAGCAACCAGAGTGCAACCAGTTGAGAAGACTTCACTTTCGTTCACTTTCGCGGGCAACGACCATCTTTGTATTCCCAGTCTCCTTCTTGTCTCCTTGGTGAGGTCAACAAAACGCCTGCGCAGCTGTAACGAATTTCAAGTTGGACAAGAATTTGCTCTTTGCAAAGCGAAACTTTCAAAGACAAAGAAAAACGGCAAAAGAACAAGGCAATGTTACCACAGAAATCATATCAACCCGTACCCGATTGTTAGGGAAAATTTATCTTGAAATGAACATTTGAAAGGAGAGTTAACTGAGCTGTCGCTGCGTAGCCTGCTACTCTCTTTTCCAAGAACTTGAACCAAACCGAGGCTGTATTGAAAAACAAATCATGTGACAAATTTGTGACAGAATTTAGGCCTAGATCGTAGAAGACTCCCCTTGTTCGGTGCTTTATTGCAAGATCTGTGAGAAGAAAGACGTCACCACATGAAGACATTGGTATGATAAGAACATTTCTTATTTTTTTCAGGCACTGACTGATAGATCTCTTTTACCACTGACAGACTCTGAGTCTGACAGATACAATATAAACTTTTCTTAGGCCCAGTTTTTACTAGTTTTTAGCCCGTTTATTTACTTCCTTTCTTGAATCGTTGCAAAATTGGTCAAATTAATGATAGCAGTACATTGCAGTAAAGAATTTCCTTACTTGCATATATACCTGTTGCTAAAAAGGATCCAACTATCTGTACTTTTTGAGCATGTCATCACAGCTGATATCATGTTATTGTTTCATGTCATGATACACAGCACTGCATTCCATCTAAGAGACCCTTTGCATGAAAAATTTCAGCCCGTGCTAAGTTTCAACTCGGCTGACGGTGTAAGCCTTCATCGTGTTTACATGAAGGAGGCCGAATTGAAACTCAACACAGGCTGAAGTCAACTTGGCGTTGTTTCAGCCCGTGCTGAAATTTCAGCACGGGTCGAGATTAGTGAAAATATCCATGTAAACAGAAATAATTTCAGTTCAGGGCATGTTGGAATAATTTCAGCTTGGGGCGTGTTGAATCAAATATTAGAATGTGAACAAAGGAGATAAAATCTATTTCCGCAATAATTCAATTTTTTAACTGGGGCTCGCATTCCTGCTTCTATTGTTTGCAACCGCATTCATATCATGTGATGTATCTCAGCCCGTGTTGAGATATCATGTAAACACAAAGCAAAATAAACAATGCTGTTAAAACTCAGCCCATGAAATTTCTCATGTAAAGGGCCTCTAAAAATATCTAAGAATATGTTTTTTTAATTGATCTGATGTAACATCTACCAAAAGTTCACTATCCTTTTCAGCAACGATAAAGATCCCATTAAACTGAGAGAAACTAAGTGCTTCCAGCATTGAGGCCCATAATGGTTGAATTCGTTGAGAAATTTGACTTTCTCTCATCCATAAAACCACACCTTGAAGCAGTTAAAGATCAGTTATTATCAATAGAAGAAGCGAACCCAAGAATCGTTGGTCAAGAGAGAAGTGGACTGATATTATACACATGGTATAGCAAGCAGGCTACCAAATCAAAAAAATGGAAGACCCACATCTCCTTCTATGATACAACAAGACAGGTCTCAAAATTGTTATTCTCACATAATGATGAAATTGATATCGTAAATGCAAGTGTTAGCCAAGCATTGATTGTATTGGCTTTTACAGTACGAGAGAAGCAGTCCGAGCCTGGTAATGCAAGTCCTGGTGACCCAGTTGAAATCTTTAAGTCATACCTTGCAGAAATTGCACCACAGAAAAGAGTTTTTTCTTTGAATATAGAATGGCATACGTATCAGAAAGTACAATTTCTATACAAAGCACAGCCATCAATAAAAAAGATTCATCTCCTATTCATCCATCATAAAGAATCGATTGGCTTGTATAACATTCCAGTTGCCAAATTAGGAGACGATGGGTATGTGATGAGTGCACAACCAAAGACAGAACAGATAGTACGTCAATTTCTGTGGAGCCAATTTGATCCAATTGAGCAGCGACTATTTTTCATTCAACTCAATGCCCAAGATGAAGAAGATGAAGATGGAGCAGCAATGTTTAATGCAATTCAGTTTGCGGAACGTGGTGAATTCAAATACATTTTAAATTTCCAACTGCCAATCTCATTTAAAATGGAATTAATGAGGGAAACTGTACAGTACTTTCAAATGAATCTAGCACAAGTAGTTGCCAATAAGAATTTGAATATAGAGACATTGACATCCACTAAAGGTGCCCTTATGATTTGTTATCAACACCAATGCGAAGATGGAAATGAGAGTTCTACTGAAAGCAGGAAAAGCACTCCTCGTGTTGAAGATGATGCCATGTCTGCTTGTAGTGTGATGCAGGGAAATGACAAGATTGCATATACAGTTTGTTGTATTCATGGTGGATACTCAATGAACTGTTCAATATCAATGAAGCCAAATGACGCAATAGGCAAGAGACTTTTGTTCTCGATGTTTGGTGATTATTTGATGGTGTTTCTTCCTGGTTCTTTCGTGCATCTTCTAGATTGCGGAAGTGAGCATGAACCCATGCACCATATCCTGCTGTCTGATGATGCATGTCCGAAAATGCCTCCAGGTATTTCAGCAAATACCTCGCTTTTCACACCTGTCATCTGGGACTATGTGCCAGCAATGCATCATGGTATACTGTTGTTCGAGAACCTTTCACAAAAAAGTTACAAAGTGACCTTTAATCACCGAGCACTTATTCAGATCTTCTCCAAAACAAGACAAGCAACAACAAGAGTAGCAATTCTTCATGCTGCTATCGTTCATGTGAAAGATTCAATGTTTGCAAAGAAGCTAATCGAATGTCTATGCCAAGACCCTGCAAACATCGAATGCAGTGATCTACTTAAAGAATATCTCGTTGCTTACTCGTATGCCAATATGAAACGCCAGTTGAGCTATTTCCTGTTGAAACCATTGCCATTTTCATGCTCTGAATCCTTCAGAGGTTTAGTGGAAAGAGATCGCGAAAGCCAACGATCTGTCTTCCTTTCGTATAAGAAATTCCGCCGGGAATTGATTGACGTGCTTCTCAAGCTCCTAAGGCGCAAAGACAAGGAATACTGGTCCTTCTTGAAGCAAAACATCGTGATGTCACAAGATAGTAATTGCAAAAGATTCCCGTTGCAGTTGCTTGCTTTTGCAGGTATTCAAATCGACCAGAAAGAAGCTCCAGCTAATTTGAGAATTAAGAAAATGCAAAGTGATCGTTCACGAGCAGGTGTGGTTTTACATTTTGTTCTATTTTATTTCAAGACAAGTTGAATTCCATTGTTTCATATCCATCAAATTTGCTTTGCTAAATTTGTTAATTATGTTTTATAATCAAAGCTAACATTGGGTATGGCTGAGTAGACTTGGGACTGAGGTAGTCAGTCTAATGGCTGGGTCGTTTTTCAGCATTTTCAGTTCCTTTAACCTCATAATGTTTTGAGACAAATTGTCTTTTTCAGAACAACTGAACAGATACCACGTTTAAAGTTACTTTTATGAAACTTTTGACCCCGTCTTCAAACTAACCAAGAGAACAGATCGTATTAAGCTGGACTCATCTCGTCTNTTCAATCGTTGAGGCAAAACTTGGAAAGAAATATTGGAATTTCACCTATTTTGTTCGTTTGAAAATCTAAAGGAAAACAAGAACTGTTTCTTCAAAGCTTCCAAGGATGGATACGGAAACGTGCTTAGTTTCCCAGTGTAAAGGTCAAATTTACAAATAATTTCCTGTTAAAAAATTGCAGGGAATTTCAATATGTTTTTTCATGAATATTTCCAAGGAAACTCGTCGGTTTTAATTTTCCAGGACAGTCTTTGTTGTCAGATTCGATCCAAGTTCTAAAACGAATTTTAGAACACCTCGAATAAACAGCACAAGTTTCACTGCATTGTCTAGCTGCATTGTCTCACTGCACTATTAAACGCAAAGGTTGCACGAGCCAGGACAGAACTTTCTCATCTTCTCTTGATGTCCAACTGCTCCGCAAACAGGGACAAATCTCCTGCAGAATACCTTTGAGAAGTCTCTGCATGCTAGAAAAGAAAATTTGGTATTGACGATTGGAAGAGAAATAATAATAATAACAGAAAGCACAATGAAAGTGGCACTGTAGTTCGAGGGGCATATTGCTCCACAAATATTTTGTACTCAAAAATCCTTTTGTTTTCTAAAAAATCCCTAAAAATTGTATCGTTTTAAAAAGTCTCGTACGCTTTTTCGAAAGAATGATACACCCAGTACAGTTCATAACTGAAAGATCATCTCTATTTTACTTAGGTGGTAATAATATAATGCAAAACGTGATCTAAGCTATTTTTACAAAATTCATATCCCAGCTTTTATGGAAAAGATTTTTGTCAAACTTTAACAAGCTTGAATTTACGTTATTAACGAACACAGTAGTACATTAGATGAGCAAAATTTTGAAATCCAAGCAGTGGGACTTCCAAGTTCTTTACAAATTTCGTAAAAATAAATGTTAAAGAAACTTACCAGGGTATTTCGGACATCCTTTGTAATCAGTTCCAAGACAAGTGGTTTTATTATCTAAACAACAACCAAACTTGGAATAATGGCAAGATGATTTTGCGGCTTGAGCAGCTGTCGAGAAAAGAATTGATAATTGATTGATTGATAATAAACAAACTGGGCAGCGGGAGGGGACTTTATGACTCATATGCCGAGTTGTACCGTTTGAAATGATTATAGAAGCTGATCTAACAGACCGATTTTAAAGATTCTTGCTTTTATCGGTCGATAAAAGTCAAATTTAAATTTCAGGACCACAACAATTAGATATTTTGCTGGAATTTTTGGAAAAATAGAAGAATTAAATGATGTCAAACTCTTATATTCATGTATTTCGGATGTCATTTGACTATTCGCTGTAGCCAGCGTGTAAATAATGAAGAAATAACAGCAGATAGTTTCTGTATTCGCCTTTGTCTCTATCGCTTAACACTTGAATATTTTTCAATCAATTTGACTTCTTCTTCATCCCTTTTCTTGTATGACAGACAAACTAAAACTCGGACCAGCCTTTTTCTGGGGCTTAAAGCTGAAAGGCATTAGATCACTATGCAAGTAGCTTGAGACACACTTATTTGATGTCTGTCACATTCTAACCAATCAAATCATGCGAAGTCTCGAATGGCACGTGCCGCTTACTGTCTCCTTTGTGTGAATTTTGTTCTATTTCTATTTTGTTCTATTTCTATTTTGTTCTATTTCTATTTTGTTCTATTTCCAAGAACCTCGCATAAACTGACCTAATGGTTTTAACGAAAAGTTTTTAAAACTAAAATTTGTTTTTAGCCGCCTTTGCAACATATTAAAATGAAAAGAAAAGTTTCTTACCACACATATTACAAGCTTTGGGACATAATCGTTGCATTGCACCAGGTCGCTTTCTACAGAATCCCTGAGCTGCCCATGTATCACACACTGAGGATTCTTTTCTCTTTTTGTCACAAAGGACGATTTTATCTGATGGTAGCACAGCTGAAATATGTTTAGAACACATACAGTTTCACAGAAATTTTTTTAAATCAAAGGTAAAGAAAACAAACAATCACACGCACTTTTAAAAAAACCTAGCAAAACTTCAACATTTCTTAGAAAACTTGATTAAATTCTCAATAATTGTTCAGAATCTTTATTCATTTTTACTATCTCGAGTTAAAACTAAATTTTTACCTGCTAGCCAAGTTTTATGTTATGATATTGTTTGAGCAAGATACAAAGAAGCACTAGTTATCTTGGTTCAATCTTGCATCTTGGCCAATTTCAGAAATAGGTAAAATTTTAAAATGTTTCGATCAGTGATCTTCATCAATAAAGTGATCATTGATAAAAATGACAGATGGGAACGCTTTAAAAATTTACTATGTCTTTGAAATTCTTTGTTATATCTTATATGGTTTACAGAAAGGAACATATGATTTATCAACATTTATCCAAGGACATTTTATGTATGTATCCTTTGCCACATTTAAAATTAAAAATATTTACAGGTTTTATAATATAAAAATAGATACAATACAATATATAAGGCCAAAAACGTAAAGAAAACACCCCTAATTACAGTGGTAGGGATAGCATTGAAAGGTCAAGCTGACCTTATTTCCATAATGGTCCCCTTAGAGGTGTGATATTTGATATGCAACATTTGATATCTCCGTTTGTACTTACAAGTATCTTGACATTTGCCAAATTTCTTCACAGTAATTTGATCTTTTTCAGGATGTCCACAATTTCTTTTCTTCAAAGCACAAAGACTTTTATACTCCTTTCCATCTCGTCCGCAAAGGATGCCGGTATAACGATCCTCTCTTCGACAGTTACCATGACATTCGCAATATGGCCTAAGTTGTTTATCCACTTTACATACTGATTCTTTTGGACAAAAATGTTTATTGCAAGGGTCCTTTTTACCTGAAATTAAATATAGTTTTATTTATCATAAACATCGGCTATTCTAGAATGTAACCTAACTTGATGACATAAAGAAGAAGTTCGCGATGTAGAGTAGAGCGAGATAACAATAGCAACGAATTTCTAGGTGAAAATAGGGCAATTCAATTCAATTTTTGTGAAGATTTGAAATAGGCCTAAACTAGGAACCTAACGTAGCTACTTTGCAAAGACGTCGAAGAAGGTGCCAAATGACTGCAAAGTAGCCAGGTAAATACCTAGTAAGGTTATCAAATTTTTGACCAGCCATGTGACGTCTCGCTCTACTCTATAGCGAAGATGATTTCCTTTTTCACGCATATCATATCTCTACTACACATATCTCAAAATCTCAGGGGGGCAAGGGGGAATGTCCTCAAACTGATGAAAATCTCTGTAAATCCACCTTTTCATGTCGTATTTTGAGAGTTTTATGAGATAACTGCCTTTGTTGCCCCCGTGCTGTGTACAGCCTTGCTTCTATGAATTTGTCAAGGGCATTTTTAAAGAATTTATCAACAGATCACCTACGAAATGTGCATAACAAAATACATGGAATAAGCAAAATAGGAAAATTGTTCAGAATTTATCTCACCACAGAAACGACATGATCGTCTGCATATGTTGGCCATTTGACCTTTTCTGAAGGTGCATGTNCAGCCTTTTTCTGGGGCTTAAAGCTGAAAGGCATTAGATCACTATGCAAGTAGCTTGAGACACACTTATTTGATGTCTGTCACATTCTAACCAATCAAATCATGCGAAGTCTCGAATGGCACGTGCCGCTTACTGTCTCCTTTGTGTGAATTTTGTTCTATTTCTATTTTGTTCTATTTCTATTTTGTTCTATTTCTATTTTGTTCTATTTCCAAGAACCTCGCATAAACTGACCTAATGGTTTTAACGAAAAGTTTTTAAAACTAAAATTTGTTTTTAGCCGCCTTTGCAACATATTAAAATGAAAAGAGAAGTTTCTTACCACACATATTACAAGCTTTGGGACATAATCGTTGCATTGCACCAGGTCGCTTTCTACAGAATCCCTGAGCTGCCCATGTATCACACACTGAGGATTCTTTTCTCTTTTTGTCACAAAGGACGATTTTATCTGATGGTAGCACAGCTGAAATATGTTTAGAACACATACAGTTTCACAGAAATTTTTTTAAATCAAAGGTAAAGAAAACAAACAATCACACGCACTTTTAAAAAAACCTAGCAAAACTTCAACATTTCTTAGAAAACTTGATTAAATTCTCAATAATTGTTCAGAATCTTTATTCATTTTTACTCTTTCGAGTTAAAACTAAATTTTTACCTGCTAGCCGAGTTTTATGTTATGATATTGTTTGAGCAAGATACAAAGAAGCACTAGTTATCTTGGTTCAATCTTGCATTTTGGCCAATTTCAGAAATAGACTAAAATTTTAAAATGTTTCGATCAGTGATCTTTATCAATAAAGTGATCATTGATAAAAATGACATTATGGGGACGCTTTAACAATTTACTATGTCTTTGAAATTCTTTGTTATATCTTATATGGTGGACAGAAAAGAACATATGATTTATCAACATTTATCCAAGGACATTTATGTATGTATCCTTTGCCACATTTAAAATTAAAAATATTTACAAGTTTTATAATATAAAAATAGATACAATACAATATATAAGGTTAAAACGTAAATAAAACACCCCTAATTACAGTGGTAGGGATAGCATTGAAAGGTCAAGCTGACCTTATTTCCATAATGGTCCCCTTAGAGGTGTGATATTTGATATGCAACATTTGATATCTCCGTTTGTACTTACAAGTATCTTGACATTTGCCAAATTTCTTCACAGTAATTTGATCTTTTTCAGGATGTCCACAATTTCTTTTCTTCAAAGCACAAAGACTTTGATACTCCTTTCCATCTCGTCCGCAAAGGATGCCGGTATAACGATCCTCTCTTCGACAGTTACCATGACATTCGCAATATGGCCTAAGTTGTTTATCCACTTTACATACTGATTCTTTTGGACAAAAATGTTTATTGCAAGGGTCCTTTTTACCTGAAATTAAATATAGTTTTATTTATCATAAACATCGGCTATTCTAGAATGTGGAGCTATTCTTGATGACATAAAGAAGAAGTTCGCGATGTAGAGTAGAGCGAGATAACAATAGCAACGAATTTCTAGGTGAAAATAGGGCAATTCAATTCAATTTTTGTGAAGATTTGAAATAGGCCTAAACTAGGAACCTAACGTAGCTACTTTGCAAAGACGTCGAAGAAGGTGCCAAATGACTGCAAAGTAGCCAGGTAAATACCTAGTAAGGTTATCAAATTTTTGACCAGCCATGTGACGTCTCGCTCTACTCTATAGCGAAGATGATTTCCTTTTTCACGCATATCATATCTCTACTACACATATCTCAAAATCTCAGGGGGGCAAGGGGGAATGTCCTCAAACTGATGAAAATCTCTGTAAATCCACCTTTTCATGTCGTATTTTGAGAGTTTTATGAGATAACTGCCTTTGTTGCCCCCGTGCTGTGTACAGCCTTGCTTCTATGAATTTGTCAAGGGCATTTTTAAAGAATTTATCAACAGATCACCTACGAAATGTGCATAACAAAATACATGGAATAAGCAAAATAGGAAAATTGTTCAGAATTTATCTCACCACAGAAACGACATGATCGTCTGCATATGTTGGCCATTTGACCTTTTCTGAAGGTGCATGTTCCAAATTGCGCAGCTACACTACAAGCAGCTGGATCATCATCTTCGCATTTTCCTGTTTATCAAAAAGAAATTCAATCAAGCTGTATGTATTTGCAATAATTTGCGTCGGTCATAAAAATCGTAAACATTTTTCAGATTTTAGCAAAAAAACGTTCAAACCGATATGATATTCATGTTGAAAGCGATAAACATACTTTCTATGTCTAAAGCCCCAGTCAAATGATCCACCATTTAACCCAACAATTGTTGGTTGTCACTGTTGAATTGTCTGGCCACCCCACCCTTGTTGGATTGTTTCGCCACCTTATTGGTAGGCTCAACATATGTTGGCTAACCCAGCAAAATTATTCAACATTTACACCAACAATTGTTGGTTGTCACTGTTCGATTGTTTGGCCACCCTTGTTGGATTGTTTCGCCACCTTATTGGTAGGCTCAACATATGTTGGCTAACCCAGTCAAACGATCCAACTTTATCCAACACCACCTGCAAACAATAGGAATAAAACAACAGGGACTTCCAACATTTTTGATTAATTTCAAACTTCAATCCCAACAAATGTTGGGTCTGCCAACAAGGGTTGCAAAACGAACCCACAAGGGCTGCCAAACGATCCAACATCGACAGCCAGCAATTGTTGGTCGAATGCTGGCTGAAAAGTTGGATTGTTTGGCCGGGACATCCTTGAAATCGGTCACTTAGATAAGCTCTTACAATCGTCCAAAAGATGCAGTCAATTTCGTATAATTCGGTATATAAACAATATAATTTTTCAATCATCCTATAATATTAGTTTATCATAACTTGGTATCTCATAAAATATAAATAAATGAATGAATGAATAATTTTAAGAAATAAACAAACAATTTAAATGTGAAAAACTTACGGCAATATCCACAAGTGACGGCACATTGTTTCATGATATGTTGATCATAACATTTCCCAGTTCTTTTCAAGTTAATGCAAACCTTTTTTGGAAGAACATCTTTACAGTCACCTGAAATTGCAAAAAAAGTTACAAATGACGCAAAAGATTTCAGAAATTCATGTTTTTATCCGTAATGAGTAGCAATTTGTATACAAAGTAAAATTTAATACAGTTTCGCAATGAAGCTATCAATGCAGTAGAATTTCAGAGACATGAGGAAAGACAAAATTCTCGTTAAAGGGAATAGACATAGCTATATTGAGTGGTCGCCATAAATAGGCTACGAAAACGCCCACGCACCCATTGTTTCTTCAGCTACACAATGAAACGGCTCGTGCCAACGGTATCAAATACAATAGACTATATTTTTAACTTGGCCCTGGCCAGCTTTTAACTACGTCGATTCCCTTTAAAGTACGATAGTTCCAAATCAATGATTTGCCATTCGATACAAAAAAGTGATTTAATAAAAACCTTCACATCCAAGCATATTTGGTCCTTTTGCAATTGTCTTTTGATCGAAGCAACATCCATATCTTGATAAGTGACATGGTGGGTCAACTAAAATACAAAGTAAAATATTATTTGCAAATAGGGTCCGTTTATAAGAAGCGTCTAGAAAATAACATCAATTATTTAGTTGTTTATATCACGGTCCAAACACAGTCGAAATCCGTTATCCCGAACTTTCAGGGGACATCGAAATCTCTTCGAGAAATCGAATGTTCGAGATAAAGATAAGTATTTTTTAGGGTAAGGGTCTAAAACGTGGCTTTTGAAAATTGTGGGGCCTTTTCACTGTACTGGGTGAGTAAAAAAAAACAATCCCCGTTTAAAATGCCAAGCTCCTTGGATATCAAGGCAATAATAATGGCAACTATATTATTTAATAGTGTACATGTTCAGATGAATTTCAAAATTTACCTGACAGAAATGGGCAACTCCGTTGACTGTTCTGAAATTATGAGGGATTTTCTCGAGAAAGCCCCTTCAAGAAACCTTCAAAGCAGGCCCAAAATCACGATCAGATTTTCCTAACATTTCTGTCTACAGCAATGATTTCCAACACGTGTTATCCTCTTGGGAGAATAAAATCGCTCGGAATAATTTTGTCATGCTCCAAATCATGACATTTCAACCTCCCAAAGGGATAACGCGTGCTAAAGCGTGTGCAAGTCATTGCTGTAGTAAGGCAGAGATGATAGTGAAATTTGATCGTGACTTAATGCCATTTTTGAAGGTTTCTTGATGGCGCTTTCTCGAGAAAATCCCTCATAATTTCAGAATGGAGTGGATTACGATGGTTTCAAGTTTTTTCAAAATTTTTCTTGAATCCTAAACCAACCTTTTTTCAAGATTTGGAACCTATGCTAAGACCACCATATGTGTGGTGTTTCAAAAATAGAACACAGTTAACAAAAGCCAACACCACACACCGTTTGTTGAACTTGGGACCTGGCATGATTTGATTGGATAATATTTGTCAGGCATCAAAAGAGATTGGCTCATGCCACCTTTATAGAGAAAGTTTATTCACTCAACTCATCGACCAAACTAAAGTCTGTCTCAAATTAGATGTCATTTGAGATTTGCGATAACGCAAAATTAATCATGCAAAACACTTCAATTGTTTTTATTCGCTAATATTTTCACGTGACATCTAATTTGAGACAGACTTTAGAAATTTGATTCATGAACCACATCGTTAATTAATTCTCCCTGTTTCCCATCGAAGAGGTTCCAGTAGACACCTATTTTGTAGTGCCCCTTTTGAACAGTTTTCAGATCACAAAAAGAGGCTTGAATTTCAGAAATTTCTCTCGTCCATGTTCGACTGAAAAAGAGCATACGGTAGCTTTTTGCATGCTAGGTGGTGGTTTATCAGACCATGCACTGAGGATTGTCGATGAGTTGAGTGGACAGACTGCAAGTCTTTCCCTAAAGACCCACAGCCAACCATGATTCTTAGCGGCCCTTAAAGTCGATTTTCGTATGATATGAAAGTCGTTTCTGGCCTAGGTTCTGTTTGTGTCGCTTTTCACTCAGCGCCCAAAGGATCATGGTTAGCAATGGGCTTTTAACTGGATATATAAGTCAAAGTCACTCGCAAAAATCATCAAACAACTTACCACAAAAATTGCAGGCTCTTGTGCAATATTGTTGCATACTGCCCCTCTGCAGGTCGCAATAACCAAGTGAAGCGTAATAAGTACAAGAACTATCACCCAATTTATTCACGCACTCCATCATCCCAGGAAATCGTCGTCGTCTCGTCGTGTCATGTTTGTCTGAAGAAGAAACAGAGAGAAATCTTCAGTTTTTTCAAAAAAAATTGTTTGAGCTTCTTTAGAAATCTGTTAATTTATAGAACTATTCTCGTAGATTCATTACAGAGTCCCAGTTTGTTGCAACAACAACAAATTTTCAACACTTTTTTACACTTCTATTCCTGTTGCTCATTGATCAATGACTTCTTGCGCGGCGCTCGTTGTTGTTCAAAGCACAATATCAATCTAGCAAAGGATGTTTCTGATTGGCTGATTTCAAAACACAATTCATATTTGTCAAGAAAGTAACCATTCAATCATTCTTCAATCAGAAGGAGAAAACATTCCCTCGGAAATGCACACTGTCAAGTTTTACATTGCTTTATCAGCTAGGCAAACTACATTTATGAGGCCAGTCTGGGTCGTTTGCTTAAAATAACACGATTTTAGCTAAACAGATTTTGAGTGGTGAAGAAAACAATGACCTTCTCTCCAAGAAAATACGAGCGGAAATAGCTTGATTACAGCCAGCAGGGAAATCTTTGATGTAAGATTAATTATATTAGCAGGCGTTCTCAAAGAAAGCAAAATCTAGATTATTACAAGATTATCATGATTAATTCGAGCGGCCTAAGAAGGATTACGACAAAATACCAATCGGAAGCTCTTCTGGGTCCTTAAACATCAGATAATAGATTTAAGCCTGTAAAATCTTGGAATTTTTGTAAAAATAAATGCTGAAGAGGCAAATCATTTTCTGATGATATCGTCCACTTTTGGCAAAAATCCCTTTGATTTCGCGAACAATCCTTAAAATCGGCAAAAACCTCGTTGATCCCTGAAAAAATTCGTCCGCTTTTTTGGGGAGTGATTTACCCCTCATGAATGGCAGCGGTCCTGTCGATTCATCAGTTGGCCACAGCTGATCATCGTTGCTGATAAACGACAAAATCTTTCTCTCTTTCATTTTGGCACTAGTTTGTATTATGATTTCTCCCATCCCGTTCTTCATTCAAGAAATGAAAGGAAGCCTTTTGGTGAATCACGGACCTTCGTTTATGACCACAATAATGCATCAACTTTTATGGCCCATTATACCTTTTACAAACCAAATTACTTGTACATCAAATGATGTCTTCTTAAATAATTAAGATGGCGCAGTGGCAGCGCGCTTGACTATCAATTTGGAGGTTAGTGGCTGGAGCCCCCCCCCCCCC